>JACCIC010000060.1:1447500-1467500 GCA_018907035.1 Sycobia sp. Sy_11 | reverse complement strand
CTCCTCAATATTGAGGAGTCTCTCTCTCTCTCTCTCTCTCTCTCTCTCTCTCTCTCTCTCTCTCTCTCTCTCTCTCTCTCTCTCTCTCTCTCGCTCTCTCTCCGCCTTTCTCTCTTTCTCTCTTCCTCCTCTTTCCGAAGAATGAAATAGTGATTATAGATGCAAGCAGTGCTTTCAACCTGAGCAAGCTATGAGCCGCGGCGATCTCCGCAGAGAGTAGAAGACAGACATTTAGCCAGAAATTCAGCTCAAAAAAGTACAGCTCAAAACCAAAGCTCTACTCAATCCCCGACTACAGTTATTCACCGTACGCATATACGGTCTACCATCTCTACTTCGAGATGACTCTAGAAAATATGAATGTGTGGGAACGAGTTAGAATAGATATAATGATCAGGGGCACTATTAGATAGTGTCTCGATCTTCGGAATAGCACACCAACTGTCTATTTACACGTCCGTGTTAATAAGTAAGAATTGAAAATAGCATCTGCCGCTGGCTAGTGTTCTTCCGCCGGCGCAACGGAATTGTGAGATACATAAAAGGAATCAGCGTGTGTAACTACGAATTTAACTGGAGATTTCTTGATACAAGAATCGATTCTCCTGCAGTGTAGCATTGTAACATAGTCTAATTTGATATCAACAAATGGTGGGCCGATCATCTGTACGGGAAGATAGATGGAGCTTTACTCAAGAAGTCGTATTGGGCATCTGGCTAGCATAAGCGGACTGCTGACGACACTCGATTCCTTTGGTAGAGATGACAATATATACACAGTCAAAAAGTAAAAACTCGTGACCTACCCTCTCTTTCTCGTAGATTTAGAGACAAGAATCGTGACAGGCCGTGCCGGGCGGTTTGAAAATTTGCGAGTGCGAAGTTGCATACATGACTCTAGAATCAGTTGCATCAGGATTCCAGAATCTTCGACGAATGAGATTCAGAGTGACAGAAGAGCGCCAATTCTCGACCATCAAGAGGCTTCGCAAGGGCAGTGAGGAATCTGGCAGTTATACTTGATTTTCAAACTGTCGGACAATAGTCTCATTCAGAGACAGCTGGTATTTCTGAGATTGGAAAGTACTCCAACAATTTAGACATTAATGATACCATCAAACCTATGAACGGAGTGATAACTGAATTACATCCTCCGGTAATCCTCACTATTAGAGAAATGTGGTGAACGTGTTTTCTCCAATATCTCATACAGATATTTATTATGGTCATCTCTACTACACTTGTCGATAGAGGGGAACTGCTTTTATCATCTTCAACCAATGAACTGGCTGATGTACAATATCTTGTTCATACTAAACGCACTGTTCGCATAAGGACATAAATTTAGAATTATATTAAACTTAGATCGGCGATAATGATCTTTATGTATAATTAAACCAGATATTAAGAGCTATGTTTGTTGTACAATTGATTCTCTTGCTCTTTTTAAAAGTCGTTTTGAATATTTAAGCTTTGAATAGTTACTTGCTTTAAATATTTAAGCTATATTCGAGTGGATCATGAAACTGCTTGTTAATTCTTGTTATGTTAATAATGTTGAACGGCTGAAACATAAGAAATGTCAAAGTATTGACGTTTGAAAAACACAAACAGCTCTCACCATTTGAGCCATTTTTGGTTTTTAATTAATTAAATTGATTGAAGATGACAATTGATTTGTATATTACGAGGCCTACGATCACTCGATCGTTAGAGGGAAGCACTAGCAGTGATCTGAGTTCGTGTCCCGATCTCGGCCGATTGGCGCAAACACCGCTGTAAAAAGTTTATATGTGCTTTGTTTATAAACACATCGTAGAGCTCTGCTTCTCATGAGTACCAGTCTTTAGGAGCATAAATAGAATGATTCAAATGGTTACAGCTCGAACGATTGAACTGTTGAAAAAGTTTGAACATCTTGTGCTCTTCGTACCGTTCAAACTTAGAGTCAAAACTTGGTTCGAAAGTTCAAACAAAGGCTCCTAAATTTATAGCAATATCATAGACTGAATATGCTGTAAGTAAAAAATTAGCAGATTATATATACTGGCAGATTATATGTATTGTATATTATATATCTGTTTGTAACATATATGTGACCGATACGAAACTTGACATGCAGGCTAGACGTTTGACAGATTTAATCTGTTTGTAATGTTTTAAAAGATTTATCAGACCAAAAAGATGTTATTAACATGTAAATAGAAGAATACGCCATTTTCAAAATCAATGATAATCAATGAGAACTAAAGAGAAAGCCAGAAAAAAATCGCGAAAGCTCAAATGAAATCCACAGAACTAACTAGAGTCTATATGACAGTCAGGGAGAACCGAGAGAATTCATATAAAATAGTCTAACTTTACCGCTCCCAATTCTTTTTGGTTCTTATTTAGAGGTTTATTTACCGTATGAACTGTAGACGAGAGCTACGAAAAAAAGGAAGAGAGCCTATAGAGGAGTTGGTACAGCTCACTGAGATCTGAAAAAACTTTTATAGAGTTTTGGCCCTCAATCGAAGTTACCAGTCCCTCGGATTAGACTGTACCCATTTAGTATCAGAGAACATCTATAAACACGAAGTAGATAATTTGATTTGCCCGTTTTGTAATATTTACATAAGTATAATAACTGTTTCGGTCGTGACTGCGTATTTAATCGATACAACTCGAAACGATCACTCAATTATTGAAATTAGTTTCCCATAGGTAAAGAATCCAGTGGTATATACGTCCTTTATGGTGACACAATCAGATGTACACGCCTATTTCTGTAGACACGTGACCAGAATAGTTTTGAACGAATTACGATGGTAGTTTCAACCTAACCGGGGGATTAGTAATACGAATATGATATATAAGTTTTAATAATCAGATTATCAGAATAAAAAAAGAAAATTCAAATATACGTTTTACTACCATCTATATATATATATATATATATATATATATATATATATATATATATATATATATATCATAAGCGATTTACGAAAAACGAATCGATCGAGCGTACATTGACCTTCTTCTGCAGAACCGTTTCTCTTCCTCTGTTTCGCGCGGGCTCGCACTTTCGAAATTTCGACATGAGGCGAACGGATTTACCGGAGAACAGCGACGCCGCATATAGGCAACTATATATATATATATATATATATATATATATATATATATATATATATATGTATATATATACATATATCCGCGATCGTCTGCATCGCTTTTTTTCATGTGTATAATATATACCTCCCAACGAGCACGCGCAGGATATATTGCGACGCTCTAGGACAGATATACGAGAGGAGGGGGTGGAGCACGAGCTAGATTGATATTGGAAGAGTAGAATAGAGAGGAATAAAGAGAAGGGGGGAATGAGGCCATCACTTTCGCGGCACAAAAGAGGATCAATTAACGCCGGATAATTATCATAACCACCATAGGGAGAGAGTCAGCGACAGAGAGAGGTAGAGCGCGAACGAGCCTATATATGCAAATCAGTACAGAAGCTCAATCGACATCCGTACCTACATGTATATATAATGGTGGTCTCTCGTTCGACAATGAATTACGTTGTGGATGAAAAAGTGGCAAGGAGATCGACCCGGGAAAGTAGGGTGAAACCAAGTTTTCTCATGTTGCATATATCTGTATTTAAGTCGCGTTTTTTATAGATTGTTGTGATAATTTTTGTGGCAACGATATACATACATACAGACAAATAAGTTCGCAGATCTGTCTGCGGATTCATAAGCAGGTATAAGGGACAGCTATCTGACACCGGATTGAATCGCACCCAATCTACACCCATTGCTCGCAGCAGAAAAAATCTGTGCATATTTCTCACTTCGTGCGGAACCGCTGTCGAGCGAACATTAGCATCACAACTTGGATAATTGTATTATTTTATGAACATTCTATCACGTAAATACAAGATATTGCCTTTACATTTATGAGTTTTACATTAGTATTTCCTGATTTCGTATACAGCAATCAATTGTGATTATTTAAATAAAGAATATTACATAACCTTAAATATACATTGTTTTCTTATTTCATAACAAGATGGATAAATATGTATAAATGCTCTATTAATGAACTAATGGTATACATGTAATCTTTTTATTAAACATATCTTAATGTTAGGACTATACTAGAATTTTACTTTAAATCTCAGTTATTGTGCGAAAGTGACTTAGGACTGAAAGAACGGTTGCTTTCGGTTGGTTTTGCACGGTTCGATCATGAAAAAGTTGCCGTAGTTTTCTCTCATGTTTCGGATTACGTAGCCATATTGTTCGAATAACTCGATTAAGTTGAAAGAGGTAAAACGTTATCGAATAGTTTGAACCACCTGGGATGGCTTGATCAGTTCGATCAGCTCGTGCATTCACAGTACGCTTTAAGGGGAAGGACGCAGCCTAGATATTTATCTGAGGCGCTAATTTTCAGGGACGTCAACCTTCCATTTCAAAAGTTAATGTACATGAGCATATTTTATTTTTACAAAATCAATGAAATTTCAAAAAAGCAGAATAAGACTCATTATTTTTGCAAAAATTTACTAAACGATATTATAGATACGTTGTCTTATAAGCAACAGATTATTTACAGTATTGATGAAGTAAGAAAACAATAAATATTTTTCGGTAATTTTAGACTGTACTCCTGATATTATTAAACTAGAGCAAATTACTTTTGTAAAAGTACGTGTCTCAATGAATCAAATATAAAGGTACTTATGGAATTCAATTTTAAGGCTTCTTGCCAATACAGGGTTCCAGATAAAAAGAAATGTCTAATATTATAGTTGGAGAACTGCCTAACTTGAGTTTAAGTTTACAAGATATTAGAGGGCGGGGTATGAATAAGGGACGAAAAGCAGGAGTGCAATTTAGAATTAAACAATACTCGAGTATTCTATGTTCCATATAGTAGTTACTCTTTAAATTTTGTCATTCACGATATGACAAGAGCATTCATGGAAGCCGAAAATTTTTTCAATATGGTAAAAAAAATTTTACTTTAAATCTATTAGACACTAGTTGGGAGCGTAGTATAGAGGTTTTCAAGCCTTTCGAACATTATTTGGAAGATATTTACGATTGCTTGCGAAACATTTACGAAAACGGAAATATCGATAGTTTAATAAGAAATGAAGTCTTATAGGTTTATTAAATTGTATTAAAAAATTGAAATTTCAATTATTTGGTGTAAAACATTGAATTGTGTTAATTCAATAAGCATTTTGACTTAAGCAAGATATCTTGATATAATTTTTACACATAATCTTTTAAAAAATCTTTCTCTCGAAATTGATGCAGGGGCTAATTTTAATGATTCTGTCGATTTAAATAGAGTAGAAGTAGCAGATGAAATTTCATCAATATCTGCGCATTTGTACAAGAAAGAAAGTATTAAAGATATCTATAAGAGTAGTGAATGATGAACAATGTTCCTCTAAGTTAAGATTAATGAAAAAATTGTATCTTTAAATACTGCACAAAATTGCCTTAATGATTAGCTATTTTACCTATTGATCACGAAAGCTTGGAGATCAAATTCATTGAAAAACATATTATAAAGAACTTTGCAGAATATTGAAAAAAATTTTTTTTTGTAATATTATTAGTCTAATTAATAATATGGTATCTTCTTTGGAAAAGGATGACGGTATAATTATATGAGGTCCTCAACATAAGTCAAAGCGAATTACAATCTAAAAAGGAAAAATAATTTCACTTAAGGCAGCTTTCCTTCGTCTAAAATTTGTTTACAGTCCAATAATTGAATTCGATAGGTAAGGATTTCTCGTATACGATTAGTCTTTCAACTATCATTACTCGTTGCTGATATTGCAATTATTATAATCTTGTCTTTTTTTTGCAATAGCCTGTTTGATATTTCAACACGTGTTTGCACAAGATGACCAAAGTCAACGATGGGTAGAATACTGACCAGATGAAGAAACGTGGATGACTTCCAGAATTATCGTTTCACTTAAGCTTCTTACTGATGAATTCGTGTAACTGAGATAGTTCCAGAAATTAGGGTTTTCCGTGGAAAATCGTAGGTTCTGTATTTGTTTTTTTTTTTTTTTTTTTGCTTTGGAGCGTAATCGGCGGCAACCCACCAGGGCGGGGAAATTTTAGTGCAGGAGTACCGACCAATGCGCTGCGGATTCTCAACTTTCTGAAAAAAAAAAACAAAAATGATCAGAGATTATTCTCAATTGTATATTCCAATACTACGTCATATACGCATTTCTAGACTAATAATATTGATAGCATTAAAAAAAATCGTATACTATACAACTATAGCAGAATAGATCCAATAGGTTTAGTCTTAAGGGATGTGAATTTGCTCATTTGCCAGGGGCGCTATAGCAGTTGGAGGAGGCCCTGAGCATAGTTTCACGATTCTAGAGCGCTTGGAACGGCGCGAATATTAATAAATGCCCAAGACTATATAATTAATCTGTACGTGAACTACATAGGCGGAAAAATATCATCACCAGTATCGTCCAGTTACATTCTATATATATATCTACGCGTATATCAGAAAACTGATGCGACATTTACAGCAGCACGTATATAGTTCAATGTACTTAATGATCGGCAAATCGGTAAAGTTGCCACTCTCTATATCTCGCTCTCTCCAGTCGGGCGACGCGAGTGCACCGAACGATTACGGGAACTATTAGGAACGAGCTTCGAGCTTTGGCGTTTCCTACGGCAAATCAGCGACTGTACCGACAGCGACTGTATTCTGTATTATACGCTCCGCGAGTGCATTAGATCCGCGTGTAAAATATAATGACGCAGAGACTCGCGCTCGATCGATGACTGTGCTTTTCATGTACGAATTCACCCACACATACGGGCGACTGTCGATTGAACGTTAACGTCGCATCATCACCGCGAAATTCCGTTACGCCTCGGCGACTCGCGCGAGAGAGCGCCAGCGCATACCGAAGCCCTCCGCTTGCTCCATCACGTACACACACACACGCGCGCGCGTACACACAACCTTTACGTATATCGTGTCCCGAAAATCCATGCGCGGTGCTCTTGTCACATATATATTGCGTTTCGTCGCGGCCCCGAAGCCGTCGAAAGTGGGGAAGAGAAGGATGTGTGTATATATATATATATATATATATATATATATATATATATATATTATGCGCGCGCGTGCACGCACACCTATAGACACACACATGCATATCCAGAAGCAAGAGTCGTTGCGACGGTCGGGCGTATTATATACAACATAAAAAAAACGCACGGGCTTCCCATCGGGCGGTCGTCGTTTGCGCGTGAGGCATAGGGGACTTGCGCTCGCGCGAAGTAACCGCAAGAGCCGTGATGCGATGTGAACGAGAGAGCAAGAGCGAGAGAGATAAAAAGAGACAGGAAGAGAGAGAAAGAGATCGACAGTGCGGAGAGAACGAGAAAAATACCCGCGCGAGACCCATCGCGCAGCGGCCGACGGAGCGGCGTGGCGCGGTGCGTCGATAAAGATCTGAGAAAAAATAGGGCCCCCGCGCGCTACTATATATACTATACTCGGCCGCGGGGGAAAGTGATAAATCGCGGGACGCGCCCATCCCCCCTGCGCATATATATATATATATATATATATATATATATATATATATATATGCCCTCCATGCCTGCGCGAGCGACGGCTGCGGCAGTAACGAAAACGTCCGCTGGTACGGGTCCGCGAGCCCGTGCACGGATACGACGATAAAGAGCAGAGCGCGGGTAATCTACAGTATATATATATATATATATATATATATATATATATATATATATATATATATATATATATATGAGTTCTGTACAAGCCAATAATTTCCCGGATCATGCATCCCACCCCGCAACGCGCTTGCATCCCTTTGTGCATCGGGGAACTGGGCGCCACTACCGTTCCCGAGACTGTTGCTTATATATAGACATGTGTATATATATATATATATATATATATATATATATATATATATTCTGTGTGCCCCTCTAATTGTGTATACGTGCGTGTGTATTTGTGTAAGTATAAATAAAAAGTGCTACACTATATAGCACAGCTGGCGAATAGCGCCTCCACCCCGAAGACAGAGGGACCGAACCGCGATGCTCGAAGAAGGGGGTTCCTCCTTTCCTTCCCTCGTTCTCGCGCCCTCTCCCTGCCTTTCCGTTCCTTACGCTCGCGCTCGTTATAATGCGCTGCGCGCGCTCGCATCCGCGAGCTAACTCGCTTCGCGGCCTGTCTGATATTTAATATATATACACCTCTATATAAACCTACCGGAGGCCAACTCGTGTGTCGTCCCTGCCTTTCCTCTCGCGCTTGAATATATATATATATAATATACTGTGCGCGAGGCACGGCAACGCGGCGACGACCCGCATACCGACGTGCCATGGCGGCGGCGACGGGAACGCGGCAGCGATCGTGTGTATAATATATATATATATATATATATATATATATATATATATATATATATTATAAAAGCGAGCGAGCCGCGGCTTCGCGTGCGCGCTTCCTCGCTGCACACTTGTACAAATGCGCAGGCACTATATATATATATATGCGCGAGCGTGTGTGTATATAATAAATAGAGAGGTGCACATGTGAGCGTGTATAATATGCGAACGCGCGAGGGCTTCGGCGCGTTGAGCGAAAATGAGCGCGTAGCCCGAGGCTCCCCTCTCACCTTCCTGCCCGAGCTATATATGCATATACATATACACATGCATACATACATATATATATATATATATATATATATATATATATATTCGCTTTCGCGCACGCAGGCGGGCCAAACGTATCGTATGCGCGCGCGAGCGCATGTATGTGTATATGCCTGTACAGCAGTAGAACGGCTGTGTGTGCAAGTCGCTGACGCCACCACCGTCGGTTACCGCTGCTGCTGTGTGGCTGCTACCGATACCGATACCGCGCCGGCATGCTATCTCCGTATACATATTCTCGCGGGCCGCCTCGCAGCTTTCTTTTTTTTCTCGTTCTCTTTCTTTATCTTTATCTTTCTCTCTCGCGCGCTCTCTCTCTCTCTCTCTCTCTCTCTCTCGCTCTCTCTCTCTCTATATATATATCTATATATATAGATCCCTTCTTTTTTCCGCTCATCCCCCACCTCCCCGGGCGAGTTCGTTCGTTCGTTCGTTCGGCTCCTCGTGGCCGTCGCGCTCGTACGGCGCAGCCTTGAATATTTAGTCCCGCGAGAGGTGCGCTCGCGCTTATAATGGTCGCGTCCCGGCTGCGTCCTTTTTTTTCTCTTCCACTCTCCCCTCTCGTTTACCTCGCCCGCCGCCCGCCTTCCCCCTTTTGAACGAAGATAAGAGCGGCGGATGCCCCTCGGACGCGGCGAGGCGTTCTTTATCTCAAAGGCGAGCGCGACAACGGTATCGAGAGGGTCCTGGAATTCTCGAAGTTTTGTTGTTGCTCGTTTTTTTGTTTCATATATATATATATACATATATGTGGTCGCGTTCTTTTGCCTTCCGTCCACGGCCAAAAGCGCGGGCGTCCGCATACACAATGGGTTTTGGGTTGCGTCGATTCCAAAACTTATCCGTAATCCTGTAGATTTCTGTCGTTTACGGATTACTGGCAAATTATTTCAATGGCTGCCCTGGACGTTTTACGACCCGATGGATTTACAATGCTTGCGTTGATTGACAATGTTTCGTCGATATTAATCAAGCAGAACAGAAAACCATTACGATCTATCGTTTACGTATCCGTTGGATCGGCGATAATGATTATCAACGCGGCGCGAATAACGCGAGTCTCAGAAAGGATTTAAAAAATCCTCTTCTGTTACTTTTACAAGAGCGTAATTCGCCGGAAAAATCATGTCGAAATCGTGAAATAACGTAACACCACAAGCTCATTCGGTATAAAAGAATGGCTAAATTATATTTATAGTACATTATTTAAGCTTATTAATCAATCAAGTGGATTGTGTGTGTGTGTGTGTGTGTGTGTGTGCGCGCGCGCGCGTGTGTGTGTGTAAGTGAAATAAAAACGCGAATATATGAAATGTGACTCTGCACTGTTTTATCTCGACCTAATGATTACAGCTGTTGAAAGAGAACCGCACGCCCCGAGCGACCAATAATGCATCCGCGTCGGGCAAAACCATTCTTAGCGTGATATTCTTCGGTAACCGTGTATACGTATAAACGCACGCGCGCGCACACACACACGTATATACAACAAAAACCGACGATATTAATCGGTAACCGCCCCTTGCCCCACCGTCGTCGGAGCGTCTCGTCTGGCCTCCCGTCATCGAGCGATCTCCGTGCGACCTCGCTCCGAACCTCGCGCGCGCGCCAAAAAAAAAAAAAAATACAGAAGAAAAAAGAAGATCAGATCGCATATCGGGCCCGCCCGCAACGCCCTAATCAATCAATAATCCACGTTGTAACTCGCTAATCCATCGGCCGCTGCGGCTTCGCTGTAACGCGAAGCGAAACGCGCCAAGTACGGGCGAGAGAGAGAGAGAGAGAGAGAGAGAGATAGAGCAAATGAAAAGACAAAAAACGATCGAGGCGATGGAAAGCGCCGACCCTCGTATAGGTAGTATAACATATAAAAAAAAAAAACAAAAAATAAAAACAAAACAAAAAAAGAGGTTCACAAAAGCAGGCTCGAAAGATACCTACACATTAATACTTGTATTCTCTCCGCGAGCGCGCGCGCATGCCTGAAATTTATCGCTCGCTCGCGCACATCCTCCCTCCGCCGCGTTACGTATATATAAATATACCTATATATATTTATATAAGTAGAGCTGCCGCTACCGCCGTCGCGCCGCGCCTCGCCTCGCCGCGCGTATACACCGTGGACGTGATATTTATATGCTATATATATATATACACACGCTCGCACACGCGCGCGCACACACACAGATATAAGCGCGCGGGGAGGACGGACGTATAGGATATACGTGCGCGCAAATGAGCAGATTACGCGCGCACGTGCACCGCGCGCACCGCGACGACTGTGTGTGTATATATTATATATATATATATATATATATATATATATATATATATATATATATGCACGGAGCTCGTGGCTGCGCGCCCGCCCGCCCCTCTTACCCTCCGCGCGCCGTGAAGCGCGCTCGCTTTGCAACCGTCGCGCCGGGAGCATCGGTGGCGGCGGCAGCAGCACAGCGGCAACGGCGTTGATGTTATCCGTCCCCAACCGACTCGCACTGTATATATATATATATATATATATGCACACATGTATATGACCGGCGGGAGACGGGCGCGAGATATTGCGCGCGCGGCCTCCGCGGGAGCGTGCGCGAGCGAGATAGAGAGAGGCGAGTTTTCGAGGGAGATCCCCCTTTCCGCACCCCGCAACGTCAGTGGCTGCGTCGTCGCGTTCGTTGCTATATAGGCTTATGGTGCATCTTATATATATATATATATATATATATATATATATATATATATATATATACTCGAGAAGAACCCGCGGAGGATCTGCGACAGGGCGCTTGAATTTCGTCCAAGCAAGGAGCCTCCTTTCGCGCTGTCCTTTTTTTTCTTAATATAGAGTCGCTTCAGTTATGTGTATGAGAGTGTGCGCGTGTGTGTATATGCATGCATACATAAGTAGATACGAAAACTCTACCGGATGACGAGATGTGGGGAACTTGGGCAAGGGAGGCGTCGAAAACTTATAACGGACGTTTCGATTGATTTAAAAAAACAAAAGCGTTGGCTTCGATCTTCCCTCCAATAGTCAGACGAAGGCGACGCGAGAACGACAGTCTCCGACATTTGGATCCTTGCCCTAATATAACAGAAAGCTATCCGCTCGATCTTACGACGCGTAGCTGTTCATGAGATTATCTTATACTTTAATGTGTCCGCATTTACATGGGCAATGCCATCAGTCGATGCGTGTAACGAATAATTTCAAGTGCATCAGTTAGACGCGTGTTTGAACGTGTTGTAGTAGAGCACGAAACATAGAGCAGTTTAGCAGACCCGTTAGAAATGACGATGACAAAAATCTCCGATTCCGCGAAAGCTCGGACAACCAGTCTATATCTGTGTATTTTACTTTATAATATCTAGACCAGAGCTGAAAGTAAACTAAATAAATTTCCAAGGGACAGTGTGTTTTTTCCCTCGATTTATCTTACCACCGTATATATCTTCCAGTGAATAACATCGATTCGCGGATGGTATTTAATAGCAAAATTTTTTACTCGCATCGATAAATTTTCGTTTTATAGCTTTTAGTCTATTTATAAATAACTGCTCGTTAATAATTTGGAGATTAGAATTGTAAAATTAACGCTAATAATGTTTGTTACTATCCATACAGCACGTTGTGTATGAATTGTTGGCTTATGTGTAATTTTTTACGCATCAGTGTAGCTTTTTTATACAAATTACATTTTCACATGATTTATTTCTTGGTCGATAATCTTACGATTGTCTTATGTACATAGTTACGTATATAGTCTTAGGTATATCATACTAAATTATGCATTTTTGATAATATGTCCAGGAAAATAAGAGCTGGTGGTTGGTAGAGTTTTTCTGATGATAAATAGTGAATTCAGTCCTAGGGACTGTATATACTTCGAACTTATAGTCAAAAATCTCAAAAACTTTTCTCTTCTAGATCTTCTATAAACTCTCGTGATTTTCTTTATATGGTTCGCTTCTATCATTAATACATTAAAACTAAGTATCAGATCCAAGTTCATCTTTCAGATTACGCGAGAGAACTAATGAAAACGGATAAGAGCTCAGACAAAAGTCAGAACGAATCACGGTTCTTCTGCTCCTAGTTCACTCTGGCATGAAGCACGAAAAAATCAAACAAAACATATGACTATTTGTTTATGTAACATAAGCCCCACACTGTTATACGCATTAGTTCAGTTTGAATAGCAGTTCGAGTGTGCTCATATGTATTGCACATTTTCACGTTTTTTGGTACTATCTCTCGATCTTCTACATATCAATCTGCTCTTTTATTTTGGGTCTTATACGTAACTTAATTTGCGATTAGTCGCTAAATGTCTAAGATCGTTCTTCTGCTTCATCATCAGTCAAAAAAAACATGTGCACAGAATTTTCGAATCTCAAATAAAGTGCTTGCACTTTGAAAAATTTACCCTATTCATTTTGTAGAGGTATACTTTTCGAGGTAACAATGTCGTTTCGTCGAGTAACTTTGTGTGCTTGGAATCAAGCGTGTTTGCCACAATTCGAAAGTGTTCGTCCGTACTTTGTTTACAGCTGCTCCTTCACAATCATCTCACTTCATTGATGAATTTTTTTACTTCTATTAGTAACTTCGTCCTATTCAGTAGAATGAAATGGATAACATCCATTAAAAGTCTATGTATGTTTTGTCCGAAATCATTCGGAAATCGTTCTTATCGTAAAATCTTTGTTATTTCAGCTATCTGGAATATCACGTTCGTATTAAACGATAAGCGTAGTTAAAATTCAGAGCCGTACTGTACCTTGTTCCTAGTCTCAAGTCTGCCCTTTTTAACTGTTAACTAATAATTCAGTCGATTGCAAGGCTAGCAGCTACCTGTAATCTTTTATCCGTTCGAACATAAGTCATACAACATGAATCAATTCATCATATTCAAATGATAGTTTCGAGTGATTATCACCGGTGGCATCCCATGCATGTAGGTAATTATTCGTACGATCAAGAGCATGTTCAGACTGAGAAAGTTCTCGTATTACACATTTTCATACCATATCAATGTTTGAAATGAACAAAATTTCAACAATGCATTCTCTTGGCTATCATATGCTCACATTTAGAGTCACCTGGCCTTTTGTACGAGTCTGTCGACTCGAAGATCTTCTCATATAATACGATTAAAAAGGGGAACGAATCTTGTAGGATACTGCTTGTACTTTTGTAGGTTACCAATATTTTTATTATCTTTTTCCGTATTACGAAATAAAAAGCATTCTGTACATTAAATTTTGTCAGCAATGCTAGTGCTCTAAAAGCATATCGGCCTTGGTTTACCCTAACAAAACTATTTTCTACTTTCCTTATCACTTTTACAGTCTAAATCTCAATTCGCACTATTCAACCGAAAAATCGTCGTATTAAGCAGGGAAAAAAGCACAAAAAAAGGTATTTTTGTGTCTTCCGTATTTTTTTTTTACATGAGAAGCAATTGATCGTTTACGCACCTGCTCAACCTCCGTCGCCAAAAAGTTTTTGCTGTAAAGTTCCAAAAAGGATGCTCCCACCCTTTGAAATCGTCAAATTGAAGAAATTCGTTACATATGTCATCCGGAGCTGCATCCAATTTAGCCTTCAACGCATAAGAGATTCTGGTGAGCTCTGACCGCGTGAAGAGGGCCAAGTTAGTCTGCGCTTTACCGTCATTCTTTACAAATCTTACGCATTGTCTGGCGAAGGTGAGGTAAGTGTCTTCATAACATCCACTTATAGTTCATAGAGCTTTCCATCTTAGCTTTGAACATGCTTTTCTATGATCAGCAATTTTTATTGCCCACCAGTAGGTATTCCGTATTTTTTCGATTATTACGTCCGCAAGTTCTTCGACCCCAACGATTCGAAAATTTTAGAGCAATCAGGTCACCATCACAGTAACCATTTAAATACAATGTTTGAAAACACATGCTTATTAAACTAATACGTCTAACTATTTCATTATTCCTCATTTATATATATTTTTAACCTTTAAAAATATTATGTCAGCATCTTCATTTCGATTATTTTTTATTAGCATCTTAATCTCGATCATTATTTATTCCCACTTGTTGCAAATCACAATTCAATAATCGCACAATTCCAACGTAAGCGAGGTACAAACTTAGATAGTTTATCAACAGTGAATTTGCAAACGAAAGAAAATTTTTCCCTTTGAAAAAACTCAAGAAAGAATACTCATACTCATTGCAGGGCTTATCCTAAAAAATCGCGCGCCAGAGTAGACGAAGATTACAGTTGCCAACCGCTGGGTCGCGTTGTCCGAAAGCCAAGAGTCCGAACGAGAGACAGAGAGGATGAGCAAGGAAAGAGGAAAGAAGAAGAAAGAAGCAGATAGAGAGAGAGAGAGAGACAGAGAGAGAGAGAATGACGGAGGATAAGTATATACGAGTGACTAATCGTCGCAAAAAAAGCTTCGCGCCCGATGCCCCGCGCGATGGAAAACGACGGCGGCTATCTTGTCGTCTGTCCCTCTTTCGCAAGCCGACGCGCACACCGGAATCCGCGACGTGCCGACATTACGACCCGGCGCGTTGCGACCATAGCCAGCGTTGCTTTCACCATAAGAGAGAGAGAGAGAGAGAGAGAGAGAGAGAGAGAGAGAGAGAGAGAGAGAGATGGGTGTAATAGGTCGTTGGCTGGCGAAAGCGAGAGGATGAAACAGGGAATACGAGCGGCAGGCAGGGAGAGAGAGAGAGATAGGAGAAATTATTCAGAGACGGATGGAGCTTAAAGTACTTGCGGGTGAGATAGCCGCGACCGTTTTTTGCCTGATAATCGCACCCGTGAGCGCGCGTTCTCTCTCTCTCTCTCTCTCTCTCTCTCTCCCTCCCTCGGATATTTTTCGCCTCGACTCTTTTCTCCTCGCCTTGGGGCTCTTTTTTCCCTCTTTATGCCCCCCTCATGCCCGTCGCTTTGCTTACGTAATGAAGGAGATGAAGGAGATTAATCTCCTGGCTGGTGCGCGCTTCTCTCAACTCCCGCCCCCATCTTTCCTCCCTATGGGTTTCAATTGTATCTCCCAGGTGTGCGTTGAGCGCAGACAACAAGACAATAAAAAAAAAAATCAGAAAAAAAAGAAACTTATTAACAAACTCGATTTGGAAGCTTTGACGAACTGTCTGCGTGTGCGAGTACGTGCATTCGCGTGTGTGATCGTCGTCGGCTCGTCGATATAACTTCGAAATGTATTACATTCTGAGAGATCGATCATTACTGCGATGATTGTAGCCATAATTAGTATCCGCGTTTGCGTCAATCCGTATAATTATATAAAAAATTACTTTGACTGAATAACAAATGTATTTTTGGCACTATACGCAAATATTTTACGCAGTTTCTTGTAGGAGACTTGCCAGGGGTGATAAATACACCGCAATAATTTTTTCAACCTTTTCTTCAATGAAGATCCGAGGTTCCGGATAAGTTACATCAAGATAAGTTTTTATGGTCACCACCCCCCTAATCCCCAATTTCTCGAATGAATAATTTTCGCACACAATAGACTAGGATCCAGGGTTAAGTAATTTATGACAATGACTATATTAGTATCGTGAGTATTTTTACGCCAATTGTTTGTAAACAATTAATGATAACAAAGTAATTATTGAAAATGCCGTGGACGAAAGATATCGTGCCAGAATCGTAATTTACAAATGTAATTTCGATGCGATTTTTTCTTTGCCGAATCAAATAGGTTTAATTACCTAGTGTAACCGCTATACAATCGAATAAAGATCGAGCCAAAGATATATATCGTTGACGATGATACAGCATATATATATATATATACACTGTAGGCAGAAATTTCAATTCAACGAGGTGTCTTATTCATTTTTTCAATTTATTGTAAATTTTTCAAAACGTATAACGTGTCAGGTTAAATGACGCGTACGAACGACGAACGGCAGCTCTAGCCTGACATTTTTTGCACTGGGCACCTCCAATCATAACACTGGAATTCGTCTAATGACCATTATCTTACATTATTACACCTGTAATACATTGTAAAAACAACCGGTGAGTGAGTGAGTACACGAATCAGGCGTCGAAGGAGCCGAACGATTTCTTTCTTCATATATAGCACAAAAATACTCCCCATTCTCTTCCAATTCTAATTCGAACCTCGTTATATATATATATATATATATATATATATATATATATATATATATATATATATATCTATCTGAGTGTACGAAGGACGCTCGCGTAAAGAGTGGCTCGATTAAATTAGCCCGCGCGCACGAGCAGCGATCGAAATGACGCGAGTCGCCTCGCTCGCTCTCCTCCCATTTGTATTATATATGCGTATATATATAATATCGATTCGGTCGTATCGGATATATTATATACGCTTGGCCGGTGGAAAAAGGCGAATAGGCTTTTAATAGCTCGGCTCTTAGCGTACACTCGCGTTCGCTCCTATAATACCCCGACGCGACGATACGCGCGCGCGTGGTGCGGTTGGGGGGGGGGGGGGGAAGAGGGTCGAATCGTTGGTTCGTCCAACTTCCGCCGCGGCGAGCGAGGGGCGCTTTATCGGTTTCCGCGCGTAATAAGGCGCCGAGGGGGTTGGTTTTGCAAGACGGTCGTCGATTCACCGCGCGAGTCCGATATCGCGCGTTTTTTCCCCCTCCCCTTCGAGGCCTGCTCGTTGCCGACTTTGTAAACCGTATATATATATAGATATATACCAGTATAGCGATGATATCGGAGGGAACGACTCGGCCTATCTCGGACGGAGAGTAACCGGGCGATCGGGAATACGAGAAAGAGCTTTGAATAATCATCTTTTCCCCGCGGTGCCGAGTGCGATTACCCTAAATTTGCCACGCCGACGTTTCGTATTATCAGACCGTGAATTGGCACGCTTAAAAAAAAAAAAAAAAAAAAAAAAAACCAACAAAAACAAAAACAAAAACGAAAAAAACCGAACGTAAAAATGCTTTTTTTTATTGAACTTTTTTGCTCTTGCACGTGAAGCCCACCGAATAATCGTCTGGAACCGTCCCCGATCGGGCGAAAGCGGCAGGCAGTCGCGCGGATTTAACACACTCGGCCGCTCCGCATCGGAAGCAATCAAATCGAATCGCTTCGCTCTTGCGCGCGCTCGCGCGTGTGTGTGGTACCCTTGATGGCGCGTACACGGGCTACGCGCGATAAGAGGCGGCGATAAGTATTTTCCCGCGCCGCGCCGTGCTGTGCATCGTTCGCCCTGACTACGTTATAGCGATCTCGTCGCGAAAAGTTGCTGCAGACCCAGCAGAAAAAGAGAGCTGGCGAGAGAGGCAAGGAGAGAGGGGGGAGAGAGAGAGTGAGAGAGGGGGAGAAGATATTCGAGTAAAAGCGAGCGAAAGAGGAGTCTCCTATGTGTGTGTGTGTGTGTGTGTGTGTGTGTGTGTGTGTGTACGCGCGCACGCAAGTCCAGTTCGAGCGGATACATAGAAGTGGTGGAGAAGCGATGAGGGGTCGGGGGAGGGGGGGTTAGGAGGAGGGTGACTGTAGGGAGAGAGCTGTTTTCAACCTGTCCGTCGCCAGTCGCGTCATTCAATCTCCCGCTCTCCTTTCTTCCCCGCGCGCGCGGCTCCGCTCTTATCGAGACCCCGCGTGCCTTCCCTCCGCGTATGCGCGGGCGATGATGAGCCTCGCGCTGCCGAGCCGTGTATACATTCGCGTGAGTATGCAGACCCGCGCACACGGCGAAAGCTGTACAAATAAACGTCGCCGTCGCTGGCCGCGTTCTGTGCATGCACATATGTATACATATACGTGTATATATATATATATATATATATATATATATATATATATATATGCACGTGCGTATGTGTGTGTGTGTGCGCGCGCGCGTGTGTGTGTGTAAAAGACTCCGCAACAGCCCGCCATTTAAGCCCCGTGGACGCGCTCGTTTTCGCTCCGACGACGCGCACACCCGTGTGACGCAGGAGCACCCGCGTTGTTAATGCGTTCGTACGTGCGTACGTTTTTCGTGCGCGCGAGTGTGCGTAGGCCTGCGCGTGCACGGGGGGGTTCGTATACCCGCACGCCGGGCCGGACGAGCGCTGCAGAGCATCAGCGCGGCGCGGCGCGGCGCGCATTTACTTATATATATATATATATATATATATATATATATATATATATATATATATATACGGCACGTTTGGGAGCGCGAGAGAAAGGGAGAGAGAGAGAGAGAGAGGGAGAGAGAGAAAGACAGAACAAGAGAGAAGGAAGAGAGGATGGGAGAGCGTCCGATTATGCGTGCCGTGGACTGCACTGCCGCCGACGACGGCGCGACGACGACGGTTATCGCTCTCTCTTTCTCTTCCTCTTTGTTTTTCTCTCGCTCTCCCGTAGAGAGAGAAGAGAGAGAGAGAGAGAGAAGAGAGAGAGAGAGAGAGAGAGAGAGAGAAAACGGGAGAGAAGCCCGGTCGATGCGCAACGCTGTGCCGCGCGACCCAAGTAGTCTCCCGCTTGGCGATTTTTATGTTTCCGGCCCTCTTTTCTCTTTCTCCGTGCCGCGATCTTATTATTGTACACAAACACATACAGCCGCATATTACATTATATATATATATATATATATATATATATATATATATATATATATATATATATATACATATATATATATACACACACACAATACCATCTTTGGGTTTTCTTCGACTTGCACTATTTAGCGAAAGCTCATCGCGGTCACACACACACACACCTTCATGGACATGAGATGCTTGTCCACTTAGTGCGTTAGTGATGCTACTTTATGCGAACTGTATTGTGTTTTCTTACCGACGCTTGGTTATTACGTAAAAGTAAGTCACACCGAGCCGTTGGAGCTTTTGTAGGTTTTATGTATATAGATAGAAAAGAGGGAGACAGAGAGAGATATTGATTACTACATTTCGTTCAGCCGTCTAAGATTCTTCACACTTTTCAATTTGTCACTAATGTATTCTACCATAAACAACTGCTGGCGACAAAGTAATTACATCTTGAATCTATACATCGTCGTGGTACATCAGTTGTAAAGTCACAATTCTATCTAGTTACAGGCGGAATGAATCCTTGAAATTTTCGACAGACAAAAATCATTATTCGCGCGTTTCTTTTATATTTATCAAAAATGGTTCATAAATATATGTTAACGTATTGGCGGCCAACGCCGACGCGCTATGTTATTATAATAAAATCCTGGCGTGACG
>JACCIC010000060.1:1417500-1437500 GCA_018907035.1 Sycobia sp. Sy_11 | reverse complement strand
TAACTCTCGATTAATTATATATATATATATATATATATATATATATATATATATATATATATATATATATATATAGAAATTCTTTCGTTTGATTTCTCATAACTGGAATACAAGGTTGAATTAGTGATTTTTTTTTCAATTAGCCATAATTTATACTGTATATATGGTTGAATTCAGGACTCTCGAGCGCTCCCACATCGGTCGTATAGAGTTCGTTTGCAGAAGTCGCGAGTATCGCTATTTGGAAAAGGAAAATACGCAACGAAAGAAACATTTATATTATATACATATGCGGAGTACTTTCACTCTATGTAACTTTAGCTTATTAATAACCTCATCGTATCTTGAGGATCTGATCGTAACTGAGGATCCCCAGCGCAGAAAAAATATTCGATCCTCGCTTAAATCCCACATTCTATAACGAAGAGAAGAAGAAAAAAAATAATCGCTGGCTCGAAAGTCTCGCGCGTTCCACATCCATATAGGCTTGACGGTATATATATATATATATATATATATATATATATATATATATATATATATTCATGCATATATGTATATGTCGATATATATATATATATATATATATATATATATATATATAGGACGACAGTCACGCGCGAGCTTCGCCGACGCGGTCGCTCGTGTACTCCATATAGACCTCGGCTCTCGACTTCCATTGCCCTCTCGCCGCCGCCCCGCGTCCGGCGCGCGGCTTCCGCGCCGCCGCGAGCGACGCGCGCGAGGCTCGCAAACGCGGCCAGCGAAAGAATTCGCCGAACGCTCTTTCTCTGTCGGGCGACTCATTGTCGCGGCTTTCTCCCTCTGCCTCTGCGTCCCTCCTCGCTCACTCTCTCTCTCTCTCTCTCTGTCTCCCTCTGTCTCCCTCCCTTATCCTCCTCCTCCTCCTCCTCTCACCCCCGTGCCCGCGCGCGCCATAAATCAGGCGCGGGCTCGCGCGCGCCGCGTTTATAAATAAAGCCACGGCGAGCCTCGTTCGCGACGGAGTTGCGCAACGATCGACGATCGTCCGGCTGCGCGCGCGATGCCATCCGCTACATATATACATATACATATATATATATATATATATATATATATATATATATATATATATATATAGATACGTAGATGTATGCGCGTGTCCCTCCCCCTTCCCACCTACCCCGCGCGTTCGGTAGAGAAAAGTATAATTTGCCCGCGCTCCGCGGTGCGCGTCAGCTTTTCTCGCTGATCATGCGAGGGCTACACTGCGGGGGTGGAGCGGAAGGGGGGTGGGCGGCAGTCGCTCCTCGCTCGGATCGATTTATCGCGGCGCCGATGACGACGAATTTTATACGTATATATGCGTGCGCGTCTGGCGTGTACGTACATAATACCGCGCTCGGTGGTCTCTTCGGAAATTCGAACGAATATAATATACAAGGAATATGATAAAGCTGCCTGCGCGACCTCGTCGCGCGTGCTACACGCATACAGACGCGCGTGTAAGTGTGTGGGTGGTTGAGGGAGAAGGGGATTGGCACATATATATCTACATATACATACATACATACATACATACATACATACATACATATATATAAGCAAGCGTGTATAGTGAGATTTGTCGCGATCTGTACTGCTATGATGATCGGTCGATCCATGGAATCTATCTATTTATCTATCTATCTATCTATATCTATGCATATATATATATATATATATATATATATATATATATATATACACATATAATGCTCTTGTTAAAATTAAATTATCGTAGTTAATTCAATTTGAATTATATATAAATAAGTAAATAAAAAGATATACAGACGGCGCGATACGGGAGAGGAGCGATTTCATAATCAGATGTAATGACGTTTACTTAGACGGAGCATTTGTCCGAAAGCTCCAATTGAAACGTTGTATGTGCACCGCGTCGGCGAAGACGGTATACGTACGGTATTATGAGATACCTGCCGTGGCGCCGGTGTAATGCACGGGTCGATCGTTGCCGTCTAACGGTCGCGAGTTTTCAGTATATACATATATACAGCGATTTAGTTGACGTATGGGACGTACGGTGAAATATTATAGATATTCTCAACTGACCGTGGTGGGCTATTTGCAGACACACACGCGCGCGCGCGCGCGCACACACACACATGTGCTTACATATGTACGTGGAGGAGATACTTAGCGCCTTAATTTGACGCAATAACAAGTAAGAAGTGAAAGATGATGGAAATGCGATGAGAGCAATGTATACAATATACGTGCGTGACAAGGGCGATCGATGTATTTTTTATATATTTGCATGGACTGAAAGTAGGACTTGAAACGAAATCGGTCGAAGAAAAAAAACTTTGATAGAACAAATAAGTTGAAAGAGAACTGAGTACAAAACTACTATTTGATCGTCAGACTATGGCAGCGGTGGTGGGGAGGGCGAGACACTAAAATGGGAAAAATAATTTTATCACAAGATACCGTTCAAATTGTCGTGCTGAAATCGCCCGACTGACAATATCCGGTCAATTCGATTTTTTGGAGTCGTTGCCCGTGGATAGCTCATCTCTCGAACTTAGCCACGCCCATATTCGTGTGAGTTATTAAATTCACGTTGTGGATTCGTATTATCCCCTCGATGTTCGTTCTAGGCGTATATTACAAACATTTTATCGCCATACCATTTCCATCTTAAATTATCGCGGAGCTATGAGAATACATGGATTTTCCATGGCAATGTTGAGACGTAAAATTTCACGATATTTCAACGACAACGAAACATTAATCATGCCAATATCATTAGAAGAATATTTCCAAGCCTATATATCTATATATATTATACATACATACATACATATATATATATATATATATATATATATATATATATATATATATATATACAGTGTTCAATCCGCGATGAAGTCGATGAATAGGCGTGACAAATACATAAATAGTCACTAGTTTCGCGCTCCAGCTAGGGGAACAACAACAGATGATAGATAAGGGACGCGCAGTATATGCGGCCATACAAATTTGATTATACTAGTGAAAACGGTAATTATTGAGCGATAATGTGCTGATTGTGTATACAACGAGCGCCAGAGCCTGTTATCATTTGATTACGCAATTTACAGGATTTTTGCCGGGCGGCAATTCGAATAGACTCTCTGGACGTTGACACTCGGACGATCCAAGCGTGCTAATTTCAACGGCCCTTATATATATATATATATATACATATATATATATATATATATATATATATATATATATATATATATATATATATCCTTAAATTTTTTCCCCTTTTAGCGCGAAAAAGTTGGGAGTTATGTAGGAGTGCCGAGAGCCGTCGCAGAAAAATTAACGCAGCACTTCGATAATTACGCATGTTTCGCGTAATGTATCAAAAATTCCATCGATTTTTATCGCTTCGCGCAGAATCTGGCCGTACCCCCTCCCGCGCACGAAATTCTCTAACCGACGAGTCGGTCGTCAGTCGGTCGACCGTCGCGTCAAGGAATAAAGAAAAATCATCAAATGAATATGCTTGGAGTTATATTATTGTATTACGCTCGCGGTAAGAATTGTATAATTATCTTTGTGCCAATGATCAAAGTTCCCTTGCGCGAATACTTGTGTTGTCGTTGTTGTTGTTGTTTTTTTTTCTTTTTTTTTTTTTTTTTTGGACGCAACAAAATCAGTAAATAAATTTCACGACGTCGTAGCTTCGTGGTCTCGGTTGCTTTGTGCATTGCGCATTTCTGAAATTTGCATGAGAGGTACATAACGGTTTCGTTCACTTTGAGCGATTGGCTCTTTTTCCAGGCGCGCTGTATGACAAACTCCTGACAATCGACAGTGCCAGAGGATTCCATTAGATCGATGCCCGTTGGCAGATTTTTCACTCCCTTTGCGCGTGTGCGTCGCAACTCACTTCGCGAACGTAAAAACCAGTAATGCGCGCGTCTAACACGGGTGGTCCTTTACTACTACTTGCCCGTGTATGGAGAAACGCGTGGTTTTTCTCGCTGTACAAATTCGTCAGATTGTCGGAAGTCAGTTTTTATCCGAATCCCTATAAAACATGAAACGTAGTTTTGAAGAAAAAAAAACGAAAAATACCAGCAGATGGCAATGCGCGTTAAACCAGAATCAAAATTAATATTAACAATTTTTAATATACTATTTTTCTTTCGTCGATTTGGCGATCTCGTTAAATCTTTTCCGTCATTTCAAAGCATAGAATTTCGAGATTGCGGTTATATAGACTCATTATTTTGTCAATTCTGAGCGAACTTGGGTAGAAGTATCAAATCTTAAAATATTGCGGGGATTGTGTGAAGATGTGGCGAAAACTGGTGGAATTTCTGAACAGTCATCAAAGACAAATCGTGTAGTCACGGAGTCGTCGATCCCAAGGTAGCATCCAAAAATTCACTACCAGATACGAAATTGCATAGATAACAGTATGCTATGAGCATGATTTCCGAAACAACTAGTACCGTTATGATTATTCAATGGTCATTTGCGCAAGTTTAGACCGACACTGACTTTAAGGGCCGAAGGTTATTTCCGCGCGTGTCCCAAGGCCGAACGTGTATTTTTTTTTTTTTTTTATTTGTTCTAAGCTATATCGATCAAGCTTTAGTCTGTCCTGCCGTTGCGCTCAAATTCGCGATCGTCACCTATACGATTGTTTATGATTACCCTTGAAAACTCCAAGGGGACAAGCGAAAATTTAATGTCTTTTACTTACACAAGAACTTTTTTTTTTAAGAAGTTATTTACATTGCACTTATCAAACATGTGATGTTGTAGGTTTATAAATATCTCTCTCTCTCTCTCTCTCTCTCTCTCTCTCTCTTTCCCTCTCTTTTAATTAAATCATACGATAATAAATTCTTTAATTAATTTTGTTTTTGCCATTTAATCAGCTTTTTTTTTAATAATTCTTTATCAAATTTTATTCAATGTAATTCTAAAATACTTTTAAAAATTTTTGTCGAACTCTTCGTTTGTCTAAAGACTGTGACGAGTTGTACTCATCATGCGTAGGTGACCTTCGTCAGCAAGGAATTATAAATTCCCGTAGGCCTAAGCTGTCCAGATCGATTTACATCTACTTGGTAATACGACATTGCTGATCCACAGGTTAAACCCATCAAAAGAACACGCTAAATTTTTATTTTCAGAACTTTTAAGTTTCGCTGAAAAAATCATCTGAAATTCTCAAAATCTCAAATTTGAAATTAACTGAAATTTTCAAATTTGTCGTGCGTTGATCCTTTAAAGATCTTCTTTTTAAATAATATCAATCGATACAATGGAATGGACTGGTCTTTTAACTGTGGGTACGATATATAAAGGTATCATTGGCGAGATCATTGGTCATTGTTTTACATTATTATAATCATTTTATAACAAATTCGGCTGCGATTACGAAAATATTATACGACACAAACATTAAAATATGTAAATCAGAAATTAAATTAACGGCGTCTTCTAGAATTGAACGGTTTAAATTAAGCAACACGAAAGTTTTCATCTTAATGATAATGTATAATTCCTTAATATATTGCTTAAATTAGCTAAATGCGCAATTCTTTTAGTATAATATCAAACCATTGAAATCGCCGTACATAATGTCCACGTTGTACAAATGAAGCTCATTCCCCGCGCAATCGAAGATATATCCTGTGCACATAATGTGTATCATATTTCATCTCTGCTCTCCAACCATTATTTTAGAATGCAATAAGCGACAGCAGTAATAGAGCGCCGTGTCATTGTCTCGTTACGCGTTCGATATTATATATATATATATATATATATATATATATATATATATATCAAGCGCAAGTAAGAGTCGAAGCACAGCCGTATACGCGGACGCGCATGATGTCGGAAGAGTCTTTTCTTGGCGTTTTATAGGCCATCGTGTGTGTGTGTGTGTGTGTATATATATATATATAATATTATATATATATAGAGAGAGAGAGAGAGAGAGAGAGAGAGAGAGAGAGAGAGAAGAGAGAGAGAGAGAGGTAGGGAGAGCGGGTAAAGTCGCGATCGCGCGGCAAGCAGCGACGGCGCGCCGATGGAGGGGGAGAAAAGCCAGGCGGTGTACAGCCCGCGCGGCTACCTCCGCCTTGATTATATCACGGCCGCGGGCCCGGTGCAACGAGCTCTAATATAATTGCGCGGCCTGTACGCTGTTCGAAGCCGCCGAGAGCCCCCGATACTGCCGAATCTTCGTATAGCCCACCTATACTCCACAATATATACACACACACATATATATATATATACTCCCATTGTCCTTTAGCATTGTACAAGTGTATTCGCAGCAGCTCGTTTCGCAATCTTACTTTTTCTTGATACAGACAAACGATATACGTTTTTTATACATATATATATATAGATTAGTTGGCCGTTCCAAATTCCGCGTTTTACGCGCGCGCGCGCGCGCATAAAGCCGCGACTGGCGCGACCGTACCCATAGGTTATCGGCGAACGAGATTAGAGGCGAGGTAGATCGGTGCGTGCGTGCGACACGTGCGATGCCGTGAGACACGCGCGAAGCCTATATATTCTACGGGGATATATATATATATATATATATATATATATATATATATATATATATATATACATACGGCGAGTGTTCGTGCTCACGGGACGCATGAGAAATCGCTCAAATTTCTCTATATATACGTACGCGACCGATAGTTCCTTGGCTTATTTTTCAACGAACTTATCTTAGAACCCCCCCCCCCCCCCATCCCCTTAGCGATGGATTTGCGACGACCAGAGAATTGCGGATTTTCGATTTTGTTGCGCGGGAAGGAGTGGGGGGGGGGTTAGGGTTTATTCCGATCCGAGCGTCCAAATCGTATATGTATGTATATATATATATATGGTACATGTTGGGGTATATACGCTGCGTAGGTAATTGAAATTCACGCAGGTGCGAGGCGTATGTGCGCGTGTGAGCGAACGCGCAAGCTTGTACGTATAGCGACAGTGGGCTCCTTTAGCGGGCAAATTCATTAACGTGATATATACTCGTAGTTGACTGATTATACCGCCTGTGTAATTATATATCTAGTGAAGGTGCTGAGAAATGCGTATAAGCCGAACCCGCTCGCTAATTGAGCGAATTATTATTATTATTGTTATTATATATATATATGGTGCATGTAGGAGTATGTTTCTAGCAAAATGCTTTTACAGAAAATTCGTTAAATCTTACTCAAAAAATTTCACTCATCGAAACGAATTGGTACGAATAAAAATCATACGTAGTAATATTATGTATTTAGATGACCTTTAAGATTTGTCTTGACGTGAGCTATATAATTTTAATCGTAATATATTTGTGTTAAATTTTTATAGTCTATAAGCATCATTATTAATAAATATGGTTTCTACTGGCGTGCAGCCTTACTTCTTCGATACCATTTTATTTTCAACAAATTTAACAAAGCCATTCGCCAATGGTAATATTTATTTGCACTTATACACACGCGTGGTAATGTACATACAACAAATTTTCGTACGGTGCACTACGTGTGTTCGATACCAAGTGGTTTATTTGGATATTAACGTGTTAAAATCGTTCAGATTAAATCAGAATGAATTCTGAGCTTTAAAGCAACTTAATGAAACTGTAAGAATAATAATTAGAAAATTATTTTTTTCTTTAATTGACACATGTATATAATACATACGAGCCAAGCGCATGAACATAAGGCGTATACAACGACTATATAGTTTGTACAAATTATCTATTCGTGAAGCTTTTAATTAAACGTTCCAAGCCTATATAGTGCGAAACTTTTGACGTCCTCTCTCTCTCTCTCTCTCTCTCTCTCTCTCTCTCTCTCTAGCTCCTTCTCGCGTTCTCTCCTTTGACGACTCTTAAGTATAATTAAATTGGCAAAGGTCCAAGCGCACGTTCTATAGAGTACGTGCATCATCCACACATACATATATATATATATATATATATATATATATATATATACACATATATAGATGCACACACATACGATACGCCTATTATTTCCTACTCCTTTCATCCCTCCCAGTCGACGGTATATCGACGTCCGTTCCTCAGCCGTATAGATATGAATATATACATACATATATACGCATTTGCGGTTTTCGTACCTTATTACTCATTCTACGCATTCATATTTTATATGATTTTATATATATATATATATATATATATATATATATATATATATATATATATATCGGAAACTTTCGCCCACCGCGCGCGAATATCGCCCGCGGGCATTTTTTGCAGGCCTCGCTGCTCTCCCACCCCCTCCGCCGCCCCCCTTATTTCGCCCGTGGTTCTCCTTTTCACATTATAATGCGCCGGTCGGCCCCTTGCGAATTTTCCGCTCGGACTGTACGCCTGCGCGCGGTACGGCGCCGCGGGGCGGAGTGAAGAGGTGGCGGGGGGG
This sequence comes from Sycobia sp. Sy_11, assembly GCA_018907035.1. Classification (NCBI taxonomy): domain Eukaryota; kingdom Metazoa; phylum Arthropoda; class Insecta; order Hymenoptera; family Epichrysomallidae; genus Sycobia; species Sycobia sp. Sy_11. Next base: position 1,429,026 of record JACCIC010000060.1, on the reverse strand, counting down.
GGGGGCTCGTCGCGCAACCTCGAGCTGAGCGCGCGGCGCGAAAGCTCGAGACCATCTCGATCCCCCGGCTTCTCTTTTACACGCGCGTGCACACACAGACGCGCAGACGCTCGCGCGCGCACATACATATTTGTATATATATATATATATATATATATATATATATATATATATATATATATATATATATACGCACACGCTCGCGCATAATCGCGCGTAGCCGAACGACGGCACGGACATACACGCGCGCATACGTATATATACATATACATACATTGATAGGTGCCGAGCGGATGCGCGAAGGAGAGCGTATATTATAAGCGGCGGCAGGCGCGCGCGCGGGCGCGACGCAAAAGAAAAGAAGAAGAAAAAAAAGGCGCGGGCAAGCGAGAGGGAGAGAAATAACGCGCCGCGCGGTCGTACACGTGCGTCCGCTCGACCGCGCGCCGCCGCCGTCGCCGCCAACGCCGTCTCCGTCTCCGTCGCCGTCGCCGCGAGGTGGATATAAAGAGGGGGCCGGAGGAGGGGGCGGGGAGGGGGGGCGAAGCGAGCAAGCGAGACCCACGATACGTTTTGCGAATGGGCTACTTTTGTCTCGCTGCGCGCGCGCGGCGAGCGCGTGCGTTCTTTTTTTCTTTTTCTTTTTTCTCCCTCTTTTTTTTTTCTTAACATTCGGGGCAGCCGCGCGTTTTATATCGCGTGCCCGCCAGGAGAGCGGAGGCAGAGGCGAGAGTTGCGCGGTGCGCGGCGGGGTAGACTGCGCGGGGCGAGCGGGGGGGGGGGAGCGGTGACGGAGGAGGCGAGCGGGAAAGGCAGCCGCGAGGCTCTCAAGCTGATCGATTTTCGCGAGAGTTCGGGACTGCGATCCCGGAGAAGGTTGCCGCTCTCCCCTCTTCGCTGTTTATCCCCACGCCCCTCAACTCCCCCCGTCCATCCGCGACTTCTTTATTTCTGCCCTCCGCGGTCTTCCCGGTTTCTTTTTCTTTTCCTTCTGCTTTTTTTCCCCCACTCTCGTTCTTTTTATTCTTCTCCGTTTCTTTTTCGTGTATATATATATATATATATATATATATATATATATATATATATATATATATATCTATATATATAGAGTCCGGTTTCGCCGAAGCGGCGCATACATTAGCGAATTTTATCTGTGAACGCGGGCGCGAGATCGCGAGCTCGTCGCCGCCGCCCGTCGCCCCGGCCCCTGATGCGCGCGGCGTCTCCCTCCCGAATCCGAATATTTTAATGCCCCCGCGCGCCGCTTTTATAAGTGAGCTGTGGAGGCTATTTCTCTCGCTTTTATATATAGGACCTGGGTGCCGGTTTATAAGGAAGAGAGAGAGAGAGAGAGAGAGAGAGAGAGAGAGAGAGAGAGAGAGGGAGAGAGAGCGCGAGAGAGAACGAGAAAGGAGAGTCGCGCCGGGGGCGCGTGAATTATTGGACGTATATTTTGAATGTGCGCATAAAATTTAAAAATTACACTCCTCTTTTCCGCGAGGAGGGCGCCTCGCTCATGTATACGCATAAGCGATAATATAATTAATGAAAGGCCTACTTAGAGGATCGCGGCTTGATTGCTTATATATAGGCGCGAGTCAGGATTTTTGTATACGTCAAGCGCCCATAATTTATGCCTCGGCGAAATTTAAGCTCTTCTAATGTATATGTGTACATTATACATACATACACATATATATGTATATATATATATATATATATATATATATATATATATATATATATACATATGTAAGTGCCGGAGTGAGAGATTTACGAGATTTTCAGCAAGCAGTGTCCGCGCGTAGAAATAAAAATATATTTTTCCTTATTTTCAATGCACAGCAAAATTCACATTTGATCCGCTGATCGATTTGCAATTATGCCACCGTTCTGTTGTTTTAACGATTTTGCCGGCCGATGAAACACCATAATTACATAAATAAGCAACGATAGATTTTAATTACCGCGTACCTGCTCATGTATCAACAATCGAATTTCATTTAATATCGCTCTATAAATCGAATTGAAAATTGCATCGCGCGAATTGGACTAGTTCATATTGTAATCAATTCTGCCGTTCTCGTCGACGTACGTCGAGGTTGGCGGCAAAAATTATCGACGCATTTATTTCGCGAAAATTGGAAAATTTAGTTTTGCCGAACAATTTACGCGTCCTCTCGTCGTCGATATGATAATGATTTGATCGATCTACTTATGCACGGGCTCTGCATTACGCGAAATCTAAAGTCGAGAACGAATAATAACAACAACAACAACAACAACAACAACAACAACAACAACAATAATAATAATAATAATAATAATAAGCAGATGCAACTGGCAAGAAATATAAGTATCTGTGTGGTAATTTTTTTTTGTGAAGAACATCTTCATAAAATAACCAGCCTCCTTATATATACTTATTAGCCGGGCAATTTATGTATGTATATATAAAAAAATAATTCACCCCGAAGTATTATGTAACATAATTTGCATAAGTTCACGTGTGAATTATATATATATATATATATATATATATATATATATATATATAGAAAGTAAACGTTAAGCTCGAGTGGTAATTACATCATTATCCTGCACAAAGTCCCGAAAAGCCTGGATATTATACGCTCTCCCAAAGATTTGCCTCTGTGCCGTATATAACTTATATCTCCCGTCTTCGCTCTCGCCCCAGCCGCGCCCCTCGAACGCGAGGATCCCCGTGCGCGACCCTCCCGGCTCGCTTATAAAGACCGTGACAAATCGACCGAGAGCCATCCCTCTGCCTCTCGTTAATGATTTCGAGAATATTATACGCGCTAATTAAACGACGAGCTCGGCTCCCGAAGCCGGTCCTCGCCTTTCGGCTGGCTGCTACCCGCGATCTTTTATCCCGGAGCTTGGACGCGAGCGCGGGGATTTATCAGTCGTCGCCGTCGCTCTCGGGTTGCGCAAATTTCTCGCGGCCCGCACGCACTCGGCGACGTTCAGAAATCGCGCGTTGCGCGGGCAAGAGAGATAGTGTGAGTAGGCGCGCGCGTGTGTACGGTACCTCGACGAGAGACGGGCAGACAGAGCAGAGGGAGAAACGAAGGCAAAAACGGCTGCCGCGAGAGGCCGTGGTTACGTAAGCGCGACCGCCGCAAAGCGGCGACTCCGCGGATTTTTGCCACCCTCCCCCCCCCGCGCCTCCTGGTATTGGTTATGAGAGCAAGAGGGGGAGAGCTGAAGGGGGGGGGAGTGTCGAGGCGACGCGAAAAATTCGCGATGTGCGGGGAAGTATAAAAAAAAAAAAAAGAAAAAAGAAGAAGAAAAAAATGTGCCGTCGCAACGCGCGCGGGCTATTATGGCTGGCGGTATGTCGTTGCGCCACCTCGGTCGCCACTTGCCGTTGCGCCGTGTGCTGCGACCGTTTGCTCGTAAATTTTGCGTATTTACATTGTTTGCGCCGAGTTCGCTCGTTAGAGGGAATTTCGCGCATTTTTGTTTTTTTCGCTTGTTTTTTTTGTTTTCGTCTCCCCCGCCCCCTTTTCGTAGTCTACCGAAAAGTTCGAAGTTCGACTATAATTGTTCGTTTCGAAAAATCCGTTTATGCGCGTACTGGGAAAATTACTTTTTTTCTCGCTCCGCGCTCATGATATTTTTATTCTATATTTTACGGGAAACGTCGTATACATGCTTTGAAATTGTATCATATAAATACGATTGAAGTGGGATTTTAATGAATGACCTAACGATGGACTATTTCAGTCGGAATTCCAGATTTCTACTATTTATAAACTATAAATATTTGGTTTGAAATTTGTGTGCTTCAACCTTTTAACCCACATTGGTGCTTTTGCAGTCGGTTCGCGATAATCAGTGCCGTATATAGTTGCCACTTTCGTAGTACATTGCAAGTAAACTATAGGATTGTTAAGAGTGGCCTTAAAGCGTATCTGCGATTACTAGATGTCTGATGCGTATTCTGAATTGCAATTTTCATAGTAGATTCTTAGCCCCTGCTTATTGTGCGGATACTATCATAAATGAGCTGCTGAGTTTGTCACGCTTCCGTGGAGTTTTATATACGACCCAGTGAGGCACCACGAACCAATGGTCATTTTCGATAAGATCCATAGGGCTATTGTAAATAGAGTGGGCAAGCTGTAAACGAAAAAATTAGGTGAACTGAAAGAGAAAGGATGAAGTAGATGCTATTGCTAATTTCTTTATTCACATTTGGAAAGATGTTAAAGCCTACACTTATTGATCTATTTCTATCCAGCGGGCGAATAAGGTTATAGTAGTGTTTGTACTGTGTTAACTTTATCAATAGTTTTTGGTGAGTACCTGCTGGTGGACATCACTTAGGTCGCAGTGGGATAGGTAGTTGAAAAGATAATGAACATAGTCATGCTATTAGCTCTTCCACTCTTTCTTCACCGAGGAGAAAAATAGTATTCATCATCTAAAATTTTCTCAACCTCTTCAACTGGAATGCGAAAGGGGAGATTCAGCTTTCATGCCGAATCTATAGATGAGACGCATTATTCAAGATTATCTCTTCCATTTTCGAAACGTTGGAAGCAGTTTAGATTCTTGTTTTTTAAAACACGATAGGAAATCTGGACTACTCACACAAAAATCAGATATTCTTATTTGTCTTTGGCGGCACTCTAATAGTTTAAATATGGCGTTTAGCGGCATCTTTAGCGGCACTCTAATAGTTTAAATATGGCGTTTTCGAAGTTCATGATGTTCCTCTTCTAACAATCGATGTTGATAGACTGCAGCTACCATATAAATATGTAAAGTATAGGACTATAGAACCCTTGTTTATTCAGTGACAGAATCATCTTCATTTTCGCTAGTTGTAATGATGTGGTCTAGATATTTACTTATTCCCAAAAAAGTATGTATAAGAAGTCAGGGCTAGGACTGCTTACGTCATGTTTCATTGTGAGGTATAGTTTTTTAGATTAATGTTTGTTAGAAACACAGCTATTATTTCTTTTTATTCGCACTAGCCAAGTTATTAATCGGAACTAGAATTCTCTGCTATTCTTACAACCAAGAAGACTGAAGTGAATCAGGTGTCTTAGATATAGTTCTGATCCTACGAACTGTGTGCTATTTTACGAGAGTTGGATGATATGATTTCTTGCCATGGGTTGAGATAACGGAAAAATGGATCGGTGAACGATGATGACAAAGTGACTAGTTTTATCAATATCGTGCACATACTTTGCGTCTATTCATTTTCGGAAACTTTCGAAGAATGTTAGTCCAGCTTTCTTTACCGTTTCTTCGGCGATCTTCCATACTTCCGAAAATAGGTGACAATCACACTCTCAGTAGTACCTACATTGCGAGGGGAGTACTCTACCATAGTGATTTATTAATTTTAGTATGATTCGGCATAAGTTGGACGTCGTTGTTGTTAAACATCAGAGTTTGTAAAGCCTTAGCTGTTAAAGAATCGTTCAACAATTCCAGAAATTATTGCCATTCGAAATTGAATATTGCACAGTATTTACACCATTTAGCTGTGTTTTCATATAACAGACTATAGAACTTTAACAAAAAAATTGCCATATTAAGCCGAACAGACTCTACAACTTTAAAAAAACTCTACCGTATTAAGCCTAGCGTAATATATAATAATTAAACGAGGATGTACCCTTTATTGGAAGAAGACACGGCTTCGTCAAAAGTTGCTTTTTGGTACGGTGTGTACTAAATAATGGTATTCGTTTACTACTATGTCTTAGGCACTACTAGATACTTTTCTAGCATCAAAAGTAGTTCCGAATACTTTGATTGACTCGAATATTAGAATGGAATTTGTACGTGCTTCGTCCGATAGGTTTTGCCTGACTTCTGTGAATACTTGATCCTATGTTAGGTACTGGGATTTATTCGGATATTTACTAGTAAATTTGCATTCATTCATTTTCAGCTCACTCGTCACAAATATCGAATATTTTGCTAGTCTTTTTTTTACTTCTTCATAGTTTGAATGATGTATATTTAAGCTTTCTTTGCGATTAGAATTGATTAAAATAGTTATTGAAATTAAATTAATAAATATTTTTATCGGTCTTACAATCTTTATAATATCATATATTAGCTAAAATAATGACAGTCAGACTGTCCTTGTTTATGATCACCCCCGTAGAATCTAAAATAAAACTTATTACTACAATAAATTATATCAGAAAATTAAAAATAAAAATAAAAACTAAAACAGGATGTAACGGATCCCCCAATGTACATAGATTTTATTCTACTCTATTGTAAAAAGTGGTACTGTAAATCCAATGCTGATAAATTCTACACTGTTTGATATAATAAAGAAATTTTTATACCATATTATCAACGTCTTTGATATCCTTTAAGTAGCGATACGTTGATGGGTTATAAAATAAAATATTATCACAATTTACCAATTCCAGGTACATATATTTTCTTAAAGTTAACGTCAGTGTCGCTCAAGTTATTCGGCAAGTGTGGAAGAATATAGTAAAATTAATTGCTCAAATGCAATAGCACAAATCATAAAACACAAAGTAAAACAGGATTTTCATTTTAACGCGACGTGAATTATTTTGAAAAAACGACGCATTAAGAATAAGCTTGAAAAAATCGTGAAAATCTTGGGAAACGATACGGTATACGAAGTTGTATCAGCATTGCGAACGACGGGAGTTCGGGCTCTGTGCGCGTGATTATCAATTCATAAACTCTCTTATTATCGCGTCCCGGCAAAATCCATTAACCCCGGTGGTGGCAGCTACGATGCGACGGGCAGGAAAAGCTCGGGCTCGGAGTCGCGCTGGCTAAGCTAAATTTTTCACGATATTTTGACAGTACCGGGCGGGCGCGTGCACGACTACGTCATTTATAATGGATAGTCGCGCGCTCGCCTCCGTTACCGGGAGCTGCACAAGCACGCGTCCAGCACGGACCGAGGATTAATCCAGTAGCGACCGAAGCGAGAGTCCAGCGTTGATTTTAGACGGTCCGCAGGGCAGGGGACGGGGGAGCTTCGCGAGGCTACGGTCCCGTCGAATTAGCGAGGGCATCGAGATTTAATGTCGTCGGCCATTCCTGCCACAGTGACTATCGGCCGTATTACAGTTTGATTGGGAACTGACTCGCCCGTGCGGTTTGCGTTTTATCAAAGTCAGTGGTTCGACGCTACCCAAGGCTTTTTCGCCGAGCCGTACTTTTAAGCTGGGAACAAAAAGAAAATTATGGTAACTTGGTTTCGCTCAATATGGAATGGACTTAATAGTGATAGCTAATTTCGGTGAAATTGCAGTAGATATGCTCAGAGTGTCTGGGGATAGAGCCAGTAATTCATTTAAACGGTCGAGGATCGTTACCTTTTGAAATATATATTTATTTAATCATACATTTGTCCTAACTTTATTCGGTTATCGAATAAATGAAAATTTTTGTTATATTAATGAAAAATTTAAATTACAATTATTATTTTATTTTGATTACGTTAACGAAATTTTATGTAACATAAGTGCGAAAAACGAAATTCTGATGAGTTTTATTACTATCATATACTAGGTATGTAGCATTAATGCAAGTATGGGCACTACAGCCTTCGGACGACCGTTTTATATACTCTTTGATATCGAGTCGCGAGATTTTCAAATAATTATTGCTTCAATATCAAATTCGATATAAACAGCGTAATTGAAAGTTCTAACTGTAAAATAATTATACTTTATGTAATTTAATTATAGACTTGATAATGATTATAAGATAATCCATTGTAATCGTCGAACAGTCGACATTTGAAATATGAATCAATAACCTAAATATAGAAAAAATTCATATTGTCTCGCGCAATTCTTTAAGGGCAATTCTATTAATATTAATTTTTAAAAGAGCTCTGATTTTTTTATGGTCTATAAGAATCGTGGATTCGCTCGTGCTTGCGTTTGATGTCGCGATTTCCTGCCGTTTTAGAGGAGGGTTTTACGACGGCGATAGTAAAAATTCAAAGATACTCTCGTCTCTTATTTTGCAGCAAAGTGTATACGAAACGCACGCTCGTCAACGGTCAGATTCCGATTCGAATTCGATATAAAACCAACAAAAAAAAAAAAAGCAACAGCCCGTCGGTAACCAAGATTTTATTTCTATTTATCCCATCTATCGTTGCGACATATATGAGCAAAATTATAAAATAAGAAAAGTCAGATTGTTATTTTTTGTTCATCCGCGGGAAAAATACCTCACGCCCAACTACCAGGTTAAAACACAAAGGATTCCCATCGTCGGACCTCGTCAGCGCTCTCTATGTATATACCGATATTACATAAATACGCTCATATACTTCGCTCGCGCATACAGCCCGCGGGATAACGCTCGCGACGGCCATTCGGATCTCACGTGCTCCCGTCCCTCGTGCCACCCCCTCGGGCATCGACTGCTATTACTGTACACACACACACACACATGCGTATACGAGGGAAAATCGCGTCGTCAGAATTGAATATGTAGTGGGTTGGAGAGGAGGAGGGGCAAGGACGCGGCATGAATAAAGGGCGCAAATGTATACATAAGCTATCGGTATACTAGTGTTGGAGGCGCGGGGGGGAGGGGGGGGGTAAAATAAGCACAAGTCGCTAGTTGGACACGTGCTTTGCTTGTCTATGCGGAGCTTTAGTTTATCTTCTCCTCGCCCCTGCCTTATTTCGCGCTGTACCGAGCGAAAAGGGATGGAAATTATAAGGCCGTGCGCTTTTTTCCTTTTTGCGGTTTTATCTTATTGGATTAGGGAACGCCTCGGTATAGAGAACTGTCAAAATTTTAAAAGAGCTACGACCAAATCTTTCGACTAATAAAATAAGCGACTATTCGGTATCTCCTATAGTAGTTGGCGCCATTGGTAAATACAGCGAATAGCCACGTGATGCATTAATTCGATAGATCTGATTTTCTCATTGTTTTTATAACCAGCGAAATTCTATTTAAAACAACGGCTTATCTATTATCGACATATCGCATCGGGCGGGTTTCGTACTTCATATTTTGCCAACGAGTGAAGCGACAATTAAAATTGCTCCTCGAACTATATATATATTATATATTGACTGATACACTGGGAAAACCTCTTTATGAGCCCTCGGTACAACAATTTGCTTAGCAAATGCGGAAATCGATATAGAAAGTGGGTAAGGAATTGAAAATCTCGGGTTTTACCGAAGTCGTCCCCTTAATTCTTTACCTCCCGTTTAATTCCATCGGGAGCGTTCGAAGTTCTAATTGCAGAAACTCGAAGCACGCTCGACCTCTGGGGGTGGAGTCGACGAGTCCGCGACCCTTTTGCGGAGCAAAGATAGCGATCGAATTTAATTTAAATCTCGCGCAAAAACCTGTAACAATGATAATTTGGTAGCTTGAAATTATTGATTTATTATTTTCGTGTACATTGTATATATATATATATATATATATATATATATATATATATACAATTGAATAAATAAAATTTTTATTTAGTCATAGTGTCCTTTTCTTTCGAGGTGGAGCGAACTTACGGTTTTACATTATTTACAGAATAAACATATAGAAATATCAAATACAGAGTATATACGTACATTAATAATGTTTAGAGTAAATTTTATTCATTTTGATTCGAGAAATTGAAGAAATTAGCACACTTCTGCATCTTTTGTATCAAGAAGAAATAATCTGGTTAAGCATCGTTTTTAGGGGCAGAATTATTTTTAGAGACTATAAATTACTTCATTACTGACATTATACTTCTAATTCATTTTACGTTTTCTAAGATTTGCTATTCATTCTGTAAAATCTGTAAGTCTTGATTAGATTTTTGTATTTTATTTCTAATCGAACTTTAGTTACCCTCTCTCTCTCTCTCTCTCCCTTTCTTTCTTCCACTTTCTCTTTAACCTTTCTTAAAATGTCTCTCTCTCTCTCTCTCTCTACATATATATATATATATATATATATATATATATATATATATATATATATATATATAGCATTTGACGTTGTCGCACGGTGACGTATATGGATAAGAATATTCTACAAGCCGTTCCGCGAACATGGCCGTCGTGATTTCGTACGGACTTTGTAGGTGGTAGTTTAGGCAACAGGAACGGTGCGGCGCGCGATAGTAGCCCGATCAATTATAAGATATTATATACTCGCTCGTCGGGCAAAAGGAGCGAGGGCTGGATCGCTTCCTGTTTATATTTATGTAATTACATGGCTTCGTGTACGTGGCGCGAGTTTTATTGATCTTTATGTACATCGGATTTTTTTGTCCATTCGGTACTGACGACATTTTATTATAGATTTGCCCTTTCGATCTGTCCAGCATTCTTTAATTTTAATCTGTACGCATCGACACTTACGCATCTTTCGGTCGTTAATATATACTTATCGTGTTTGGTGTTGTATGTTTTTTTTTTTTTTTTTTTTTTTTATCTTTTGGCCCTTTGGTCGGTCAAAATTTCCTCGTGACAATCATTAAGCGGTTGATTCCAGGCATTATTGCCTCGCTCTTTATGCTCGCTCTTCCTCGCTCGTATACTGCACGGCTGAGATTGATTACAAATTAAATGGCTTATTTTTCATAAACTCGTACCATTACTTATCCTCAGCCTGGTCTTGGATATAACGAAAGTGACGATGTCGAACGAGCGAGCGATCGGAAGATACTGGATAATACAAGCTTTCCATTCCGTAACGACTCGATTGATTACCGTATGACTTATAATCGCTGCACTACGTGAAATTCATTTTTCCTCCTCTGCCCTTGTCGTCCCTTCCGCGGCCGTTACAACTGTCAGATAAATAACTCGGACCATCTCTTTTCTTCGGGTGTCTACTTGAAAATTGATCATTTTGATTTTTATGTAAAATTTTTGTGACGACCGACCCAATCGTTGGACAAAGAGTCATTATTATTCGCCACTGAGCTCGCATCGGGCACCAATGCCCGACGTAAATTCGCTTCGCTTTCGTCCCAATTAATGAAAAAACGACGATGCCTCGCCTATGTCCTCCGGTGCATTTCCCTTATAATGTAAGCGTCCTGCCTCTCGCTCACTTCCTCTTTCGCGATTCAACGGATACATATATGCGCGTGTGTGTATATATATATATATATATATATACATACCATCGGCGTGCTGATACAGTGATTCATTAAGGCGAAACCGCCGTGGCTCGTCGTCGAAACAATCATCCCGATCTCTAGCACGTCGTGCGTGAGATGGGAGGCGAGGACGTGGATCGCAGTATTATCTATTTTTAGTAGCAATTGAAAAAAAAAAAATCGATCCGCACACGTCGCATCGATACAGATATATCCTAGATAGATACATCCTAAAACAGTTAACGTTCAGCTATTATATAAAGGTCACTCTATAATAGACGTATAGTCATTATGTGAGAGGGACTGGAGGGGGGGGGGGTTACAGCGTCGCGAAAGCGTCGAGGTCGTACGAAAAAGCAACGAAAAAAAACGAAAAAGAAAGC
>JACCIC010000060.1:1385000-1412500 GCA_018907035.1 Sycobia sp. Sy_11 | reverse complement strand
GCGCTCCGCGGGAGGAAGCCGAAATAAGCGGTTTTGCCCGCGTCTACATGCGTGTGCGACTCTCTCTCTCTCTCTCTCTCTCTCTCCCTCTCTCTCTCCCTCTCTCTCTCCCCCTCGGCGTCCCTTCCTTCGCCGTTCTCGCCGGCTCGCCCCGGCCCGGCGATAATTACTTGCCCGCGCGGCGGGTCGCTTCTCCGAAACCGTCGGCGCGGCGCGCGGCTGAGCGTCGGCGTCGGCGTCGGCGGTCGCCCTCCTCCTTATAATACACGGCCTCGCTCTCGGTAATTCCCTCCCTCCCCGCCTCGCTCCTTCCACCGGTCTCGCTCCCCCTGTCTCGCGCGGCGCAGCTCCTCTCTTCTGCCGTGCGGTATATATATATATATGTATATGTATGTATATACACACACCTATATCTGCGCCACCATCAGAGATCCCTGGTCCGAGATCGCGCCCCGCGCTCACGTACGCTCGAGTCTCCGTGCCCGTGTATAATATACATACGCGTATAGGCGTGGTTGCCCGTGTGCGCGGGAGAGATAAAGATAGAGAGACCGACGTAGAGAGAGAGAGAGAGAGAGAGAGAGAGAGAGAGAGAGAGAGAGAGAGTGTGTGTGTGTGTGTGCGTGTCTGCGTGTCTGCCATCCACACTGGACACCTTCCTCGCTGCTCTCTATATACACCCCCGAACGGCTTAGAGCGCAAAAAGTAAAGAGACAGCGCGCTCCACTCGCGCTTCTTCGTGATGCGACAGTGTTCTCTCGAGGCGGGCACGGATGGAGGGAGAACGGTGAATTTCGATTCCGCGCTGAAGCCCGTGGATTTTGCCTCTTGATTTTTTTTCTTGCGCCGGCTTTACGTTCGATATAATTGAAAAGTTCACTATGATCGCCGATAAAACGGCTATCCGGAAGGTTGCCGCGATCGCCTTATGCCGATGTAATAATGATCGACAGTTGGAATCTTCAAACAGGAGTCTTACGATGGGTTTTAGCATCTGTCATATAATCGCATTTGATAGAAAAATCGCTTAAAAAATATCAAATTGTCATACAAAGTATGAAAATGTAGTCAATACTCTATGCACCGGTATATCTGCGTGTATGCTGAAAAAAAATAGCAATATCCTCCACAAATTGGAAAAAAGACAATGAATTTAACGAATACGACACAATTAGTTAATAATTATTACTTTGAATTCGTGTAAATCAGCTCTCGGTATTTCTCAACCGTTAGCGAAGCGTTGAAATAATTTTAAAAAAGTCTTCGTTGATTCGTATGCGTGTTTAATGTGGCACGAGACCCTTCTAGCTGCTGCACTAAAGACCCCCGAATTACAGAAGCGACGCAAACAATTACACGGGAGAAACGAACGATCGAACGTTCGTCCCGTATCCGATGCGGCATTGATTAGGCGAAACGCGCGGCTAGAGCGGAAAAATTTATCGCAGCTATATCTATCTATCTATATATATATATATATACATACACGTATCTTTATGCACGTGCGAAGGGCCCTCGGCTCGCAGCATCCGGCGCTATTTAAGCAAAGTGCTCGGGGTATGTAAGTGACTCAAATCCGAGGGGCGATTATATAAACGTGAGATCGGCGAGAACGAGACCGTGAGATAGGGAGGGGGGGGAGGGTAGCCGTAATTCCGCAGCTTCGCAGAAATTGCGGGGCCTCCCCTGGCGCAGTCTGAACAAATCATAATCCCACCCCTTGTCTCCGCTAAACTCGGGAATTCTTAATCCCCGGGCCCTTTTGCCTCGGCCTCGCCGGTGCGCGCGGAAACTCCCTCGCCTCTCCCCCGTCCCGCCTCTGCGCCGTCCGCCCGTAGCCAAATCCGAGGGAAAAGCTATGCGAAGGAGACGTCGGGCCCGGCTCTGAATCAGGGATTAAATTAACCTGCTGCCAGTGCCGCCGCCGCTACTGCAGCCCCGTACGAAAAAGCCAACCTCGGCGTGTGTATAGGCGCTCTATATGGGAACGCGAATTCTCTCTCCTTCCCTCACACCCCCACGTCCCGCCCCCACCGCCACTCGCTCTCTCTCTCTCTCTCTCTCTCTCTCTCTCTCTCTCCATCCGCTTATATACAGAGTCACGCTCGCGCTTCGCAGCTCCGCATAAATATCGCGCCCGCGCGCGCGCGGTTTTAAAGGTGGCGTGCGCAACGCCATCGCGGGCGTGCGAGCGCGCACGCACACCGCCGCGCATTGGCAATCGCGCGCGCGTTTTTAGCTCGCGCGACGCGAAGGTGCAGCAGCGCAACCGAGCGGTGCGGAAGGGGGCGGGGAGGAGCACTTTCGGGATCCGCGCCCGCCGTGCCGCATCAGCGGCGCAGCAGCGGCACGGTGTATGTGCATGCGTGTGTGTGCATATATATATATATATATATATATATATATATATATATATATATAAAAGGAGACTCTTTATGTAGCACATACTCGCCTTCCCGTCTCCCCGCCGCAACGTTCCTCTCTCCCTTCCTTCCCCGCGTCCGCGACGTCGCTGGTGCGCGCGCGAGCTCGACTGGGGCGAGCTCGCATGTGCGCGTGTGCACCTATGTACGTGTGCGTGCGCGCGCGCGCACGTGTGTGTCGCCCGCTCAGCGTGTGACGCTCAAATTACCTCTGCCCTTCCCTCGAGCCGCACCGCGCCGCCGTCCTCTTGCTCACGGCTGCCCCCCTCCCCCCGTTCCCTTCCTCCTCTCTTACTCCGCTGTATACGCCCGCGAGTTCAGCCATCCTGCCTCGTTCCACTCTTGCTCTCTCTCTCTCTCTCTCTTTCTCCCTCTTTCTCCCTTCCTCTCCTTCTCTCTCTCTCTCTCTCTCTCTCTCTCTCTCTCTCGCTCTTTTCATCTACCCCGCGCACTCGCGCTTTCTGCACTCCGGGGGCTATATAACGCGCTCGCCGGTTCGGCGAGAGAGAGAGAGAGAGAGAGCGAGAAAGAAGGAGGGAGAGAGGAACGAGCCAGCAGTGCGGCACTCTGAAACGCGGCCAGCGGCAGACAGGCACCGCGGGTCACCGCCTCCTCTCCCCGTCCCCTCCCCCCTTCTTCCCTCCTCTTCATCGTGCTTCCCGAGAGCGTCGTCGTCGTCGTCGTCGTCGTCTTTGCCGTTGCCGCGCGCTCGCGCTCTTCGGGGTCCGCCGACGGCGAAGGAAAAGCCGTCTTCGACGTCTTCCCTCCTTCTCCCGCGGCTCTAGTTCGGCCGGTCGCCGTCTTTGTCTTTCGCGTTCGAGGGAGAATATATATGGGTTGTAGAACGAGAGAGGGCGAGAGATGGAGGGGGAGGGGGGTCGGCGGAAGATTGTCCTTCGCGTATAGTCTAGAGAAGCGGCGAGTCGGCGAGGTCGACTCGCCCCCTTGAGTTTCTCTCTCTCTCTCTCTCTCTCACTTCCCCACTGGCCGTTTCCGTCCCATCTACCTTTCTGTCTCTCTCTCTCTCTCTCTCTCTTTCTCTCTCTCTCTATCTATCTCCCAACCACCCCCTCGTTCTCCGCCCCCTTTGTTATTAGTTCAACGTGTAGCACCCTAAATTCACTCGCGAGCGCTGGAAACGGACAAATTTCGCGCGGGCTACGGCGGGGCCACCGCTCGAGCGAGCTCGTCGGGTAAAAGTGAGCGGGTTGGGCGAGGGGCAAGGGGAGGCCGACGGTGTGAGCGTAGCGTAGCGCGTCCGAGCGAAATCGCGCGAATATATATATATATATATATATATATATATATATATATATATATATAGGGGTACGCGCGCGGGGAGAGAAGAAGGCGAGATCCGCGCAGGAACGAAGGAGGGTAAGAAAAGGGACGAGCCCAGGGAAATAAGAGAGGAGGAAAGGCGAGAAGTAAGAACGCTCTCTATATTCGCCGGGAGTAATTCTCTCGCGCGAGCTAGGCGGAGAAAGACAATGAGGGAGAGAAAGGAAGAGAGAGAGAGAGAGAGAGAGAGAGAGAAGAGAGAGAGAGAGAGAGAGAGAGAGATAAAGCGACAGTCTGAAAGAACGTCGTCCTCGTCGTCGAGCGAACGAGCGCTTTCTGCAAGCTTCCTTTTCCTTCCTAACCCGAGCTAACCTACCTCCCCCCCCCGGCTCCAACCGCTCTTCTTCTCTCCACCTTTCCCCCTTTCATCTTATCCTCCTCGTCTCTTTACTTATTTGCGCGAGCCGCGAGCTCCTCCCGTTTTCTCTCTCTCTCTCTCTCTCTCTCTCTCTTTCTCTTCTTTTATTAGAAACGTTCGTCGCGCCACGGCTCTCTCCTCCTTCCGCCCCAGACTCGTTTCCCTCTATTTTTCCCGCTTACCCGCGCCATCCTACCCTTACCCCCGCCCGTCCCTCGTTTAATTTGTCCGAGAGCCGCGGCTGACTGGGCGCGCAGGTGCCCCATCATCAGGATTTCGGGCGCACGTGCGCGCTTTTCGTATTATATCTATAGATATGTATATATATACAGCAGGCAGCGATCGCGAGGGTATTTGGCTTGCTTCACTTTCGTATTATATATATATATATGATGTACGCACTCGCGCGCTAATGCTCTACCCTTAGTATGGTCGAAGTAGTTTTCGGGAGGTGTGTGGGGTGGTAGCGGCGTGAGGGCACCGACGGGCTGCGGTTCAGCGCCCACAAACATAATTTCGACGAATGGTTAAAGCACTAGCCGATCGAAATTTGATCATCGATCGTTATCGTTATCGTGGAAACGGCAAAGCTCCAGCGATCCTCGTATTGAAGGCGAAAAACATTACGAAGCAATGAAGTCCCACTCCGATACTGCGGGATACGACGAATTGTATGCTAATTGCCGTATTATCCGATTGACCAGTTTTAAACTGCGCATGATCGAAGCCTCTTTGTAGAATCGTCTGGTCACAACCGCACCTTCGGACGACGATTACGAGGGGCCGTCTGTAAATTACGTAACCTGTATATGTCGCTGAATCTTTTTTCGCTATTTTTAGACTGCTCTTTAAATTAAATGTAGACTCTTTCATAATATTCCTCTTATTCTGATGTAATCTATACTTGAATGATGCGTATATGTATATACAATAACTAAAACGGAATTTTTTTACGGTTCCGAAAAAATTGATTATTCGTATCCAATTCAATCGACAAGTTTTAACAAGATTTTTATTAGTCCTCTAAGGAAACTGAAAAATGATATTACAATTATTTCGAGGTTGTTCATCCGCTGTTTTTTCCCTGAATCTAGTGAAAATTCAATTGCAAATTTTCTGAAAATAAAAATATGTCTACATGTAGCAGCTTTTGTTTTATCATCGATTGGTCCGAAAATATTTATATTGAAATGCAATCTTCTCCATTTATTTGGCAAAGTTTCTTTTGGCTTGAAAAATCGATAATGTCGGCTTATTTGTTTTTTCTTAACTTTTTTTATTCTTAGCTCAAAATTCAATTTTCTTACAATTGGACGTTGAAAGTAAGCGTTTTTTTATACGGTCAGTTTTTTAAGAATTTATTCTACATCAAAAATATAGATTTCAGTCGAGACTTCATCACCAATTTGACAAAAAAAGATTTTTTTTTCATATCCAGGCGCCTGTTTGAAATATGAATTTTCAACTTTGTAAATGAACAGATCGAGTCCACAAGTGGTAAATCTGCAATATTTTAAAAGAAAGATTATGATAAGACGAAGATTAAGATCGATTCAACGATTTACGTTTAAAAATAATAAACGAATCCGCGAAGCCTGCATTTTTTTTTTGTTTCTATCCCGATCCGACAGTGGATACTTTCGAAGTTCGAAAAACCCAAAATAAGAACGAATTTCCGCTTGAAGCAAGAGAGAAAAAAAAATCGCCTCGCGGCAATTTGTTCGAAAAGAAGAGGATAGTTGAATATAGAATCGCAGTACGATAGTTGATAATAGAATCGCAGTACGAGGACTTTCCGAAGTCACGGGCGCACGTGCACGCGGGCTCAGGCGCAGCTGTCCGGACGATGAACATGAACACCCGCGCCCGCGACCTCTCTCAGATGTGCGCGCTCCGAGAGCTTGATAATGGTACGCGTACAGCAGTGCGTATTTATTGAATAAGAAAGGACCGAGGAAAAATGCCTGCGGCACAGTTGCGACACGGGGACGCGGGTTCTTGCAAGACACGAATGTGTACCTATGCTTCTATATATATTCCATATATATGCATATGTTATATATATATATATATATATATATATATATATGCATATACACATACATACATACATACAAACATATATATACACATTATATAATATAGAGCGACTTTGCCACGTTGCTAATCGATGCTGCCGTCGTCCCGTATTACTTTTTTACATTTTCCTCCACCGCCCGTCCCCTTCTAATTTCTATATAGAACTGATTCGCTTCCAGCGTCGTGTCTCACGCGGGACGCAGCCCAAAATAAGAAAGACAGAAAAGACAGAGAGAAAGAGATAGAGAGTATGAGGTGAAGGAGGGGGATAAGGAGGTGGAAGAGGACTATATACTACGAAGCGGCACGGAATGCCGAATAAATTATTTCTCCCTCTCTCTATCTCTCTCTCTCTCTCTCTCTCTCTCTCTCTCCACCGAAAGAAACGCGATGGTCCGCCCGCTCCATCGTTGGCTTCCTGGGAAAGAAAAATCCCGTCTCGTTTATAATTATCTCCGCGAGGGCACGGGGATTCGGTTGGTAGATGCCCCCCTCGCCCCCAACCCCCGGGAGCCGGTCGAGGCGCGGCGATCGACCGGTCGACGCGCGCGCCTATATATATACACACAAACACACACAAACCCACACACCCACACACATATATAAAATATGTAATATACCCGCGCGGCGAGCGTTGATGAATTTTAAATTAGAGCCCGGGGGGCGCGCGCACGGCGGCGGCGGCGGCGGTGCCGCTACGTCGAGAGGGCGCGCAAAATTCAAATTATAAAACCGCCCGCTTATTAAAATCCACCGGCGCCTCGCCGCCGCGGCCGTTGCCTCGTCGCGGCGCGCTCGCGTCCCGGTCCTTTATTAAATACTTTCGCGAACTAATACGCGCGCGACGAACGAAAATTATTCGCCGACCCCCGTCCCGCATTCTTTCGTAGCGCCGCGGAAAATCCCTTTGTACTTGAAGTTAGATATATATGTAGTATAAGTGTGTGCATGAATGTATGTATGTATATATATATATATATATATATATATATATATATAGTATGAATATGTCCGAAAAAGCGTCGAGCCTCGCCGAATATTATAATAAAATGCCGAAATACGCACGAACACGGAAAGCGTGGTTGTTTGGCAGGCTTATACATAACATGCATGGCGCATATATATTATATATGTATATATAATTCGACCACGGTAGTGGCGTGGCAGGGCAGAATATCCCTGTGGCTGCCGGAGCTGAATCCCGCGCTTTCCGAGCGAGTGCAACCTAGCTCATATTCTTTACTTTTTATATTTTTCCCTTTTAGAACACTTTTATTACAAATTTCTTCGCTGTTGCGCATATGTAAAGTCTTATCGTAACAATCGCCAAACCGTAAGCTATTGCATTTACACGCGAGTCAGAGGACGCGCTGGTGTTGATGAAAAATGTTCGATTTTCTGAAATTTCCCGTTATTACTATGTGCAATATTAAATAATCCGTGATGAAATTTCATGAGCCACTTATAGACGTGGAACCACACGAGGGGAAGGACAATCGCGAGTTTATTGTACGTTAATCTAATTTCGTTTGTACGAGAGGTATATTAATTTGTAAGTATAATAAATTACTATATCTTCAATGTGGACGGACGTTAGATTCGAAACACTTCGCGGGATTCAATTGGAAGTTAATCAGAGCTAGCTCGTCGATCTCTGCCCGGAACAAATAGGTCTCCCAATTCTCGCGGCCTCTCCTTGTAATTCTGCCTTTGCACGTTATTTGTCATTTACGCTTAAAACAATAAGTTTGGCTGCTAGAAATTTTGTCGATAGTGACTGCTGAATGCCGATGAGGAATCCCGATCTCAAACAGATTCCTGGATAGAAATCCATCGTAGTCGCATCCAGTACTTACACCCATAGTCGAAATCAATCCCATCGCACCGATGCCATAATTCAGCTTTTCCTCGCTTGATAAGCAACAAACAAATGCTGCAATTGAGCGGGCCTCCATCGTCCAACGGGCTATAGCATTTAATTAGCCGAAGCTTCAGTCCTCATCACGGTAGCCAAAACATAATAAATACGCACGTAGCCCTGGGTCTACTTATCTGGATGGTGGGATCAGGGATGGAAAGGATATATATATATATATATATATATATATATATATATATATATATATATATATGTACATATACTTGAAGAAACGACGGGATAGATTGTGGACATTAGTACGTGTCCGCGGATAACCTGTAGCGGCACGACGAAATCGAGCGAGTTACCGACTTTTTGACTGCAAATTTTAGGGAAAACGGAACATCGATCTTTTACGGCTCGACGGACAACCTGACCTGCTGCAGCGTCTAAGGAAGGTGCGTTAGACGGGCAATTGGACAAAACGTGTATTACTATATATTAGAACTTTTTAGAGCGCACCGTTCTTTACGCCCGAGTAGAGAAGGATTCGCGACCCGTTCGTCGGATGATTAATCGTAATGTTGGATTATCGGCGCAAATTTACGGGATTACGCGTGGTCGTTAGCGAGACCGCATAATTGCACGGTACAAGACAGCGACGACGGACTGAATTAGTAGTTTGAACGCTTATGTTAATTTATCTCGCGTTGTCCCATTGTATGCCTATATATATAGCTTTACCCGCCCGTATTTACGGGACGACTGATTAAAGTCCATGTTACTTTTAGTAGGCCATGTTACTTTTATAGGTCCACGAATGAAAATGTTTCGATAATTACGTCTTTGGTATATCGTTGTTCTCAATTTGTCTTTTTCGTTTAACTTCTTTGATGAATATATTATTACCATATAGTTTTTTGATTACATACGTTCGCCGAAGACCGATGACTAACTGATATATTTTCTACAGTATTTATTGCACACCTATTGCATACCTACATTATTAAACGTTCTGCCAAAAGCAACTCTACGACACATTCGGCAATTATTCTTCCGTGTTCCATATAATTTATGGTATTGTCCCTCTATGGAATATTCATAAGTGACTGTAAATCCATCGATCTATTTGGCCCACGAGCGCGAGAAACGTCAAGCGCTCGCCCGGCCTGCGACATCAGCGTGATCCGCGACGTAACTATACATCGGATAGAGAAAAAAAGGACCGCGGCGACGACGCGAGGCGCGTCGGCAAACACCGCGACGGAAAAAAGGCGCGGCGACTCCCCGGGGAGGGGGGGGGTCGACGACGACGACGACGACGACGACGTGTCCGCGAGAAAGAGGGACAGGGGAGCGAGCTCCGAGCGCGCTTCAGAGAAACACGAAAAGACTATGTGTGTCTGTGTGTCCGTACACAGGGAACAGAGGAGGGAATAAAGAGAAAAAGACAGAGGGGGAGAGCGAGAGAGAGAGAGAAGAGAGAGAGAGTTTCGATCGCGAAGGCACGACTCGTTTTTACTCTATAATGGAGCTGCAGCGCGCTCGCGCGCGCGGTGCTGAGGCGCAGGTATATGTAAAACGAGCCAGCCCGCGCGCTCAGGTATACGGGCTGTGCCCCCCCCTCCCGCCCTCCGCGCTCTTACAAAGACTCGCGGTAGGGCGGCTGCGAAGTTTCTCTTATATATATATATATATATATATATATATATATATATATACACACCCTTGTATTCCTTACCGAGATGCGCGCTACTCCCTCCATTCCCCCTCTCGTCCTCTCTCTTTCTGATGCACGGCGGGCGTCCCGATTTCGCCGCGCTCCGATGCACCACCGATGCATGCGCGCGCGCGCGAACGTTATTCCGCGGGCACGTCGTAAATTTTCTCGGCGGATGATGGAAGAAAGAGAGAAAGAGAGGAACGGCGGGAGCGGGAGCTGCCCCCGCCTCCCCCTCCCCCCTTGTCGCTGACTCCCTCCTTTTCTTTTCTTCCCCGCGGGCAATAATAATACGCATCCCAGACAGGACAGGAAGCGGCTATTAAAACCTTCGCTGGCTCGCTCTCTCTCTCCCTCCCTCTCCCTCTCTCTCTCTCTCTCTCTCTCTTTCTCGCGGCGACGCGAGCGAGTCGCGGGGTAATAAAAGAGGCGAGGGTTTCGTTTGTCGCTTGTACGATGATGGATAAAAAAAATAAGAAAGAAAAAGAAAATGTTCACGAAGTCGGCTTTCTGCGTATATATATATATATATATATATATATATATATATATATATATATATAATAAAATATATACACGTTATGAGAAACGGTAACGAGGAGTAAAAATAATTTGCCAATTTTACACGTCGATCACATGGATGTTGGGACGCTTCATACAGCTATAAATATATAAATCCTGCATTCGTCGCTTTTTGCCTGTCATTCGTACCGTACGGCTATTTATCTTTAATCCAGTCTTGCGCATTCGGCTATTCTACGTTATGAAGAGCTTATTTTGCCTCTGCGCGACATTACACACACACACACACACACACACACACACACACACACACACACAGCTATCACTCTTAACTTGCCAAATATCTTAATTTACTTATTCCTCTAAATCTATCCGCACAAATATGTCTTATAGTATCTTTGTAATTATAAACGGCAATACAGATTATATTGGAAATTATTGGCAACATGTCAGGAAGTTTTGGAAGCCCGTTTTTTCAAGAAATAAATATATGTTGCATTTTTAGTTTAATATATATAATTGTAAAATAGTATATTCAGATTTACAATTAGATAAGATAGGTCATATCGCGTACCGTCGAATTTTTTTTTTTTTTTTGAACTACCACAAGTGCTCGCATTATTAAATTAAATTAGCCGATAATTTGGTAGCAAACTTTCAAACTTTTCTAAAATTCTTTACAGAATTTTTAAATCGATGTTCCTCATAAGTTACCAGAATTTCAATAATGCAGAGTTATTGGATTCTTCCATCATTAATATTGCAGATCTCTATGTATTCTATTGAAATCTGGAGTACGTTTATAATATTCGCTAAAATCTGGAGTCTTGATTGAAGGCTTGCAACATGTATCTTGTGCATGTTGAAAAATTCCATCGACACGGAACAAGACCTATTACTGACTACCGAACGGGTTTATTGTAATCGTGTTTCATTTGATGCGGAAATTTTTTTTGTTTTAGTTTTTTTCAGTATCAGTCCTCTATCTGTCATTTTATTACGGCCATCTCTTTTCCGGCATTGGTCAAGTTTTTTGTTTTTCGTAAAGGATCCGCAAAGTATGTTTAATGGTTAGGAAGACTGTAATGAGAATTTCATTATTTTGTTTTGATACCTTAATAAATCTAGAGCAATAAAAGTTTATGGCGACTTTAGTTTAAAGAGCAAACATTTCAAATAACAATACATCTTGATATAGATCTACAATACGTCCTACACAATATCAACATTATTATCGTGCAAAATATCCATATGACGGTTGTCGCTATATTTTCGAAATGTAAAGAGCTCTCATAAAAGACTTGACTTTGACTTGTTTAAAGATCGATTTCTATTTTCGCCTTTCACTATCATTCTGGTTACTTTAGTAATAGATATAATTTCATTATCTTTCACCAATTAAAGGGAACACACGAATTCGTGACAGCAATGTCGATTATATCACTACTCTCACTGCGCGCTATCAATTAAACGTGTTATATTTTAAAATCTCTGATCTTATGTATATTACATTACATAACCTGTACTTCCAATATATTTTTAAATCGTTAACTAGAATAGGTATTCTCTCGAACTACAGTCTCTCTATTACTGTTGACTAATATCGTTCGAGTGTCTGTGGTCAGCCTCAATAAATTATAGAAGATGTCCTTGGTATAACTATAGGCATCGGGGGCCCCGTTTCAACATTTTTCTGCGTCTGAAATATTTGTACCCCCCCCCCCTCCGAGTAATCTTAGATTATTCAATTCAAACTCAGAAGCTTTAAGTCTTCTAATGTTAATTCTTTCCTAAATGAATTATCCTTACTAATAACATCTAAAGAAAGTCGTTCTCATTCTTAAGTCTTAAGGTATTAAATTATTCTTCTAAAAGTTTATCATCAATATTATACGTTAGATTGTAAAATTTTTTTATAACAATATTTGACGTTAGATTATAAAAATGTAGATATTTTTCCAAAGTTTTGTTCTTTACCGAAAATAAAAATTTTCCATTATGTAATATTCATGATAAGCTTAAAAAAGTACATATATTAATGCGTTAGGGAATGTACATCGGTTAAGTATTTAGTTTTGATAACAAAAAGTTTTTGCATTTGGTTCCCGCTATCTCTTGTTTTCCATACAGTCGGTCTAATTATATCTGGTTTTACAAGAGCTATCGGATACATTTCGATCCCACTGCTAGGCAGAGTAGCGGATTGGTATAACGATGAGGCGAGGTAGTACATTTACAGTAGTCTGTAAATGTCAATTACCCATTGTCGGTGATTTTACAATAGTTTTGCGCTACGTTCCAATATTGCTGGTGATAAGTTTTTCCATCAAGAGGCACGCGAGTTTAGAACGCCGCGGAACAAATGCCGAGGAATTGACTAATACGTGTAGTTGTGTATATAGAAGTTTTGGAAACTCTAATGAATGTGATAGCCTATGTCCTCATCTAGGGAATGACCGGATAATTCATAGACATATTGTTGATTTTTTCGTAGACAAAACGGAAGCATTCGTAGTGTATATATATATATATATATATATATATATATATATATATATATATCCCTATAACCAATATACAATCTCATTTCTTCTGTTTGTTTTTATGAATTATGAATTATGTCGAGATTTTCACGACCGATCAAGAACTAGGAATTCGGTGTCTATATGGCTTTCAAAGTCAATAATACTTGTGTATGTTGGCATAGGATCAGCTTTATAGATAGACCGAGCGATAAAACGCTCACAGATAAGTATACTATAACGTTATGAGACATTCGTACGATCTCGCGACAGGACGGAGAAATGGGATTTAATTTATTGTATGTTTTGCTCTCGCAACAATCAGCATTTCACAGTAGTTTATCAACCAACTTTTTACAATGTACATGCCCATCGAAATGTATTTGTAATTAAACAAATCGCAATCCTTTTCCAGGCGTTGCAGGGCTAACTTCAGTTCCTAATTCTACGCTCGGAGACGTCGCGGTAGCGATTTGAGTTTACCCGTACCCACACCGTTCTCACTACTTGGCTCGTCTGCGATAGATAGCTCCTGTATCGTAAGTTTATAATGGAAATTTTGCGCCCTCGTCGCTGACGCGATAAGCCGTGCCGGGTTCCTTCCTTTCCTCATTGAATAATATATCGTCCGATTCTTCGCGAGCTTGCAGAATTTTCAGCGTGCGCGCTCCTCGAACGAGAATCGGAAACAGCCTTTTCACGTTGGCTCAGCTACATTTGGCACGCGGTGCACAAAATCTTTGCTACACACCGCCTCGAACTGCGCGTATATTGACATTTGTAACCGACTTTACTGGTCGCATTCCTGCTTTGCCACCGTCTACATTTATATTTAAATTAATCTGTATAAATAGTTATAACAGCGAAGATGCACTCCTTAACTAAAGGTTTACCTAAATAGAATTTTGCTATAGAGATCAAACATATATATATAACCTTGTGATCGCCACAAGAAAATGGTGTTACGGTCAACTTATTACACACACAGACACACACGCGCGCGTGCGCACATACACGTGCTCACGCACATGCATTGAAAAACCTATAGATATATTGACCAGATGACTGGCGAACACCCTTGCAAACATTAGATAAGCCAGGTATATAGCTATATATATTTATGCGCGCCGGACCGTAGCGTCATGTCTCCCATGGCGAGCATAATTAAAATTTTATCCATCGTGCCAATCTATCCCGCGTATTCTTCCACATTATACGGGCGCCGCCTACGTTGTCCATAAGACCTCGGGTTCTCTCTCTTTCTCTCTGCGCTTTCGAAAATTCGGACGCCCCGTCCCAAGAAATTTCAGATCAGCTGATATATATATATAACAAAATACAGCCGGTCGAGCGCGGTCACGTCCGAACCCGCGGTCCATGTCTTGCTGTATAGAGACTTGGAATTAGCCGCCCTGCCCCCGTCTCGCTCTCGCCTTGTCACCTTGACTTTGAAACGCGGGCGGCTAAGACTGATCGTCCCCTCCCCCCTTCCGAGTCGACCTCTCTCTGTTCTTTGCGTTTTTGCGCTGCAGGGGCGAAGGTTTCAACAAAAGTCCCGCGGTACCACTGCGAAAAGAAGCCGCGCGATCCAACGGGGCGAGACGCGAGGCTTGGGAGAGAGAGAGCGGTGTGTTTCTGCGCGCGCGCGCGTATGTGTTTCTGTGTGTTTGTGTGAAAGAGAGAAAGGGAGAAGGGAGATGTAATATATTATTATGGGGATGAAGAGCATGCGTTCAAATGATACTAGGCATGAGGGTAATGCCTATGTAAGAGATAGAGATGTGAATCTACTTCTCTCTCACTCGTGGGAAGGCATAGGGTAATAAGAATGGAGGGATAAGCTCAATTTGCTGAGAACTGCTCTCTAAATTAATGCGTGTGAGCATATAGTATAGTATAAGCTATATATTTGAGCATCATTTATTTGGTACCATTGATATATCACGGAAACATTTACTAAAGTCAGAAAATTGATTAAAATAATTATCTATTTATTATCCTTTTAAAGGACTAGATATATTGGCAAATTAGGTAAGAATTACTCTTGGAAGTCGCGTTCGGGTGTTTTGTGTGCGTGTGGGTGTGTGAGAGAAAGAGGGAGAGAGAGAGAACCTCTCACCATCATACTTAATCGCTCGATCTATCGATCCCCATACGTGTGCAGGGTCTGGGCAGAGAAAAGGTCCGTGGTCCTTCCTATGTCTCTCGAGGCCTCAGCTTTTAGTTGTTCAGAGGAAAAGAGGGAGAGAGAGAGAGAGACTAAGAGGGGGGAGTTGCCTTTTAGGAGTTAGTCCTTGTTGCTCGCCCTCATATATATATATACGCTTTGTGCCCATCCTCGACATTGTCTGGCGGCCGTCCGCGAGCGCGCGGGAGCTGTAATGTATGCGGGGCGCGTTGCCGACTATATACAACCAACGTCCTTGTCTTTCTCACTCTTACTCTCTCTCTCTCTCTCTCTCCCTCTCTCTCTCTCTTTCTCTTTGTCCGTCTCTCCTCTAACATAATTATACCTACATTACGTATCTCCAGACCAGAGGATATCAGGCCGGTGTTCTAGGAAGGAATGCATAAGCGAATATGGGTCATTCTTTTTCAAAAAAAGCCAGGCGTCTGTTTAAAAATTGGAGAAACCTACCAGACTCTTTGATACGTGATTTGTTAGTTCAGTTAAAAAAAAAAAAATCATTGCTGACCTAACGAACTTTACGGGCTAAAAGGATTTCCAGTCGGTGCACATAACAAACATTTTAATGGTCTCGGAGATAATTTCTCTGATCTAAATGTACACCTGGATGTGCACACGAATCTTCTTCTCTATATACTATAATGAAGAGTCTCGACAATAAAGAAATATTATATAGTAAACTGTGTGATGATACTTTGCTAAATTTATAGCGTATCTAAATGAACAGCAATCTAATCTTGCGCGGAATGTTTTATTACGGAGAGCGCATATAAGTATCATTTAACAATAATTCCGCATACTATAAGTACATATTTCAATTTAAACTTGCTACGAAATTAATCACTATTATTAGGTACGTGTAAAACGACTTATTTTTATTATCTTGTTGATACTAAAAAAAGTCATAATATGAAAATGTTTAATCTTTTAGAATAACAGTTGTAAGGTCAATTTTATAAATTATGTAAGGAAAGTAATATATTCATTTCAATTCTATCGTAATTACACCGAGGTCGATCATGTATTTATTTTTTTTTTTAAGAATCTATACACCTACTTTTATAAGATTTCGTCATCCGTTCAATGCAAAACGGCAACAAATCACGCTACACCCTCGCGGATTAATTCACGAATCAAAAACTGTGCCAATTGTAGGTAAATAAAGAAAATAACATAACAAACTAAAGCCCAAAAAAAAACCCGCTCAGCTAAACCAGCCCAATCTGTGAATTATGACAGCGGCGAATATTCCCCTCTAAACACGTTGTGTTAAAAACGACAACATCGGGACCGCCTCGTAATTCATTCCATAAAAAGTGTCTTGGAGCAGGAGTAGCGGAGTCAGGAGGTGGAGGGAGGAGGGTCGGAGGCTAAATCGTCGCCCCATTACATTCGATCCTGAACCGAGTGTGTATATATATATATATACATTCAGCGCACCGTGGCCAAAGGCGACCGGACCGAGATCCAACGGACTCGCGTTACACGAGTTGCGGCTGTTATGCGAGGGTGCAACAATGGGAGGACCCTTATATATATATATATCGGCACGACAATGAAAGTCCCCCAGAAAACGAGAATTGCTCCTTGGCATTATAAGCCAAAGCCTCGGGAGCCGCGGCGCGCGGTCACAGAGCGATTTTTAACTTCGCCTGCCGCCGCGCCGCACCGCGTCCGGTCTCCGGGGGAGAGTGAGAGAGAGAGATAAAGAGAGAGACAGAGAAAGACACAGAGTATGCGCGAGCGCCCGGGCGTGTGTGTGTGTAATAGAGAGAGAGAGAGAGAGAGAGAGAGAGAGAGAGAGAGAGAGAGAGAGAGAGAGAGACGTAATCGGTCCGGCGAATCGGGCAATTTTTCACAGGCGCCTTCGCCGGACTTGTTTACAACGTGCGAAGGAGCGCGACCCAAGCCCGGGAAAAAGTTAAAGGAACACAAAAAAAAAACGAAGAAGACGTCTACCCGCTCGCACCGGCTTCGCGCCTCCTCCCCCACGTTTTATAATACGGCGGGCGCGACTCCCGCAGCCGTTCTCTCCCGCCTCTCCGCAGGGATGCCGCGCTCGGAAATTCCGCGCGGCAATAAATTCAAGACTTGGCCTTTTGTAGGAGAACCGGGCTCTCTCGCGGCCTCGTTCCTCCCTCTTCTCTCTCTCTCTCTCTCTCTTTCTCTCTCTCTCTCTCTCTCTCTCTCTCTCTCTCTATCTCTCTCTCCCTCTTTCATTTTGTCTCTCATACTCGTCGAGACTTTGCCCTTCTTCATACAATATACGCGATCTTTCGCCTCAGATCCGCGCATCTTGCAAACGCTATTGCTCCGTTTTAAGGGCACCTATCCAGGAGTACACATAGGTGTATATATATACAGTATACACATATACAACTTGCGAGCGCGCGGTAGCCCCTCGACGCGGGATTTACGCCTCTCCCCCTCTCCAGCTCCCCTGCCCCACGATTTCGCTGATTCAATCAGTAGCCTCCGAATGGTCTAGAACGAGAAGGAGCGTATATATGGGGTGGTACGCGGGGCGGTGGGCAGGCAGGAGCGGAAGAATGGCAGACGGTCGAGGCGCGCGCGAACAGCTATATAGCCGTGCCGCGCAATATACGCGCGGCCGTTCTTTTTTTCTTCTTTTCATCTCTTCTCTTTCTTCTCCTCTTTGCCTGCCCACGCCGCGCGTGGTTTCGAGAAGGCCGTGCGAGCGCGCGCACCCGCGTCTCGTCGCTCGAATGGAGTGGCGGCGGGGGGGGGGGGGCA
Source organism: Sycobia sp. Sy_11 (assembly GCA_018907035.1). Taxonomy (NCBI): domain Eukaryota; kingdom Metazoa; phylum Arthropoda; class Insecta; order Hymenoptera; family Epichrysomallidae; genus Sycobia; species Sycobia sp. Sy_11. The sequence goes on along the minus strand of JACCIC010000060.1, from coordinate 1,394,735 downwards.
TCATCGAAGGGGGACCGCGACTTCGCTCACGGCGAAGATGACGGATCGTTTCTTAAAAAACAGCCTCGTACGCGCGCCGCCGGCGGATTTTCAAGTCTGAATTCTGGCTGATATATAATGATCGATCGTGTCCCCCTCCGTTGCACCGTCTCGCGTCGCGCCGAGGCGAATGACAGCGGAGACCTCGTTGGCGGTTATATATATATATATATATATATATATATATATATATATATATATATATATATAATACATAAATATGTATGTATGTATATGTATGTAATGTATATAGCGCTCCGGCTCCCAACGCTAATCTCGCTGTATACGGACCGGTAGGTGAAAAGGTGGGTAGGGACTCCACGGTCTTTAAATAATAAAAAAAGACGCTATCCGATCTTTTAGGATCATTGCCGGGCCACTACTGCGAATTTTGTGATTGTGTTTTTTTATTGTTCTGAGGATCAAATGGTATAGAGTCCCCTACTGTATGTCCATGTTGCTTATAAATTTGAAGCAACGTGATTAGACAAATTAAACAAGATTAGACATCGTCGCGATGTTGTCAAAAAACGAGCGTTTTGAAAGTGCATATTACTCCAGTATAAGACTATTAACAAATTAAGAATTTATCCTGAAGATCTAATATGAGAAACTCACGACTTTCCTCGTATTGACAATAGGGCACTGGTTGCAAAGCTTTTCGACGATACTAGTGGGAAATATCGAGATTGGTATATCAGGAATAAAAATTCCCATTTCCAATCTGACAAAAAGATTAAGAATTAATAATTTACAAAACATCTTATTGTTACTATAGTTTAATTTAATTCAAGAACTTATGCAGTTTCTATTCTTTTAGTTGATCTGGCATTAAAAAACCAAAAATATTCGTAATTCAATAAAGTAATTATGTATTTCTATTAATAAATGAAGGAAATCGATATTCTCGCAGACTCTTAGTTGATGGATGAAAAAAGCTCTTAACAAAAGTGGATTAGTACCATTGTATTTTCGGAAAACAGCGTCCAGATCTATCCTTTCAGATGTAGATATAAATCTAATCCTATATATTAAGTATAATGTATCGCTGGATCCTCAAAAGGAGATGCAACACGCGTTATATAAATCAATGAGCGTATCTGTACAAATTAATTACGATTGTATGAGAGCCTTTTTTGAAAGTAACTGTAAAGTAACACGGTTGTTGTCTATTAGTAAATAATTAACATCGAAGATGCGGTGCTGCGCATGGGTTTGATCTTTTTTCTCTTTAACATAATATGTTAAGAATAGAAAAAATTAGGGAGGATATTCGGTTTATTCTAATCAGAGCAGGCATTTGTACAAACATAATTAAATTTTAAGAGTAAATACTTCAATTATATAATGATGCAGGATCTATTAAACATTTCGAAAATCCAATCTCAACGATTCAACTATATACGAATCTAATTTTTTCTGTCACAATTTGCAAGAAACAGGATTGTAATTTAAATAACTAATTACTTGCTAGTACAGAGATGAAATTCCGTTGTGAATTCAATGATGAATAAATTCTCAGACCCTTAATAATAATCCTCAGGGTACCATAGCTATCAATCCTATAATTATACTTTTATGTTACCATTAGCCTCGCTAGTACTCCCAAGATACTTATGATCAATTTAATTATGGTTTACAGGCGTAGGGCCAGATTTTGTGACTAAACCGATCGTGACTATGTCACCCCAAGCTTCGATATTGATTTTTTGCACTCCAGCGGTGAACATCTTATTTCCCACGTAGGTGTTCGTCTTCTATTTGAAGACCGATTCGTTTCATCCTTATCTTGAGTGTGTTAGCAATCGGGCTTTAAATCTCTGTCTGAGTCAATTTCATTAGGGCACCTATTTCTTGCACTTCGAGTCGATGCCCTTATTACAAAAGAATTTTAGTACATTCTTCCGCAGCTATTGGTGCTGCTTCTTTCTGCAATGAAAGATCTGTGTTATTTTTGCAATTACTTTTCGAGATAAATCAAAATATAGCTCTTGCCTTGTTAATCATTGATTTCCAAGTTCAAGGAGGTAAGGATACGTTTTCTCTGTTCTTTCTCAAAGCTCAATACCTTACTCCAACAAATTTATTCATTTGTTGAATTTCTAGTCACACTTGTTGTGGATTTTTTTCAATTTTGTCTCGTTTCCATTTTCACGATTAGATATCTGGTCAACCATCAATTGTTTCTCCATGGCATCTATTGACACTCTAGTATCCGCGTTAATGCTTCATAATTAGTTGCTATAGGATTCTTTGTACAAGTACTAGAATCGTTACACTATTCTCTTCTATAATTCTGCAATCATCTTTGAGTCAGGGAACTTATATATCCTTAAAAGATATTTAAAACGATTAAAGTGGTTTACCTAGAACTTGATATTTCAAAATATTTTATACAATTATGTGTAATATTAAATTTAAGATTAGATACTGCTCTGCAAGAATCCAACTAAAAACAAAAAACATAGACAGTATAATCATCTCGAACTTGCTTGATACCATACATTTACTAGCTGGAGCTAGGTCATGTTGGTTGGATCAACCCCAGCGTTGATAGTTGCTAGTATCCTGCAGTCCAGGAGCACTGGTCAATCTTGTTTTATCCTCTGTTTAGAAAAGTGAAATACTCTACGATAAATAAGAACTCCCGCAATACCCAATTGATAGTGAAATGTAAAAGTCTTCCGTGTGACCCAATAGTATAGTGTTCCGTTTTCTATATATGCACCTTTATAACTGCTATACAATAGCTTTTGGTCATTCCTGAAGGAATGATCTTTGCTTATTGTCGATGTACAGGATTTGTTCTTGTTCCACAACACTAAAAATGAAAGATAGTCGACCATGGCCAGACGTGACCCGAAGGAAGCTTGACCAGGAGAGTTTCTTTACCCAAATCTCGCTGATCTATTTTGTAAGCGTGCTCTGGCGTGTCGATTGAAGAAGACTCAAATAAGTCACCTTTAATTTTCCAACAAATGATCCTTAATATAGTCATAATTTTATGTCAATGCGAACGGAATAGAATTAATTAACTATAAATTATTTATTACACAATTTTTATATTTATCTATACCATCGTGTCGCTAATTATGTAATCGATTTTGAAGATAAAGAAGCAAAAATACCTTTAGAACCGTGAAAGGTTACGCACGTTTATTATAACAGAAAAATTTGCAATCATCGTAAAACTTCTGGTCGGGTCTTTCTCATGCGCAAAATTTCGTCGGAGGCTCTCCCAAATCAGCGACGTAAATTAATCCCCCCGAGAACCCGAAGCTTTTAGCGAAGTCGCGCAATCTCGCCGTAAAGTCTCCCCTCTCCCTCCCTCTCTCTCTCACTCTCTCTCTCTCTCTCTCTCCATTTTTTTCTTCCACAGTTTTCGCGCTTGGTTCGCACCCCCAGTGTTTCCCTCCATCCGACGAGTCGAAAAAGGAGGATGGGGAAAAAAGCGGCGGCTCGCCGAGCCGCTCGTTGCACACGAGCGTAAATTTGCACGTCGCGACTGCAACGGGAGAACCGGCCGCTTTTAGTCGTCGTAGGTTCAGATGTAGGTTCATCTTTGTTTTTTCTTCCGCTTTTTCATTTTTTTTTTCTTTAATAAGCGACTATCTTTAGTTTGCAATTTTTTTCTGATTGAAAAAAATAGTAGAATGTAAGAAATCAATCAGTGCATGACTCAGCAAGAATAATAGAATTTCATAAAGGAAAGATTATTGAAATGTTGTGATGACAAGTATTATTTATTAAGGATCTCAAAAAAATATATAGACAAAATTTTTAGTTAAGATTGCAATATTTTTTATGTTATTTTGCTTTTCAACGTCCAATAAAAAGAATTATTCTGCATTCATTACTTAGTTCAATAGTTGAATAGTTGAATAGTTGTATAGTTAAAGTAAAGTTTTCGTCTCATATTAAAGAGATACTTTTTTTGTATATTTAAGCCAATAAGAATATTTCAATTATGTTATAATATTTGAATTAAGTAATGCAGAAAACGTTTTTTATTGAAATTAAAGCAAGTTATAAACTTCAGACATCAAATCAAGCGATAATGCTTAAAAATGAGAATAATTAGTATATGTAAAAAAATTATTACACTTCTCACCATCGAACGAGAAAAGATATTTGAAGAAATATATGCAACGTAATTATTGTTATTTATTGCATATAATTTAATTCTTGACCGATTCTGTTAAGAAATGTATGCAGGATTTAAATAAACATTATCAAAATTATTATAAGCAAACCATAAAGTTTCTGAAGGGAAGAATCTAGTAGTACATAGTAAATCAAGCTTTCGAAATTCCCACCTAGCGCTTAATGAACTAGAACAGAATTTTTTTTAGAATATCTTCTAATCAAATTTTAATCAACTACATAATATAAATATGAGTTATCTAATTTATAAATGTATGCTCTAATTATACATCGAATTAAGAAATTAACATTAGAGCCCTCGAATGTCCCGTGAACATTACGATGACTTTGCGAAGAGCAAATGCGGTCCGACGAATGTACTAAAACGATTTGCTGTCGGAACATAATATATTCTCTCAAGTAGAAAGAAAAGTGAAGATTTCAGCAGATCGCTATATATATATATATATATATATATATATATATATATATATATATATATATAAATAGAAAAAAAAATGACCGAATGGTCAAAGGAAATCGAGCACACCCGACACGCACACGCACGTGCGCGCGCGCGCGCGCACGCATACGGAAGCAGAAGCCCAGCAGCGGCCGGTCTATTTGCGGCGAGAAATTTCCGGCGGATAAAATCGTCGGGCAAGAATGCGCGCTCGGCCGCGACGACGCGACCGGCGCGACGCGGGGACGCTCGTGCGCGCGGACAAAAGAGTGCCGAGCTCTCGCGGACGCAAAGAGATGGCCGGTGTAAGAGGGCGGGGGAGAGACAGAGTAAGAGAGAGAGAGAGAGAGAGAGAGAGAGAGAGAAGAGGAAACGAGCACGACGACGCCCAGGCATCAAAGAAGAAGACGAGGAGAGGAGCGGCCGCGAGCCGCGGAACGCGCGCTCGGCATATTAGCTCTCCCGCGCGCGCGAGCGTTGCCGAGCGACGACGGTGCGGTGCGCGCTGCGGGGCATAAAGGAGGGGAGGGGAAAAAATATTACGAACGGCTGCGATTATAACGAGCGTCCACCTCGCTCTCTCTCTCTCTCTCTCTCTCTCTCTTCTGTCGAGCCGTGCCTCTCGTCCTGTACTTCTTTTTTTTTCATTTTACGGCTCCGATGGCGAGGAGGGACGGCGGACGGGCGAAAAGCCGTAGGCGGCGATAATAAGCTCCGCGCCGCGTTGCTCCGCGAGTCGCGCGCCAGGCGATGCGACGATGATGCCACGGGGCTCTGTTGCCGCGCGGCACGACTCGCGAACGCCGGGGCTCGCCGGGCGGTTTTCGATCGATTTTCGTATATATATATATATATATATATATATATATATATATATATATATATATATATATTGGCGTATATACGTAATGTCCTTTCTACGCGTAGTATCTTCGTGGAAATTCTGGCTCGATGGATGGACATTATAAGGGGAGATTTTTTTTTATATTGATTGCGAACGACTGGTCGGTTTTGAATATGATTCGTGGATTATGAGTCCAAGTATGTAGAGGGATGAAAGTGCCAAAAATGATATATATATATATATATATATATATATATATATATATATATATATATATATATATAGACGTAAAAAATAAATATAAATGAATTTTATTGTATAGAAGATCGATCGCTTACTCAAGAATAGGAGTGTATATATATATGTATATTTTTAAGACCAACTTTTAATATCCTATAGTTAGAAATGCCGTTGTGATATTGCAATGATAAAAACGAGCCACGCGGCATACAATCAATGTACATCGCGCTCTCGTGGAAATGTGACCGCACGAGTATGTGCGTGTCTGCGCGCACGCGAGAATGCGCGCACAAATAACGAAACTCGGAGCGTCGCGTCGCCGACCGCTCAAACGAGCGGAGCTCTATTTTGATAACAGCTCATCTTGGAGCGCTTTACTGCGCGCGTCCGTTGAAGAAATCACTATTCGAACCGACGGCCTCTCAAGCGCTCGATTCTCCTTATATCGGCGACTGTACACACATTGTTGAATCGGCTGCCAGGGTCATCGTTGAATCGCGTACAAGCCGCTTTACAGCCTCGTGCGCGAATTAATCAACGGCGATTACGATGTTTTAAACAAATGGATTTTATACGTGAGCGGTATTAAAGTTTTTATTAGAATGTCCATTCGTAAATTCGTAATGCTAACGATATAATGCAATTAGAAACGCGAACGGTCGGAGTCGATTGTATATTCGCCGTGTACGAGGAGTATAAGAATGTTTTTCGTTAGAAAGTTAAAAATGATAAGCGTGGGAGAAGCAACTGTACGGAGAAGTAATTTGTCTGAAATTCGCATTTCGTCCTAAATAACTTGTTGAGCTCATCGGTTGACGAACAGGCGGCTGTATCTGAGACGTGCCGAGAGAAAGAAAATATCGTCCAGTATACTTGTCAAATGAAAAATACTACTTTACTCGCAAAAAGGCATTGAATGAAAATATGTATAAATGTGCGTGCGTTGATGCGGTTAAATGATGATAGAACGTGTATTATTGATAAAGCTTCTAGTGGGAGCTTGGTATATGATATATATGCTAATTGCTCAAATTTTCTAAATTGATTGTTCAACATCGATCGTTACACGGGTTACTCAGTTTATTAAAGGCACGCAGGCGTGATCATTTATTATTCTTACACGCAGCTTTACCTTTATAACTCTGACAAAAAGAATAGAGCCATTTATAACTAATTGAGCGACGTGACTAGCATATACATATATAGTCTTGTACATCTTTATTCCATGAACATTCCTTAATTGGCTCGCGTCAGCTATAAAGAGCAAAGACAATTTGAAATTTTGTTAAAGTGAGACATTTTCTGTTTGGATTAAACAGATTAAGAGATCACTTTTAAATCCTAGCCTCCATGTTTCATTTCGTATTTCGAGTAATATATATAATGGGTAGGTAAGCTTAAGCCGAAATCTATATACATTAGCCATTGAGTTCTCAATAGTTTCTCGTTCGAAAATCCATTCTTGTACAATTATGGTTGTTTTTTTTTTACCGATTTATATCATCGGCATACTAACATTGAATTTATGCAGCAGCATATAAGGATATCAGATCTGATTTGATTATGATTTGTATCTTCTATTTCTCCCAAAGTGATTTTGTATATTTACCAGCTGGAGACGCGTAGTCATCCTCGAATCGAACACAGTTCGTTTTACTAAAGAATTTTAATAATGTAAGGTATATATACAATTAAACAGGTATATATAATTAAACACCTTCAAATTCTGTATATTATTGGATTCACGAATCAACAGAAAGACGTAATTGTGTTAATAGCAAGATGGGTGATGAAAAAGACGCAAGAATTAAAAAAAAATTTATTATTGTTCTCTCTCTCTCTCTCTCTCTGTCTTAGTATCTCCAACCTAGATATACATATATGCAATGTAGATATATATATATATATATATATATATATATATATATATATATATATATATAATAGCAGCTCTCGGAAGAATGCTGAACATTCTCGAGGATTTCCGGTTGATGGCCATCGGAGATTTTTCAATATACCTATATTCCGATATCCCTTAAGCTGCTTCTTTTTTTCTCTCTTAAATATATATATATATATATATATATATATATATATATATATATATATATATATATATCTTTCACCGGTCTCATTCCAGCGAAATTTTTTTAATCGGCCCTCGAGTACCTTTTGCACTTCGCAACTTTATATATAAATATGTGTGTGTGTGTGTGTGTGTGTAATACTTTACTTTATTAATAAAAGCCGCTATCGTCGAGTATATAGATTATAGATTTCGAGTTCAATAAATGCCGGGCAGTTAAAATGCCAATGGACTTGTAATTTTATATATTTGCGCCGCTTTTACAGTTAAATCGATTTTAAACATACAAGCTTCCACTGTATACTTATTCGTTATAGTAATACGCGTTTAATAGGAGGTATATAAGCGATGCAAACAGGCCGCCTTATGCGTCCGCGACGCTTCATAAGTGCGGGCTTACTTTTTCTACCAGGGGTTTCTTATTGGCACGTTTTCTCAAATGGTCGGTTCGGATTTTCTGTTTGTCTATATTGTTTTAAACGTGTAATATTTAGCTGCACATGTTTACGTACTGTTTCAATATATTGAATTTATAATCGTGGTATAATGAATTGCAATCAATCGGATTATGTTTTGAACGTTTCGGTGTGCGTGTACTTGTAGAAGCATAAAAAGACGTAAAAAGATCATTGAAAAAGGATCGGGATTTAATTGTTCACCAGAAACACAATCTTTTCGATTTTGAACGTTATTTATAATGTTATACATGGTAAATAGAAAAAAACATCGATGCTTTTAAGTATAAATTACCTGTGCCTTTCTTTCATCTTATAATTACTTAAACATTTCATCCGCTAGTTTATCGTAGGGACGTAATAAATTGGATCCGATCCGTGATGTTCTAAATATTGTATACGACAAAACTGTGAATTGTTCAACTGTTTTTCTGGAAAATTAATTTTTGACGTTAGCTGAATAATTATGGCTTGGGGTTAAATTGACTAATGATCGAATGCATATATCAAATCTATCTATAATTTAATTCTAAATTTTTTGCCGCACGAGGATACAACCGCGATTTATTCGAAAATATTATTGACGTATGCCGAGCTGTTAAACTTTATTTTGTGACCCTCATAGTGCAACTTGTATAACTAAGATATAAATGAATGTTCTAACTAAACTTTCAGTTTGAGTTAAAGTTGATTTTGACTCAAGTGATTAATAGACAAGTTGAAAAGTTTCTAGACATTTCGTCAATTTCACGAAGATTTTTGTTAGTACCAAGCTTCGAAATATGCATACATATATCTTTTGCCATATGTCGTATAATTGATTCGTGATATATCAAATTCTGAGTAAAGCAATTGTTTATGATGGATTTATTATATCCATCAAGAGCAACGAATCCGATAAATGTTTAGCCATGTCAGAGATTTCCGTGTAGAAATTCCTCTGCACGGGACTTAGCTCTAAGATGAATACGGGATCCTACGAGAATTCTCTATAAAGTAACGCTAGCTTGGATACAAACAAAACAGCTTAAGTTTTCGTGGCGTTAGGATCGCCTGAGATTTTTTGTCTGAAATCCCAGCGGAAGATCAAAAAATCAACGAATTTTTTGTGGCGTTTAGGTCGGTCGGATTAGATTTAAGCGTAGGAATTGGATCAGAAACCTCGGCTATCAATTGGTTATGTATTACGAGCGTTTCTTTGCAATACTTGGAACACATCAGCCATGAGTTCGAGATTACAGTACACCTCAGAATCCGCGATCGACCGTTCGCCCAGTCGGATTCGAAGCGGATGAGTCGAATCCGTCCACCCGTATTATGGAAATTCGCATAATAGTCGGCTGTCAGGATATCATGTCGTCGGTATTTTGGGATGCTCGTGTTTTAATGTCTAGTAATTACGCCGAAAAGGACCAGACCATTGATAGGAAATCTTATGTGGCGTCGCTGGAGAGTTCGGAGGATG
>JACCIC010000060.1:1057500-1380000 GCA_018907035.1 Sycobia sp. Sy_11 | reverse complement strand
AAACTTCAAAGGGGAAAAGTAAAGGATTTAAATTTTTGTTTTAGCCTCAATCTCATTCTTCCGTCGAGTCCGAAGCAAAAAGCGAGCGTTTTCGTTAAAAAGAAAAAGCAAACAAAATTCTTTGACCAAGCAGAATGTCTAATAGAGATAAATTGAATAGTTATCAATAACGTAAAGACATTTTGGGGAATCGGTTAGTGTTGCGTCCTGCAAGCTTAGAGGGCACGTACTCAAGATAATCAGCCAGTTATCTCGAAAAAGAGGAAAGTTTTCTGTAACTTAAACTCTACTACCGTACCTCTCCGATATCTGAATTAAATTTGATTATCGTCTGAATACAAGAATGAGTAGAAGAAAATGTCTTTTAAAATTATTTTTTTCCTCTTTTACTGGGGGTCGAAGACGGTTTCAAATTAATTTCCTCTGTTAAGGCATGTTTCTGTATTCATTGAAAACTATTTTATCCTTTTTAATGTTCAAAAATGCGCGTAAGGAAAAAAAAATATTTTTCTTCTCTCTCTTTTTGTATATCCTTGTTAAATTTACAATTATAGCCATCGTAAGTACTTGTAATATGAGTGCGTTTCGGCGTACCTAGTTCGTCGCACTGGCTTCAATCAGCGTTCTACGGAAAAGAACATTGATTGTAACAATGCTCGGAACATTTTGATCGCAGACTTCGATACTTTCACACGTATAATATATATAATATATATATATATATATATATATATACTTGCTCGCGTATATAAGGGATTTTATTATTATTATTGGTCTTTAAGCCACGCACGTATACACACGCGCCTACATTCGTCAGGCATATATATGGTATATATATATATATATATATATATATATATATATATATATATACATACATATATATACACGCGGGAACAGATATATCTGCGCCCTCTGCGTGCGTGCGATGCACGAGCAATAAAAGGCCCCGCATCGGAGCGCAAGAGCGTGCGACCGTTCGGCGTCGCGATCCCGTTAAAAGAAGCGACGTGGGAGTATGGGGGGGGGCAGCAGAGGGGGAGCCGAGTCAGCCGCGTCGCGCGCGAAATCGCCGGCTTCCGGTTCGAACGGAGCTTCCGGTCACGACCCGCGCCTCGCCGGATAATATGCGTCGCGCGCGCGCCTCCGAGCGACGCGACGACGCGACGTATCGCGCGTTGCGGGGCCGCTTTATTTGCCTGTGTGAGCGCGCGCGCGCGCGCAGCTCGAGTATAATATATACACTGGAGTGTACGCACACGCAAATGCGCGCGCGCGCACCCAATATTCCATATCTCTCTCTTTCTCTGTGTGTGTGTGCGCGCGCGCACGTGTGTGTGTGTGTATGTTTGCGCCATCCGCAGCGTTTTTGCGAAACACAACATACTCGCGCGCCCGCGGCGAAACCGTTTCGTTGCGAACCACACACACACACACACACACACACACACATTATTTTTTTATTCCTCGCGGCGCGGCGCCCCCTGGAGTAATAGCGAGGTGAAGGCTCAAAGCGACCCAATGTCACTATATATATTATGTATATAATATACGAGAGATAGCGGAATTTACAAAGCCGTCCATATTAGGTGGCCCGTACGAGAGTTTCCTTTTTTTGCTCGCGCGGAAACCCTTCTGTTCGTTCTTATTTTCGTTCTCCGATCGTATACGCTGTATAAAAGAAAGAGAGAAGAGAAGAAGATAGAAAAGCGAGAGAGAGAGAGAGAGAGAGAGAGAGAGAGAGAGAGAGAGAGAGAGAGAGAGAAGAGCGATAGAGAGAGATTGAGAAAGAGAGAAACTTTCGGAACGGTCCGCGAATAAAAATTCCGGCATGGTATATATTTATATAGTATGCTGGAGAAAGAATTGCCAGACTGCGGCGATATTTTTTTTTTCTTTGTTTTAAAATTAAATCGAACGATTTGCCTTTACTTTTATGTATACAAATAATACAATTTTTTGGTATTAGAAAAAACATTTAAATTGATATAACAAAATAAAAAATGAAAGCTAATCGTGTATACGATAATTTGCCTGCATTTGCAGGCAATATCTTTAGTTTGTATATATATATATATATATATATATATATATATATATATATATATATATATATATATATAATGTGTATATGGAAAAGTGGGTTATGTATCTGCATATTGGGTTGATTTCGACGGATAGAGTGCCAATCTAGAAAAGAACAGAATAGGATATTGGAGAGAGAGGGAGAAAGCGAAAGTACGAATCCTGCTATCTGGAAGATATCGTCAGGGATAGTCAAATCATTACGGACAAAAATATTCCGTGCGATTATTTCATCTTATAAGAAGTGCTAAAAAACCGAAGGTCACATATATGCTACATACGAGGCCATCAAGTTTTGCGAGAGTTTTGGAAACTTTAAAGTGCCCTTAGATTTATAGAAAGAGTATTGCACGTGCTATCCTAGTAATTTTCTGTTTTTCGAGGCGAACAATATTTAGAAGTATCTAATATTAGGTTTACATTTAAAATTTCAATTAACGAGGAAAGGCAAGTTGTATCTGCATTTTTTGTAAACAACTTTATAAGTTACATCAATTTCTTGATTAATTTTTGCTCATAATGTTGTTCGAATGCGAATGATAATTTAGTAATCGATTAGAAAAAGATTGGCGAGTCTTCGAGTCCCATAGATCACTTTATGTTTATATAGAGTTTTAAAACGTCACTTTTTTTGTCACGAAGGCACGAAGGTCCGGTGGACCTCTCAACAATCTTGGCATATATATATATATATATAAATCGTTCTCATTCTCTCTCTAGGCCTCCCTGGTAATGGCTTCGGACCCAAATGTAGGTAAAAGCTGTAATTTTTTTTTGTTTTAGCGGAATAAACTTATGTTATACGTATTTTTAGAGGATATATGAAAAAGCTGACCCTATACCATATAGCGACTACTTGAACATCCTTAACTTCAAAATTATGAATTTCATTTATATTAATTTTTTCTCTCTCGAAATCTTCTTAAAATGTACGTAACGAGCGATTAGAAAAATTATGATGAAAAAAAATCTTTGATGGTTAAAGAGGCCATTCAACGATATTCTACATCTCTTGCAAGATCCTATGATTGAAGTTTAATATCTTTACACTGATATAGAAACGATAACGGGCAAAAAATTTGGCGCAAAAGTTATGAATAATAATGTAGGGAAAACGGCTATGGTACATCAATGATCCTCTCAAAGTGATTGACAGTACTAAACAAAGAATTATCTGTCGATAAATCAATCAATCTATATTCTTGTAATCGACTTGTCATTGTAACAATTGATTTGATTACAACTTGACATTGTAACATTGGGACAATTTTTAAAAGATCGCGCAAAACGTGCAAAACGTGTCCGTAATATTTCTGACTATTTATATACGAAAATAGTGTACCAACTTTTTTTTCTCGTACAATCCCTAATATTATTCATATAAGTGTAATTAAAAACGTGATATTTTCAGATTTTTTAAATTAATATTTAAAACTATTTGAGGAGTTATGGTTTTCTTATGGAATAGAATGTTGAGCGACTTTTACGTTTAGTTTTTGCATCATATAATATCCTATTATACGCAAGTGTAATTGTTTGGCTTCAGATTTATATGAGTAAATAAACTGTAAATGGACAATGATTCGCATAAAAAAATAGTAAACAGCTCATTGCATTCGTGGTTTTAAAATATTCTGTTAAAAATCAAGGTCGTCCATCCTTGTCTACTCTTTTTAATAATTCAATATGTTATGGGATTTGATGTTAAACTTTTTAATGCGACAGTTGAACTCTTTAAATAGTATCTTTTCATCTCTAATAATATAAATATGCTTACAAATGGAGGCAGTATAAACAAGAAAAATTTATCTTTACATAGTAGGTCAACTTGTCGCGTTGAGACAATAAAAATATTTGTCAAGGCTCTTATGGGAAAATGAAAAAGTTAAGTTGGAAACCTTATAGTGTATAATTATATATATCTATGTAATCGCTTGTCCATTCGTTCTCTGATATAATGCAGTTTTTTGTTTTGTTTTTGGCTAATTGAGCGGTGTAAGAAATAAGTAAAAATCAGCATCCGCTTTTGGTCACTTTTTTTTTGTTTCAATTACAGAATAAGCAAATTACCGAACCACCTTTCATATATTTTCCGCGTCTGCATCGAATTCTTTAGCTCTGTTATCTATACAGCTTCTAATGCAAACCTACTGACTCACTTCTATGCCGACCTGGAAAAATATGTTACATGTAAGGAAACACGAAATACAACCGTAATATCCATTATTATTATTATTATTATTATTATTATTATTGTTGTTGTTGTTGTTGTTGTTGTTGTTGTCGTCATCTTGGCGAATTATGGTCCCCCCTCCACCCATTTCATAGTACATATAAGGGCTGGGGGGGGGGGGTTCGCAATGTGTATATTCTTTTCTGGTTAGGCGTTGGGCCTCGCATCGCCCCGAACGCGCTTTCGAGCATGCGCGGGCGGGGGAGGAAACGACGAAAAAAGCAATAAAAATAAAAACAGAAAAAAGAGAAAAAAAAATTAAACGCACGCCGTGCCCCCGTGCTCCGGTGGAGTGCCCGAGAGGGATAATGGCGATTAAGAGGGGCATCGTTAAACGCAGAATACCGGTAGTCACTTGTTATTCATTCCCCCCTGCGCCCACCCCACCCACCTTTCAAACTCCCTCTCGACGTCCCTTTTTTTTTTTTTTTACATTCTCTTCGTTTCTCTTTAACATTTTTTTTTCACGCTTTTAGTGTCTTCCTCTCACTTAATCGCTCCCTCTGACCACTCCGCTCACTCTCGTTTTTAAAGCTATTCTTCGGTGTACACATTATTTAGATACCAATTTCTGTGGTTATACACACATTATACTTTAACGCTTCGATGTTAATCATAATAGAGAAGCTGAATGGCAAAATAAACATTACATGCTTGTTTCATTATTTGTTAATGATTTGAACATTCAAGAAATGTAGCTATTTCGATATAATAGTATATTTAAAGTAAGCTTCAACTACAGAAAGTATTTTCAATTAAATATTTCTAAATTTATTAATTTTGCCGTTATCATTATGAAATATGACGTAGAATCGTATAATCACGTTTCAGGTTATACCGGTTTTGAAAATATACGTATAAGCGAATCTCGTAGGTGAGAAATCATCTGCCTCGATATTTGGTCAATCATTATTATTATTGCTATCATCATCATCGTGATTATTATTTACTCGATTATCAATTCAACGAAATTCTGTTACAGACGAATTAAAAATGCGATAATCAACATCGCGGTCGCATCAGGCACCCTAATCTCGCACTATAGATATATTTAGGTGTAGCCATGTATAATGTCAACCTCATCCTCAGTTTGCTCGATCCCAACTCTCCCCTTTTAGCCTCGGCAACGGGGCGTCTTGCCTCGATATAGAAATTCACGACACGGAGCGGATTATGAGAGCCGTTGTCGCCTCCGACAAAACGGGGCGGCGAGTGGAAACGCGTCGCGCACATAACAAAGGTGATTAAAAAAAAAAAAAAAAAGCAGAAAAATAATATCGGAAAATATGAGGATCGCCCAGTTCCTTTCATACAGCGCCCAATTAGATTCGTCAAAATTCTATATCCAAACGAGTAGAAAACTGGGAACTATATGGCGAGCGGGTGAGGGAGGGCGTTATCGTATAGCACCCAAAGCTTTCTCTTTCTCTCTCTGTCTCTCTATCTGGTCTCTCCTCGTTTCACCTCTTTTTTTCATGGTTGGCCTCTCTTTTATTATCGAGGTTTAAGGCTATGACCTGGTTTTATTTCATCTCTCTCTCTCGTTCCCTCTTCTTCTCTTCCCTTCCCTTAATCAATCTCAATTGTTTTTGTTTGGATTTTCTGTCTAGCTTTCCCTTTCTCTCTCTTCTCTCTCTCTCTCTCTCTCTCTCTCTAGCCCCCACTGGTAATTTGTTATGAAGGGATTAACCAACTCTAGGTCGCAATCGTTTTTTAAGTACGCTGGAGATTTAGATTTATCTATCTCTCTCTCTCTCTCTCACACACTCTCTCTCTCTCTCTCTCTCTCTCTCTCTCTCTCTCGTTCTCTTTCACTCGTGAAGCAAATAGGGCTGAGATGAATGAGATGAATAAGGGGATTGAAGTTCTAAGCGCACAAATTCTGTAATATAGTAATTGGACAGTGAGCTGTATTTTTGCATTTTTGCTGCTCAACTCTTGAACTGCCTACCCGATAATATTTGAAACATATTTCTATCCGTTTTACGAAACTCAATTTCGCGAACGTTTATTCCAGACTACTGGTTCCAAAATAATAATTAGTGCTCTTGGTCTCTATTTTAGATTAATCTTTCGTGCCAAGTTATCCCAATTTTCTTACTACTTTTCTGTATTGTCTTCTTGCGTTTTTATATTATTGTTGTTATTTCAACACACAGCCTTACTTTCAATTTTTATTTCATTTTCTATTTTATCTTGTTTATTTCTTAGTTTTCTTTTTTTCTTTATTTTATTTCTTTACTTATAATTGTATGGTAATTTTCTGTAAAGTGTTACTCATAATACTGTATTTACACGTATGTATGTAATTGTCAAGGTCGGATAACATCTTGAGTCCTTGGGCAAATAAATGTATTCTCTCTCTCTCTCTCTCTCTCTCTCTCTCTCTCTCTCTCTCTCTGTTTCTTGAATATATACTCATTTTATTATTTTCGAGTTGGATGAAAAACAACTAGCCTGATTGTGAGCATTAGCTGCGAGTAGTTACGAACGATAAGCAGATTTTGAGCTTTCGATTGAGTACAAGGATTAAAAGGATAACTGACAGTGAAAGTCAATAATACAGTTCCGAGCATGGCTTGTTGAGAGGCTCCGTCTGTTACTTACAATTTAATCCCTGTGGCAAATTAAAGCATTATAACATGTATCAACACAGCCTAATTCCTTTTAATTCTAGTTTTTACTTTTGTGTACGCGCGCGCGCGCGCGTACATGTATTTACAGCAATCTCTTCTACACGCGCAAATGCTTTGTATAATTAAGATTTACGATTAAAGGCGTACACAAACTAATTCTCTGCGCTTGCTAGATTTAAAATTTCAGATTCAAAAGGGAAAGATAATTGGCTAATTGCTTATCGTTTAATGCGATCTTTACTTCTGTGGCAATAATGGACGACAGCTCAGGATTGAATTGGTATATATGTATGTGTGTTTGCATTATTTGTAAACTTCTTTTTTTAAACGAATAAATCGACATTAATCAAATGTTACTTTATTATTTCATTGAAATTGTTCAAATGATTGACTACCATATAATTGAACTGAAACCACTTTGTATTCTATCTTGAAAATGGATTAATCACCTAAACGGCCGTTGATAATAGAATCATGGTTTTTGTGAAACTAACCAATGATTTTCATTTAATTTACATATTTTATTTAAAATATCTTTTATTTAAAGTATCCTCAATGAATATTGATAGAAATCTTGGAGTATTTAAAGAAAAATTTACTTTTTTTGTTCAAATGTATTATTTTCATTCTCAGTGTAAATTCTATAATTATTTTTTCAATGAATATGTATATGTGACCGACAAAAATCTTTGAATTCTGTGAGATTTAGCTTTGAACGTTTATTCAGTTTTATCTCAATGGAGTCAATCGTAGTTATAGAAAATATGACTTTTGAAAACATCTCTTTTTCAATCTTTCTGCATTGATATTATATCCATCCAAATTAAACACTTTTTTGATGGAGATTTATTTTGATAGCTTCAAAACTATATATTTCTTCTGAATGCTGAACATATGCACCGCTACAAGAAGAAATATTTTCTAGTAAAAATAAAGTAAATATAGTAGTCTGATTAAAGAGTGAAATTTATTTTTATGAAAATTAACCTACAAAAATTGAAAGATACCCCGTATTTCAGGGTAGACCAATAGGTGGTTTTCGTTTCGGTCTTATACTACAAGTGTCAATATCTAACCACAGCTATTTATACAAGTTTGAACGCGCGCATTATTGCCGCTATTGTCTTACTGACGAGTCCAGTCAACAACACTGGGACTAAACGCTATTCCTGCAATACAATCCTTAAAAGTCAGACTATCTAAGGTTATTGTAATGTTAGGAATTGTCGTTTCGGGGTGCTAAGCATCCAATTACTATAAATCTTCAACTAAACACAGGCTCCGCTCGAAGTTCTTTAGATCATTGTCGATTTATCCATCCGTTACATTTCTCAATTATCCTAATCTTCGAACGAGAATCCGAAAATCAGAGCATTCTCATTGGTCGATACGGGTAGCAGTGCGTAATGGAAAAACCATGTGCAGCTGTCGAAAAATGAATATCGACTTACTTTTGGACACAACGTCTCATTACCGATGTACCACTGTGTCTTACTACATTGAGGACACCCTGTATAGCTACATGAGACGACGTATCACGTTGGCGTCGTATTTCCCCATATATATATAGTATAGAGGAACCGGCGCACTTTCCAACAATTATCGAGCCAGTAGCGAGCGACGGGCAACGCCCTCCCCCACACGCAAGGATGGCCCCGTCTTCAATTTGTAGCCTGGCATTAATTCGATTGCTTCCCTTCGCCACCCACCCATTCTCGCCCGCGAGGCTTCCAAAGTACGGGGAGACGTGTATTATATATATATATATATATATATATATATATATATATATATATAATATGTATATCCCAAGACTTATATAAATATATACGTGTAATCGCCGTCTGTACTCCCGCCTTGCTGTATTCGCGTAAAAACCTGGTCGAGCCGTCCCCGTCGGTCGGGGTGTCAGCGAACGCCTGCGGTGAGATAAATGGGAGGGGGGAAGAAGATTGCAGAACGCGATCGTTGCGTAATTGATGATGGAGATGCAGCTCTTGACTTCTTTTCTCATTTATTGGTCGGCGAGAAAAAAATGGGATTGTTTGATGGGTTTATGGATTTATTGAAGTATTCGGATCTTCCATCAAATTACAAGATGAAGTTCGAATAATAATAATAATTTACATTCTTTTAATGCCATTTGTATACGAATCATGAATGTATAAGTGTATAAGTTTTAATTCAACGATTTATCAAATACTAATTCTTTCTTATTTATTACGTGCATTGAAATGTAATTGTATTATGTAATATATTTAGTTATCTCTGTTAATTAAAGGGGGATTCAATATAGCTAAATCTTTAAATCTATATACTTTAGAAAATAAGATAATTTTTTAATAATTACAAAATCGGTATTTAATTTAGAAAACATTTAATTGAATAAAACATAAAATAGTCGTTAAAGTATTTTCTAGAATTTTTTTTGTATAGTTATTTTAAAAAATATTTGAAAGGGAAAATTACAAATATCTGACAATAGCCATATCATTATGCATTGTTAAATGGAAACTACTTCGATTGCGAATGGAAATAATAATAATTTATATTACTTGCTCGTATAGTCGGCCTCATGAAATACTCCAACTCAAAAATTATCAAATAATGCATAATAACAGAATTAATCGTTTTGTACAAAACGAGATTGAATTATTCAATAATAATAAATTATATTCTAATTTTATTTTTTTATTCATTTTTTAATTAGTCAGTGGAAAGTTTATATCACTCCACATTACACAGGCTTATAGTCTAGTGATTACTGTTGGAGTCTAGCTCAAGGACAGGCGATATGATGTCTCTCTAAGACCATTCACTATTTGATGGTACAAATGCAATCCAGGGAACGTCCATAAGTACATTAATTGTGGATTGTATCTTTCGATTTATTTATACGGATATATTCGTTATTTCATGTCTTTTTAATGGTCCAGTATATTCTTGTACTTCACTAGGTTATCCAGCACTACATCGATAATACAATCGAATTCAAATGGGTCTATATGTAGCCTAAGATAATCCTTTTTTAAAAAAAAACTCTTTACACTTATAACACTGGTCGGGTATTTCTTGCCGAGGAGTGAAACAGTATGCATAAGCCATGTTCGATACTTTTCCCATATTATGAAGATTGTATCGATAGATTATCTCCCGAGAAGTTGAGTGATATGATAATTCACTGATCAAATCGGTGTTTGGAATCAGATCTTTATTTGACAAATGAGATGAGCAACTCTCTTTTTCAACGGTTTTGCTACTCTGTTATCATAATCGATCTGGCGCATGTGACCACTTTCGTTGGGCCAAGTATACTATTCTCCTATTGCATGACTCTTTTTTTTTTACTTGGAGGTGAATAGGGATATAATTTTCAATAACAAGCACCGTTTCCTCATAGACTGTATAGAGTATGAACTCCTATGGCGTACTATCCTTCTTTGTTGTACTGTCGCTATTCTTTTCCTATCCTGTGGGCCTTTGGTACATCGATTTCCACCTATGTTTTATATAGCATGATGGATTTAGTTATTGTTATCAGTAAACACAGCTGTCAGAACGTGAAGCTACTAACGTTGATAATGACCTTGTTAAATTGTGCAGACTCTCGCAGCCATATCCGCCACTTTTTGTATATGATGTATGTATGTGGTATTGGTTTTTTAAAGGCTAGCTAACACAATGAATGAAAAACAGCATCTACAACGATCTGTAGAGTGTTCTTTTTTAAATCTTGAACAGAAAACTTTGCAGCATTGGCGTTTACTGACCTCAACACTTCATCGAAGACCTGTCTTGGATAGCTTATGTTAAGATCTCCCGAAAATTATGTCATCATCGTATTTTCTGACTCGCTGCGATAGCCGCACACGATTCAGATATTTACGCCCTAATTCAGCTTTCTCTTTCGTCCACCAATCGACAGGATGTCTCTTGCCAAACACTGATTTGCACCTCATTGGTTTTTCATAAGTTTGGCAAAAGATGTGCATTGAACTGCTAACGACCGCCTTGGTGTGTTTAATTAACAATAAACCATTCATGATTTAGATAAGGCTTTGCTATTTAAATTCAATAATCCATGGGAATTTCTGCTTGGCCTGCGATTTTGCGTCTTATGTAACCTGGCTTACTGATTGACGTGTGTATAGTCTTCACTCATCCACCAATCTTGAATTCACGATGTTAGATGTTCAGTCACAAAGATAACATCTATTATTGTTTCGGTATAGCCAAGTCTGCTAACCGTCTGACTCCAGCCTGGAAACTAAGTTTATAATACTTGTCACTCCGAAATCTGGTTCCAGCACTCTCCATTCAGAAGCTCTCACATTAAATTCTCTGGCCACAACCAGCTCATATTTGATTTCTCTGGCAGACCCTTTTAACTCATCAAGTATGACCAGATAATCTTCTATATCTTTATGATGAGGGAAGTAATATTCAAGATACATGATGCAACTACACACTATCTAAATTTAGCTATTTTCAGACCCATGAGCCCCAATCTTGTTTAGTCACCAGTTCGCGAATCCGAATTCCTGTCACCCAAAAGTCAACTCAGGTCTGATCTGCTCTGACGATGATTATAGTATCGGTGTCGTGTCGCAGTATGGCTGAGCTAGGAAGTGTACTATGGTGGTTTTTATTATTAATTTACTTATTAAATATATAGAATAGGTACAGCAATATAATAATCACTAAGAAAATATGAAACAAATACATTGTATTTTGAATTAATTAATTTAATTAAATTTATTTACTCTTCCCTGAATATTTATGATTTACTCATCGCAAGCGGCCTTGTTCCAGAGTAAGCAACGTTTTCTTGTTTTTCGAATTTGTGAATATACTCTTAGTTGAAAGTGCATCATGATCCCAGTACAAATTTTTTATCACTATGCAATTAAGATTTAACCTTACTAATTATTTATATATATTTTTATTTATCTATTTATTAAAAGATAAAATGTATTACAAAAAAAGTGTGAACTAATAAATTATTGTTTGGAATATTATAAGAGACTGTGGTCTTTTTATTTTGATGTTCAGACTTTCAAGGCAAACCAGATACTTGACGATTTGCTGCATTATATAACTAGCTCGCGTAATTACTTATTTCCATAACTGTTTCCAATATGAATAATATCGCAGGAATGAGCTTTAACTTGAATGTAAAGAAAGGAAAGAAAAACGAATACTCCATCGTGACTGAACTCTCGGGCAATGATTCTTTCACGAATCGCGGCTCACTTAATCTAAAATAAAAGAGATTCGTAAAAAGAAGAAAAAAAAACGAAAGAGAGAAGAACTTCTCTTAAGCGACTCTCCTCTACAATTTTCATCAAGGCCGCATGCGATTTCGCGAGGTTCCCGCCATCCCAAAAAAAAACCACGTTGGCCAAAGCCGGAGGAGAAGTTAAAAGAGTAAAAAAAACAAAAACAAAATAACAATTAAACTGAGAGAAAGATAGAGACAGAGAGAGAGAGAGAGACAGAGAGAGAGAGAGAGAGAGAGAGAGAGAGAGAGAGAGAGAGAGAGAGAGAGAGAGAGAGAGAGATAGAGAGAGAGAGAGAGTGAAAGAGACTGAGAGGTCGAGGCGTCGCGGTCATTTCTCTCTCGTCCGTACGTATATCTTGGATTCTTCGCCTGCCCGCCGCGATCCTCTATCGCCGCGCAGCGCCTGGCGAGCGCGCGAAAGGGAGCGAGACGCGCCTCGACGACGATGTCGGCGCCTTCGAGCATATCTCGCGCACACATCTGCGAGCGCGCACACCATCGCACCGAGAACCGCGAGGAAGTAAGAGAGCGAAAGAGTGAAAGAGAGAGGGGGGGGATGAACGAAATAACCAGTAGAGAAAAGAGAGGGCGAGCTCTCGCGTATATAATATACGTGCCTGGAAAGCGCGGACCCGCGCGCGCTCGCCTGCGATCGATCGATATCCTTGTCGACGAAAGCAATTTGCAATCTGGCCGCTCGTCGCTGCCATCGAGAGGCCACCGCTGCAGCAGCTCTCCCGAGCGCGAGGCGCGGATTATCGAGCGCGCAAAACCAACGGGGAGCTTTCTCCCTCCCTCTCTCTTTCCCTCTCTCTTTCTCTCTCTCTCTCTCTCTCTCTCTCTCTCTCTCTCTCCCTCGCCTCTTTCTTTTTTTTTGGATAACGCGCCGCCGGCTGCGAGCGGTCGCGGGCGGGAGCTGCCGCGTTGCTCTCGGCTAACGAGCGATCGGGCTCGGGAGGGTGGAAAGAGAGAGAGAGATCGAGTGCTGTAACAGTCTGCCTCGTATATGTGTATATATATATATATATATATATATATATATATATATATATACATACTTTCCACAAATCGATTTTTAGCCGTCTCCTATAATCGCCTACCTCCCCCCATAGAGCTCGTGCACTGGTTTTTTTGTAGGTTTTTTTTCGCAGCGTTAATGACGTCGCGCTCGCGTCGTTATTGCTACTGAGGGCGTACATAAATACACCCACCAGCGGCGCAATTGTTCCCGTGGGTGACTAGTGTTCTCTTGCTTATATATATATATATATATATATATATATATATATATATACATATATACACATATATGAAAGCAATATAGATTGTTTAAAAAGTTATTTGCTTTTTCAGTTTCAGATTATTATAGGACTAACGACTTGTTGCTTTGTTTTAACGGCCTAATTGGCTGCCGAACATTTATGTACCGCGGCAGAGACAGGATGCTGTGCTTATTTCGCGAAAAATTTTGCTCATTTTTTTGAAAAAGTTTCCGGGGTTTTTTTTTACAAGAGACAGTCATATGTACCTCTTTGAATATCTCCATCCGCTTGGCCAAGACGAAATTCTGCCCACCTCAATTGGCCGATGAACATTGGTCGATCTCAATTAGTCACGCTGATAAAGTTATTTCGAAGATCAATTTTGCTTACAACCTATAACTGCAAGGGACAGATTTCTATCTAATACTGTTACATACATACATACATAGAATGAAATAATTGAGATATCACACATTTCAATTAAGCGGGTTAAAATATTGAAAATATTTTGCACTTGTAGTTAGTTTTAAGTTTATTCCGAAATGGCTTAGATTTCCTTTCAGCGTATAGATCTTCTCCACGCTCGAGTCATACATGAATATCGCAGAAGATAAATTTACTCACTAAATGGTTGAAAAATTATTTACTTATCGTGGACGCTAATATATAAGTATGGAAATTCATTATTTACATAATAATACAATATGATGTATGGAACGTAAAGAAGTGAAACGAACTGATACATGAGAAATATGTTTTGAAATTGTTTGTGTTAAAACACGAGGATGAGCATCTCAAGCCTAACTAAACTGTTTCAGAATTACAAGTTTTGAACCTCCTGCATTTCTGTACAGAAAGCCAAGTAAAACATTCAGGTATCTAAAGGATAAAAACATAAACCGTCGCTGCGCAATAATACGAAACTGAGTCGAGACGACGGTAATTAAGAATACATCTGCGATGCATAATTTTCCAAAGTGTGGCGACAAGTATCGTAATTGAACAGCCCGAAGTCACTTTACAATCTTATTAAGTGATTTCTGGCCTATTTGTTTCTCAAGTACTTTTTCACACATTATTTACGGCAAGGCTTACGGAATCCAATAATAAGCACATCATGTTGAACCTAATGAAGTATCATTTTAATACGTATTCCGAGGAAACGCTGCACTCTCGTTTGACAAAATAGCGTAAAAATAGGTTCGCATAATACTCGAATGTTGATAATGCTATAATGTTTTACCCAGGAGTGTGGCGACTTGTCAAGAGAGGCGAGCCCATAAATATTCCTCGAAAAATTAATGCTGTACTGCGACCAGTGTCGAGATTTTTATCTGTGTTCGAACCAAGTATCTCAGTGTTATCAGTGCGTTGGAACATCGGTGTGGGCAATATATGCATCGAGAGAAGATCTACACCGTCAAAATCGGCCGTAAAGCGGCCATCAAACCGCGCAGCCTTAGATTTATTGCTATTGATTCCCAGGTCAATTATATATCCATTGGGAGAGGTTATGCGGATTGATGCTGAACGTCGACATTGCATTGCCATAAGCGTGAAAAGGACCGTGGCAACATACATTTCAGTCGTGGACGGCCTATACGTATACGTAGGTAATATTTGTAATGACGTAACGTTACAATTGCGTTATTTAGACGTGGAAGACTTGTTTAAAATTTAAAAGATGACGAATAAAGAATACCCGTGCATTCGTGAAAAAAAAACGCGGAGGAGAAACGTTCCGAGCTCGACGATAATATTCGGTGAAAGCGTCAGCCATCGTCAATGTATGAACTAATTAGCCTTTTCGTATATTTATTATATTCACAACGACCTTTAATTAATTACAGATTGTAATCGGACATTTTTGAAATTTTGTAAAATAATGAGCATTTTTATACGTAAATTGGTTAAATTTTCTGTGTGTACAGACGGCAGATGGTTGGCGCGGCTCTGTGTCGATCCCATCGGAGCCAGATTCGTTTCATTACGCGATGCTGCAAGCTCGTGAAAAGACTAACATTTATTGAAATTATAATTAAACTACGTAGCACTGATGGAATGTCGAAGGGATGGATTAATTACACAGGCCGATAAAATGAGAATTTTTGTTCAGAAATTAGACCATAGTTTTATGAAGGTTTTGTGTTGTTCAAATTTTACTTTTATGCGCTGAATTCAAATCTGGTCACAGAATTGCTTTATCGTTTCAGCATTTTGAGATATTCTAACTCAAAAGTGTAAAAAACACCAATGGTTAACTTATTTGAGTTTATATAGCTACGTAAATTATTTTTTGATCACAAAACTATATCTGTTATCAAAAAGTATAAGTCTTTTCTTTTAAGATGTGCTATTCAGCTTGCCCAAATATCTTTTTTTTTCACTGAGATACTCTTTCGAAATTTTCAAATTTGTAAATTCTACAATATTCGAAAAACCATTTAAAGACTATGATAACTCTATGGTCAGTATGGGGGTTTCAATTTTATGGGTTCGAGATATATATATATATATATATATATATATATATATATATATGTATGTATATATACATACTACTGTGTACAAATATAAGTAAGACTTTATTTATAACTTTTGAAATCTTTATTTATTCTTTTAAATCTAATTCATCCCCTCCAAATAATTCCTCCCGGATGCAATGCAATTATTGCCAACGCTTTTTCCAATTTTCAAAACAATTTTTATATTTGTATTCCGGAACGGTCATCAGTTCCTTCTTCGTTTCGGCCTTTATTTCTTCAATCAAATCAAATCAGTCTTTTGAGTTTGCTGAGCAGACAGCGGTGACACGGTGCTAAATCAGGTGAGTACGGTGGTTGCGGAACGATATTGGTTGAAGTTTTGGCGAAATGTTCACGTAAAATCAATGCAGTGTGAGCTGGTGCATTATCGTGATGCAAAAACCAATATTTGTCTTTTCATAAATCTGGCCTTTTGAGACGAATAACTTCACGAAGACGATGCAAAACATTCAAATAATATTCTTTGTTAACCGTTTGGCCGGTTGGAAGGAATTCATAACGCACTACACCACGATAATCGAATAAAACAGTGAGCATATTACCTTGATTTTTGAGCAACTTTGTCGTGATTTTTTCGGTCTCCTCTCTCGACTGGCACGATATTCACTCGACTGATCGATTGTTTTTGGATTGTAAGCGTAGATTCAAGTCTCATCTCCAGTTATTATGCATTCCATCTTGCCCTGATAGTCCGAAAGCATCGTTTCACAGACCTCTATACGGCGCTATTTTTCCAAAATTAGAGTATTATTGGCATCAATCGAGATTTTATTCTGTTTAGGCACAAAATGTTGTTGACTGGTTCAAAATGGTGTTGACTGGCTCATTTAAAATTCCAACAATATCAGCAAGCGCTCTAAAAGTCAATCGACGATTTTATTTGTTCATAAAATACAAGCGTAACTATGTGACAAATGAAGATAATTGCGCGAAATGTGGGATAGATAACTCTGACAGTACTGCCAACTTCAAAATAAAAAAATTCGTTCGAATCGATAAACCCGGGAAGTTTGAATTGAAAAGTCTTACTCATATTTGTACACACTAGTATATATCGAATGGGTAACTTGATTCCATCACAGTCGTTACGTGTTTTTTTATTATTTTAGAATTTATAATTCTGCAAATTTCGAAGTGCGATATCTTAGCGTAAAAAACTATTTGGAAAAAATCCAACGAAATTTGAAAGAGAAAGACTGATACTTTCTGATACGGTGTATAGTTTTTTGATAAACAAATAACGATATCTGATTTAATCAAAGTTTATTTAAGAGCTGAATAGGTCAGTAGAATAGAAAAACAGAAAAATCTCCGATCGATCTCTTTATGCAGACCTTGAGAAAACATGTCTGATGGAAACTAAGAATACATGTTTGTTTTGATACTTCCCACGAAAACATGATTTTAGGAATTCGTTTTGAAACAATTCACGCGGCATAGAAACAATATGTCATAATAAATTAAACTGAGTACTGAAAAATACTTTTAAAAATGTTTATATATTTCAAATATATGTTTGTGAAACCTTTGAATTTATAACGTCTATTAAACTCTTTATTTTTGCAATCTGTGAAAGAATCGCGTAATAATAAATTAGTCCTTTGTTTCAATTATTTATCTAATTATTGATTGAATTTATCGCGATGTTTAAGGTTCCGTATAACATTTACACGATTCACAATCAAATGCAAAGTTTATTTAATAATGTATAAAATCTTTGTTAAGAAATATGGTATGTTTTACTCCGCGTTTTTTTTATATTGGTAAGCGTTTTCCAAAATTTGAAAAACTGGACGGAGTAATGGCCCGGAGGCTCGATCGCTATTGTAAATAGAATCACGGAGAACGGAAAACTTCGCTTGCAATGCAAATTTCGATCAATGGCCATTCTCGTGGCTATCGCGTAGGCAGCGGCTTGGTAGAATCAAGCTCGATAGAATTTGTAAGAACAAGAGCGGAAGGTCAAAATTTGCTCGTAAAACAGACGATGAAGATATCTTCAGTAAACAGTTACGAAAAATATTACATTTTTTTTTATCTACGAGTATTATTGCGATTAAGTCATTAATTGTACTTGTTTTATACTAAGTGAAACAATTACAATTAAGCTATAGTTTCTCTATTAATTTCCAATTTTGCCAGATACTTTAATCAGCATGAAACAAAAACGAATTCTTTCTCACAGTAACAGATAATACAACTGATCTATACATTCAGTAAATGTTTAAATTTTATATAGATAAACCGGATGCCCAATTTGAAATTGTGCACGTAAATGTATCGCGCTTGAAACCACAAAGAAGTCAAGAAACCAACTTCAAAAAAAATTACTTGGTTCGATTGGGGGACTGGCAATAATACTCACTGTTTTGACCCTAACCTTTGTTTTTAGCAAATTCGTAAAATTCGATTTTTAATAAATTGAATTTACATGAATGCAGACTGCGAGACATCTACATTGATTAAGTGGAAATTGGAATGCAATCGATTTAGACGACGATGTTTCTTAAAAGGACAATTTGTACACTTTAATGATGAAAAATGCGTTATTAGCGAATTTTCTGACGTGGCGAACCACCACGCTTAATCTGATAGTTGTGGTAATAATAAAAATTACGACTGTCATTTTTAAAATTCGGCTTAGAGCGGTAGACATTGAGAGATATGTGTAAACAGTCATAGAATGTGACCGTGGTCATTGATACGAATCCAAAACTGTGGTCAAAGATACGGATTCTCATTTACATAAGTCGAGTTTGTTAACGATCTTCCAAATCTAGGTCAAAGATAATTTTCAGAATATTGTCTTGTGCCCCCGCTGCAAATCGAATTGCGAGACATTTCTGATAGGCAAGTCGCTTGTCCTAGTTAAGTGAACTTACCAATGGTTCTCATAATTGTATTTTTTTGCACGTATCTCTATCATAGAAAGATACGATTTGAGGCGGAGGTCCATCTAATAATTTTGAGACAGTTCCGCGTTTAGTCAAGTTGCTAATAAAAGGGAAATAATGTTTTCGTTCTTTTGTTGAAAATTACTTACGCGGTTAAGATTTCAACCTTAGTAAATTCCGCCGTTAAAATTTTTTTCTACTTCTTTTTTTTTAAATTATCTATCTTTAGATCCACGCGAAAACTGGATAAAAACGTATTATTGAACAGCTGTTGTTTTCAAAAGAGTATTTCATAAACTTTCGGATGGTGACGTCTTGTTGATAATTGTTAATCTTAATAGCAGCGCCGTAGCTCAGTATGGATTCTTTGATTTTATCCGGATGACTCGAATTGGGAACGCGAGGCTGTGATATCGGTTCAATTAATATCTTAATATACCACTAATAATTAATCTCCAAATACTGGCAGTCCAAAGGTCTCAATTATATACGATCGCTATCGACAAAACCGACATCCAAAGCTGCTTCGCAAATGAAAGAGTCGTCCTGATAAGACAGAAAATCCGCCCCTTTATTTTAAAGCCGAAAAATCACTCGGCGCATTGCTGAAATTTCACTCCCGAGATATTTATCGCGTACCGAGCTCGAACACCAAAGAGAGACAAATACCCTCCGCCGACAAAGTGCATAATAATATAATCGTAAGCCGACGCGA
This sequence comes from Sycobia sp. Sy_11, assembly GCA_018907035.1. Classification (NCBI taxonomy): domain Eukaryota; kingdom Metazoa; phylum Arthropoda; class Insecta; order Hymenoptera; family Epichrysomallidae; genus Sycobia; species Sycobia sp. Sy_11. The sequence continues at coordinate 1,360,348 of JACCIC010000060.1, read as the reverse complement.
GCGTAAAACAAACGTTCGGCAATAAGTCGAAGGATTCGCCAGGAATGCGATATATATATATATATATATATATATATATATATATATATAGCGTGATTGAGCGAAGAGGGTGTTTGAAGAAGGAGAAAAAGTGGCCTAAAGAAGATGAAATAAAAAGAGTCCGTGAGGACGATATATAAGATGTGTGTGTGTGTGTGTGTGTAAGCGCGCGCGCATGCACGTATGCGTATGCATGCGTGACGTGTGTAGGGGAATCGGCAACGAAAAGTGAAATAAGTGGGAGAGAGAGAGAGAGAGAGAAGCGAGAAACCAAGAAGATACAAATCGAAAGTCCTTGAGAGAACGAGGAATCTCCCCGAATGATCGATGAGGAATGCCCAAGCCAGGCATTCGCATAAGAGTGAGAAAGAGAGAGATGTATATACTTGTGTGAATCAAGGGGAGGTGTCTCGTTGAAGAAGAGAGTAGGTGAAAAGAGAAAAGAGGGTGGGAGGAAGGGAGAACTTGGGAGGGGGGAGAGCAGCAAAAAGAGAGATAAATGCGAAACGACATAACGATTCGGTGACGTCTGTTAGAACAGTTCCGCTTTAAAAAGAATACTTTAAAAGCCCCGGGGGTTTATAACGGGCTACGCGTATAGACGTATATATGTATGTATGTATATATATATATATATATATATATAGCTCGTGTACGGTCGGTGCAGCGCGCGTGCGACGGCATGCGCGTGAGGGCGCGCACTCCACCATGTCCGTGAGAGGGGGCTCTAAACGTAGCGCCGCCTGTATATGCGTATATAGTATGTGCAGGGAAGGAAGAAGGAGAGAGAGAGAGAGAGAGAGAGAGAGAGAGAGAGAGAGAGAGAGAGAGAGCGGGAGAACTACATACACATAGAGGTGTAACGAGCAAAACTCAACTCACGAACTCATTCCCAGTTTTTAGTGGCAACTTGTTGCTCTATGCCCATTCATACGGCTCCGACTCCCATTACGTCACGTCACATCAAGTTATAATAATGGTAATACCGTGCTCTTTCTGTCTACCTCCCTCTCTGCCCCCTCTTTCTCCCTCTCTCACCCTCTCTCTTTCTCTCTCTTTCGCTTTCGTTCATAGACTGAAGAAGCTGAATTCGAAACACGAATTTACTCGGTCGACTTTCCATTCACTCGGAAATATCCGGATAATGCCGACCGAGAAACTTCCGGATCTCTCACTCTCTCTCTCTTTTTCTCTTCCCCTCTGTCGGGTACTTTCCGTTTCATTTGAAATACTCTTACGGCACATCTCTTGGTTTTCCCCCGTCACCTCTTTTTTCTCTTTTTTCAATACCTCACCCTTCTATTGCTCTTATTCTGGCTCTTCTACTTCTTCTTCTTCTTCTTCTTCTTTTTCTTCGTTGTCGTCTTCTTCTTATGCTCAGCGTTCTACGAGGGAATAATAGTAGTACAACATCAGAAACACTGTCTTTCATCCCATTCAACTTTTTTAAGGAAACGCAAACTTTCTGTGCTCCGCACTCCCCTTCCTATCCAACTCTTCTAACGACACTTAGCCCGAAGATTTTTCCGCCACTGTAAACTTTCTTTCACCTCTTCTAGGTTTCGATTTCTTCTTCGTTTTTATTACTTTCCCTCTCGTTTCACCTGATTGTTGCTGATTGCCTTGAGACTTTAGCTCTACATGACTTTTTTCTTAGTTTTCTCCTTTTTTTCTTAAACAGTTAAGTGATTTTCGTCTTCCTCTTTCACTACTTTTCTCAATCAGATGTTTTAAGTATTTCTTTTTTCTCTTATATCCGCCTTAAGCGAGTTTCTGAATTCAGCTAGTAATCCTTTTAACAATACATTTGCTTTACTATAATTATTTGCAAATTTGTTTCTTTCTTAAAACAATTTGATCCTTTTAACTTTCTAAAATATAAAACTTCTGTCTACTATTATACAGTATACTAATAATTGTCTCTATCGTTTTTGCAGATCTTTCATCAGCGAATATACTTATACTAGCAATTAGATTAGTCTTATGTGTAATCACCTCGGTTGAGTATGAAAAAAAAATTTAATATACTTTTCACCAATTTTTTTCACATCTATGTACTACAACGACTTGAACATCATCTTTAGCCATCAATTAATGTTGTTGTTTCTTTTTAATAATTCAAATTCTACAAGGGTTATGGTATATAAGGTCAGTCTAAATGACAGTATAAATTATATTAGTTTATAAAGAGACTGTCGGACTGATAGAAATAGTAATTCACTTTTTAGTTTTCTATTGAAATTTTCTATTTTCTATTTGAGAATAATTATATTCCTTTAATATAATTAAAGATAAGAATGACGAACCATTCATTTGTAAAGTTTTTTTTGTCGTTTTCTTCTGGCAAGGTGACTTAATCGTCCTCTTTAGTATGTAGGCATTATTATGTAGAAATTACTATAATTTCACTTCAGATCTGCGTGGCACGTACTATTGACACAATACGTGTATTTATTTGTAAAACTATGGGAACGAAATAAGTATTGAATTATACACTGTTAATGCGGTACATTTAACACGGCAGCTTGTGTCAGTTTAACGTGCTTGATGGCGCAACTTACTACATTGTGGTTATTATTAGACAGGATAATTTCAAATTCATCACTAAAGATTACAGATTTAGTTATGGAAATCCCACTCATTATAATATAATAGATTTACCTATGCAGGTTTAAATACGACTATTTCTACGGTTACCTTATGTCAATATAATTGTTTAATATAGAACTATTTTACTTAAAGCGATGCAATAAGAAATTATGAATCTTATATTCCAATTTCAGTATGTATATTTTATACCCGTTTATTATACTCTATAAGTTTATGAAATTTACATTAGGAAATCTTCCCTTCAAGTAGGAAGTGATTAAATTAAAAATTGTAACTTAAATAAAAATTAGAGCAATATAATATAATATACAAGTAAATTACAGTCTAATTATATGTTTGTAAAAACAATATTTTTGATGTATTTTTTCAATAATAAATGCTTATATTTTAATAAGTAAAATCGACAGCTAAAGCTTCGTTTTTCTTAAAACAATTTTTTTTTGAACATAATTTTTTCAAGTAAACGGCAAGTAAGAAACAATAGATAAAAATAAATATTAGAAAAAATACTGTTCGAACCGTCAAATAGTGCAAACGTGTTTAAGGTCTATGTATTACGAATTTAGAGGTTCTTCTTATAATAGCCTGTTTTGATAGTTACAATTTCTTGGTTTCTAAATTCTGGAGGTAAGTGTTGGCCGCCCGGTACATTTTCTGTATAACAGCAAATTTCGATTTCCAAAAAATGTATGTCTAATTGAAATGGCTTCTTACATCAATTTGGATTGTTTGATGAAACTTGTCCTCGGAACAAAACAGAAACAAACGTGTGAAACGCAATATCGTAAGAAATGGAACAATGGACAGAGTTCGATACACTTTCCATCTTGTGGTTGGAATACGTCGGACGGGCCCTCGCTTTTGTCGACGAGTACAAGTTTCGCCACCTCCCAGTTCGGATAAAATGTATCAGTGTTTAGATAATGTTGTATTTAAGTGAATGAATTGAGCTTCGGATACACATCTACCACTGTTTCGACACTTCTCAGGATATTCCATAGGCCCCTGATAATTTCCTCCTTGCTAAACAGTGGAACATCTATCTGTTCTTCTGGTAGTGCAAGATCTGTCAAGATTGTTGAAAAACAGAGTCTCTACGATATTCTCTGCAGTATTGAGATCGAAGATGTCCATGTTTCCGTTTACTCTTTATGATACCATTGATAGCCTATGATGCAGCATTTGTACCCCAATTCTGCTTTCCTTTTCGTGTATATATATATATATATATATATATATATATATATATATATAATATATATATATATATATATATATATAACCATACATTTAATAATATATACGCACATACATACGTATATATAACGATATTGATATTTGATTTTAGTAACTAAAACAGAAAGAAACTTAACATATCGTGGTGTCAATTTTGGCGAGATCGCAACCAAAAAAATTTAATTTGACTAAAACTTTGTTTTTTAGTTTACAGTTAATTGTACTTTTATATCGATTCTTTTCGTTTTAAAATCCTAAACATATGCATGGTTTTATTAATAAACTCTTTAAAAAGAATTTTCATTGCTTTTTTACACTGATAAAAACTAAAAATTAGTTCCTTGCCTGGTGTTTTCCTTGTGTTTTTTCTTGTATTATTTCTTAAAGGATGCGTATTATAGAATAATTGATAAAAATCAAAGAAGAATGATGAATATAAAACTTACTGAAAAATAACGAATTATATTTAATTACCATTATTTCATCAATTAGTCATAATATTTTCTTGAATTTTAATCCAATATATATATATATATATATTGAATTAAAAAATCCCTTTTTACCTTGAACACATATGATTTTAAAATAGTTTGCAAGGAATTTTTGAATGAAAAAAGTATTTTACCTAAACTACATATAGATTTTGAGTTTTAAATTTGAGATTTTAAATTTGAAAAGTGAGATGAAGAAATTATAAGCTACTTGTAATTTAATGCAGAAATATACACATAGATACGATTTTGCGATTAATTTCAATTCTATTATAGCATAGAAAATATCGATTAGTTATACAATAGCTAGTGTAAAATTGTGCATCTAAATAACATTACATTAGGAATCGTGTTATTATTTGGGGATTCTTGGTATGTTGTAAAATGGCTTACTTCTTTTCCACGATTTTAATTTTGTACGACATTATTTTGTAACAGTCGCAAAACGCTAAGAAATTTCGCTTAAGAAACGGTGAATACCAGAACTATATCGCGTAAGTACTTTCCCTAATTCTGTGAAAGGATTGATAGTGAAAAAATAAATATAGAAAAATCCTTTTACAAGGTGAAAGAGCTATAAGCTCGCGCAGATTATCCCAATCGACAATTCGATGAATTTCGATGAGCTTGGCCATACCTGATCGGTGGCCGCGTAGTTTCTACATTTCCGGCATCTCGGACACATGTCGCGCTAACTTTGTGCGGTGACAATGGATAACGAGCATCCTGCCGAAACTACATTTCAAAACGAAAAACCTTACAGTATTAAAGTCTCGAAAAAAAGGCAAATTTTGCCGTCTGAAAGTCATTGCCTAACGTATTATTATGCAGCTGGAAGTTTCAGTGAAACATCTGTGCCCGTGAAACAATCTGTTGGAGGTAAAGATGATGTTTATATTTTTTTTTTTTTGACATCATAAAAGTTCAATAACAAGTATTCTTTTGGTCAGGTGAAACGCTGAATTTCACTTTTCAAAATAAAACCAATGCAGGTTTCGAGGGGAAATGAATTTACGTCACCCGCGTTGTTCGCAGATAACCATGTGTTCAGATCTAAAACTAAAAAGAAACGTAAAGACGACTATGAACATTTTTTTTAACATTCCTGTATCTTGGCAATAAGTACCAATTTAATCGACCTTTTTCAATAGTGAAGACTTAAAATTATTTTAGAATTTGGATACAATTGGCCTACTATTGACCTACTATTGGATGTCTTGTTTACTACTCAAAATTGTATAAATTTTTTTTATGTAACTGTTATTTGACTTTACTTGATAATAAGATTGAAATTGTCGTTACAATTTTATCAAATAAATATATACTAACGAAAATAGATATTTTTAAAATTTCTTCTCGAATATTTGCAATCCATTGAAAATTTTTTCTGCAATATTCTCAATACAAAAAGTCCCATGATGTTTGTTATACGAGAGGTATTCAAAAAGTATGTATCCTTAGTTTGGCGTTTTTTCTCAGACACCACCTAACGGACTTGAGCTGATCATAGTTTCAGTTTAGATTCTATGGATACGAGCGAAATAGATTTTGATGGCGAAGAATACTTTTTCCAGCAGTACGAGTTCGACAATCATGGTGGTATCCGTGCAAAGATTGTCCGACTGAATTACGTGCGCTTATCCATTTTTTGACTGCAAAAGGGTTAAGCGGCAATCAGATTCACAATGAATTGGTGACTATTTATGATAAAGACTATTTATGATAAAGTATGAGTGTACAGTGGAGCACAGATTTTCTCGAGGGACGCGCACAAGTGCAGGATGAGCAGAGTGCAGTATGCCCAAAAAGCACTATTGTCGATGATGCAATCGCAGCGATTTCAACAATTATGGAGGATAGACAATTAAGTCTTGATGGTATTTCGGAAATTATGTCTACTGAATATAAAATTCACCGAATTTAATTTCATACAGTATTGTCGAAGAAGCTGATTTACAGTAAAGTTTGTACAAAAAAACGAAAAAGACGTTAAATCGTGAATCCAAAAACAGGGCATGTCATTTTTTAAGGAAGGTTTGTTTAAGGTTGCAGACGGATACAAAAAATGTGTTGGAAGTCCAAGGCGACTTCATAGAAAAATACTTTAAGACTAAACGAATGAAGTCAAATTATTTTTTAGACTAAAACTAGTGTTTTATTTTTTCCCAAAACAGGGAAGCTTACTTTTTTATATTCCTCTCATAATTCGTTTTATTATTTTTTCTCTGTACAGATGTGTCATGATAACATAAATTCTTCCTTAGAACAATGGATAGGACATTTTAATTCTGCACAAAGTGATAATTATTTATTTTATTAAGTGTTTTGGATTTTTTTTGATGATATAAATCCGTAAAGGGTCGAATCCCAGGTTTTTGAAATCTATGTATAAAGAAGTTTTACTTAACTTAGTAGGTGGAAACTAATACACTTTTAATCCTATTTTTATGCTGCTGCATCCGAATCTGACATACAACTATGAGACCCCACTGACCAGTTGAGAATGTTTCAAAATCCTCGAAAGTTACTATATTAATAAGATGAACAATACATTTAAATACGATTACAACAGACAAACTATCAACAGAAAATTTAAAGCATTATTTTCGAATTAGCCTATGTTGATATTAGATTTGTCTTTGGTATGATCAAAAAAATTATTTCAAGATGAAAACCGTTTATAATATGGAAATCTGAATCTCTATTTTATACAATACAATTAAATACAACGCTAAATTCTTTTCAGAACAAGTTAAGTCCTGGTTAAGAAGTAACGAATACTCTCGAATACTGATAAAAGTTTCCCCATTGTTGTTCGCTGAAGTCTTTGACATTTTTAGCAAACTAATCAGAATCAAAATTTAAAGTGGAATGTCATAGGCATAAGACATCATAATTCTTTTTAATTTCCTAACATCTCAACCATAATTTCATTAAAGTTTTAATTTTTTTTATTTTCAAATAAGTTTTGTACAACTTCTTTAAAAACTATTCTAACTTTTTTTTGTTTATGTGTAACATTTTTATAATATAAATGTAACTTTTTAGTATAGTTCAAATTTGAAGTACACTAAATATGTATGCCTTATCTTAGTTTAATTTGAGATAATTTTGGAAAGGCTTTATTTTATTTTGATAACACCCTTATTCCATGATAAGAGCTTTAAGAAATTATTTCATCCAATGCAATTTTATGTATATAGGAGACAAATAATTTAGAAGACTCTATCAAGCAATACTTCATTATATTCATTGAACTAAGCTCTAAATATATTCTATAATGTCACTGCTTTTTACGTAATGATTTTGACGATCTTGACAGATACACGTAAATAAAGAAGAAATTAATATATAGATTTTTTAAAGAGAAAAGAATACATAAACCAGCAAAGCATTAAAAAGTTTAGCTATTTATCTGATTGAAAGCTTAGATCTAGCGGTTTCGAATTTAGGATACTGGTTTCATTTAAATCGAAAAATTTACTTCTTTTAGCATCAAATTATCTGCCCGGAGCGTATTTTGACTTTGGAATTGGTAGATTGACGCTTCTGTTCACAACATTAAATTTTATATTCGATCTTGTATATAAAAAGTACTCCTTGAATATAAACCGCGATCTATTTATAATGAAGAATGTATGCTTTACACGTTATAGCAATCAATTTGGTAAAGTGCACAATAAGTAGAAGTTAAATTCCATTTTTTTTTATATCAATAACGATCAAAATATTTGAAATTTAGAAGATTAATATATTGAGTAAATGTAAAGATGTGATGCGCAATATTAACCCGCTACACTACGCGAAACCCCTAAATTAAAAGAAAACAAAAAGTAAATATTCGATATGACGATTAATAAAAACTTTTGATATACAACTTTTTATAAAAATCGCTGTATTTGAAGGCATTAAAAGGATCCTCCCATTTTCAGTCATGTCCATTTCGCGATTCCACATTAAATTTTAATTAAAGAATAAGTTGTACCGATAATCAATAATGAAGTAGGCGACTTTTACGCGCGATTGCGTTAAACGTTCAACGAATTATCCCAATTCAATTGATTAAGCCAAGGAGTTAAAACAGAAACAATAAGCAAAATATTTATCAGCCACCTTTTTTTCAAGCTGCTTAAATCTGCGCCAGTATAGTTAAAGCGCAACCCTTGTGACGGGCGAGCCTATTTTTCCAATCAGCTCCCAACTCTTTTTGCCTTCTCGCCCGCGCGACGCATCAAAGTATACATAGCGATGTGCTTCTCGCTTCGTGAGCTTCCCGCTCCCCCCCCCCCCAAACCCTTCCATCCCTCCCTATTCCGAGCCGTCCTGACTCTGCTCTTTACGTAAGAGCGTCGCGCGCGCACAAAATGAGAATCCGTCCGAGCCGGTAAAAAAAAAGAAAAAGAATGAGAAGAAGAAGAAGACGAAGAGAACGAGCAATGGAGATAGAGAGGAAGAGAAGAGCGAGACTCTAAGGAAGCCGACCTTGCCCGGGCTCGAATTCGAAAATCGATGGCTGCGCCTGGGGCGAGGGAAGGAGGATAGGCGAGAGACGAGGGGACGAGGTGAATATATATATATATATATATATATATATATATATATGTAAGCGAGGGCACGGAGATTTATATCAGCTCGAGCATCTCCGCGAAGCGGCTGCGAGCGCGCACGCGGACTTTTAATTAGAAAGCCGTCGCGTCGCGTCGGCCCGGCGATTTCTCGCGCGCGAGGGAAAAGGAGGAGCGCGCGCCCGCGAATGCAATATATATATATATATATATATATATATATATATATTTATGGGCACGCGGGGCGGTCACTGGCGCTCTCCTCTGGTTGAGCAATCGCCATCAAGTTATATATATATATATATATATATATATATATATATATATATATAAATATATATATATAAAGCTCGGAATGCTTTTTCGTGCGGCCCTGGTGATGCAGCAGCCACGCTGCGCCGCGTCGGGCGGCGAAATCGTCCGGGATGGCGAAATTTTGTGAGTTGAATGACCCCGTGATTATCGGGCAGGCGCCGAAACTTGAAGGTCCACGCGAATACCGCCACACACCGGTGCTCGGCGAAAAATTCAGAAACGAGGCCGTATAAAGGTTTTATATATATATATATATATATATATATATATATATATATATATATATATACACATACATCTACGCGCATTTTTAAGTCACTTAGCCTGTCAATGAGCTTGATATTATTGTAGAATTCTATGGTAGAATTATGCCGATTTAAAAAAAACTGAAAGCCGAAAAATAGCCATCTATAATGATAATAAATATTAACTTTGTTCCTTGATATGAATGGTAAGAAAATAAAATAAATGATTATTATAAATATGAACCCACATGTCGAAAAAATTCGGAGTAATCTTACCACAAAATTATACCTAGAAAGTTTCAAAAGAATTAGCTTTGAAATTAAAATCTTATATTGAAATAGATAAGCTGCATTAAAATAAGAAAATTGTAAACCTTATTCAGTGGTTCTTTTAAAATCAATTTTCTGATTGAAACTCGCTTAACTAAATATTACAGCGTATTTTTTCAATATCTTATGATAGTAGCTGAGGAAGCAAAATCGCTAAATCGTTTTATAAGGTATATGTGAGAAGGAGTTCTGAATCATCCAAATCCATCGCAATATTTTCTTTCCTATACTAAAATATATGTCTCTAATTAGATATGTGTCCAAACACCCATGCGCGTAGTGAAAAATGGTGAAAACAAGGCCATCGGTAAGAAACACGAGATTTTTAAGTATTGGTTCTCGTTAGTGAATTGATTCTATAATAAATGTTCAAGTATTAATGAACACATAATTCATTATAATCTTACGCAAAGAATAGTAGAAACATTTATATTTATGTCAAATATTTGTTGATCTGAGTTTTAAGATCATAAATCATAGCAAAAACCGGGAAGACGTCTTTCTTGGTTTTTTTTGCAACTTTCATGCGTGATTTGTACAATTTTTCATCAAGTTAGCCTTAGCTATTTTACCTGTTTTCATTTCAAATAGTCACTCTGACATTCGAATCTTTTTGGAATGATGGCTATTTTCTTCTACTCCTAACATTAAAATGAAAGCCAAAATCTGGATGTAGTAATATTTACTATTCCACTAGACGTAAGCAAAATTTTAACACATTGATAACAGATATAATCGTACGTGCTTTTATATCTTTTACGTGAAAAAAAATCATAGGATTAGGTGATCAAGATCTTCTGTAATATTACGGTACCAAATTCACAGGGCTTGAGCTCAGTAAATGTTTAGGGATGCTATGTGTGTGAGCGATAATGTATGTGATATGTATATATATATATATATATATATATATATATATATATATATAATATGTAAAATGTAAGATAATTGTGTAAGATAATTGTAAAATGTTAACGTTTCTATTCGACATCTTGTGCACAGATCACAAGTATTCGAAGACAAGCGTCTTCATAAAATGCAAGAAAAATTCGTAGCTAGTAATTTTAAAACAGCGGTGTAGCGTGGGTCGGAGCACAGTACCGTCCTAATGAGAGGGAAACCCTCGATTATCGCTGCTCAGCCCAAGCTGCAGAATTTGAGTGAAATCCAAGGAGTGGGACTGAATTTCTATTGCTAGCTAGGCCCTGTAAATATTTTACAGTGTATTTGATCGATCAGGGGAAAATCGCACGTGGCTGGTCGAATATTTAATCCGCACTTGCCGGTTACGAGGCTAAAGCTCGCTTACGAATCCTTATGCTACGTAATCGTGCGTGTAAGTTCCTCATTCCGTGTCGATTTCGCTCGATCGACGTTACTACGGCTAACGTGATTTTTCCGAGCGCGTCCGCGAGCGTGACGGATGAACTTCTTTGGCGGCATTGCGCGCGCTGGTGAGAATAGAAAGTGTACCGTGAAGTGCTACGCGGGTGTGACCGTGAACCAGCGGACAAGACGCTCGACGGTGCCGTCCTGTTGAGCTAACCCTCGCTCTGGGCAGCCTGATTGCCCGATTATACGAGGTCGGGGCACTGCGACAGGTATGACCTTCGCTTGGGTTCGCTCCCGTCCTGAATATTAAGAAACGACCTGGCGAGCGACGCACAAAGCCATCGCATAAGTCGTAAACGTATGGCGAGATAGTTTGCCAGGTGTTTTGAAGTTGTGCTAGTATGTGTGTATGAATGTGTATAGTTTTTAAGATTTTCTTATGCATTCATTATAATCGCGCTATTGTTTTTATTAAATTTTCTTTTCAATAGAGTTTAAACTTGCTACGGCATGTCAAGTAAATTTGAGCAAGTTAAGTAAATTCCCGCGATGGATTGTGTGTTATTTTATTTCATCTTCTCCTCTTATACCGAACCCCATCGCACATATGCATAATATAAATTCAGTAATTGAATTCTCGCGTTTCCAAATCGCTATTCGGCATTTCCTTTAACATCGAAGATTATTCGAGCCTCGCAATACAAATCTGTGTGTATGCGGTATAAGCTTCGATGGTGGGAGAAGGACCAAAAACATTTGGGAAACTCGAGATTTCGATTTTGCCCCCCCCCTCCCTCCAAGGTACGAAATATTAACATCTGCCAATGCGTGAAATGGAAATACTATTAGGAATGTTATTGGAAATATTATTGGAAATACTAATAGGCGTTACAATAATTCATTGAGGTTAGTTGCACGTAGCGTACATAGAAGGCGAAATGAACAAGAATAGTTGCTATCTATTTTTTAAACTAATACAGTTTTATTACTCTTATAGTTATCATGAGTCGAATATAAATTATCTGGTCTACTTAGGCAGTTGAATAAAGCGATTAGCTTTGAATGTAGGATGGCAAATATGATTGTGTAGAATAAGGATAAAATATTATACAATGACAACCGTGTTTGGTTAAGTGCTTTACGGACTATACTCTATCGATAGCAATATTTTAGAGGTTGATAATTAAAGAATAAATAAAACTCATTTCAGTTTATGTATATAAAAATTATTTTTTAATAATTTTTTTATTCACATGGCCTAAATTCGATACTCTATAAACTCACGGAAATTCATCAAATGAATTTAGAATATTAATTACGACAAACACGTAAAATACGTTTGACTTAACACTATATTGTTGTTAAATTATGGAGCCAAAATGGGATGCACAGTACACAACTACGTTAAGCGAATTAAAGAATAAACTGGGGATTGTGAAAAATGCTATCGTGAGGCTTCACGAACGGAGGTCAATTCCAATTGCATTGAAAAACTGCTCACCTTGTATCTAAATTTCTCTTCGCGATTGTTAAATATTAAGCAATGTGAAGTAAAATACTCCAGACTTAAATCATTTTTCGCGTTCGTGACGCTGAAGTAGTCGTAAAACACGATGTTATAGTTCGGAATAATATAAATTTAGTTAGAAAGCCTTACGGAAATCAATATTATTTACGTATTTAGTCTGTTTTGCATCGTAACTTAAATTAAAAGAATTTGAATTTTAACATGTTCATCAGATATTTATTTATTTTACTCTTGACTTGGTGTTTGTTTAAGAGAACACAGATGCAGGCAGCGCCTAAAAGCGTAAGTTACGTAAAAAAATTAGTAATAATATGTATTAAAAATAAATTCATAAGATATCAGTAACAGCTGTTAGTAGACGAGTCTTCTTCGGATCGACTGAGTTAATGTACGAGTAGTATACGTCCATCGCTGTAGAGCTTGTACATGCTCTTTTCGTGCTTTAAAGTAATTTCAAAATTAATATAATTTTTGTAGATAATTTTTATATATTTGATAATTACGATTCCTATTTGCATAGATATTTGGACTAAAGACATGATTTCGCCACGATAAATTTCTTAAATAATGGTGTCATTTGTGTTTCAAATTAGTTTCTGTTATTTAACTCATTTATAGCTGAAGGTTACTAATGGTGCCTTTTCTTATCTCAATCCAACATTTTTAAATGATCAATCGATGAAAACGCACATGGCTGGTGACAAGTTATATGCCTATTTTCAAGTGAAAATACCTTTTCCGAACGATAGTAAAGTAAGTTATCTAAAAACTATGTTTAGAAAGACTTTTGTTCACGTAATATACAGAAAACGTATGACTTTTGAAATATTACAGCTGATAATAGCTCTAAAAAAACGTCATAACAAATTCTTGACCGAAAGCAGCATGGGCGTGTACAGTGTAGCAATTTGTGATCGAACTGCTAATTACTGGGATTTGTTACCAAATTTAATAAAAGTTGCAGTTAGAGGAGGACAATGTACAAGACCGGTGAATATTACGTTTTCTATTAGCAATGAATATATTTATTAATGCTGATAAAAGTTTATTACATATGTTTTTATTTTTATGCCAGGGGGATGTCGAAAGTAACGATGCCGGCATATTTCAGTGGGATAAAATAGATGACCCTTCAGAGTTTGAAGGAAATTATACTTTCTACTCCAATAATACGATATTCAAAGGTGCCGTAATGATCATGAATTTTGAAATATTTGCAGTCTATATCTAACGATTATTTATTGTAATTAATATTTTAGAATTATGTATGCAATCAATATATGCAATTCATAATTAGAACAATATTAATTACAGCAAACCAAAGCATAGTTTAATAAACTAATACGAACTGTAAAATATATAAGATAGTTACCATATAACGATAGCGAAATTTAATATGATATCTTTAACTAAGTTGTAACCAAGTATATATAAAATCATATCAGACCAATATTAGCTGTATAAGTCTTTTTATAGGCTTGGGTAAGCTCAATAAAAAAAAAAAAAATATCAGACCAATAAAATATTGGACGTCCGTACGTCTATCAGTCAATGAGACAACATAAGTAAATAAATAAATGCAGTCACTTCTAAAATTCAAACACTCGAACCATTCATACCAATTAATTCATTCGTACATAAAACTTAAAATTAGGTGAAAATGGGACAAAACATTATAAATTAACATTTATTGAACTAAACTTTGTCGAGTTTCAGGATTTCATGTTTTGAACATTCCTGAAATTAAATATATACTAATCTTCATCTTTCTTATACATTTATTCCAAAAACTACATTATTTTTAATAAAATAAATAAATTAAATTTATAGAAATGAATTTAAATACGCCAGATAATTATGAATTTAATTAGATTAAGCTACATATAATAGATCGTATGGATATTTTCGGACAAACTGCATAAGCTTGTTGTAGTATTATGTCAAGCTTCTAAATATTCATTTAATACGAGGGTTAAAGTTTCTTTCTTTTTTTATAATAATTAAATTCATCCACGTAGATCGGGATCGCCGCATTTATCCCTCAGCTCTGTCTTTGCTATTTCGTCTAAGAACCAGCTACGAAATTAGCCACGATAAGATGCAATCCTATTTTTATTCGTGAAAGACTCATTGTCAGTATACATATTGATAGCTCGATGGTCAGGGGCTAGATCGTGAAGGGGCGCGTAGGTAGTCCATAATTGTTGCAAAAAATAACTTCCAAAGTCACGATAAGAGACAATTATGACAATCTTATTTTTATATAATATTTCATGTAGGTTAGCTAATTATCGATTGTTAGAACTTTCAAGTATGCAGAGGTATAATAAAAATAACAATAAAGTTCCGTGTTCGTGATATGTGACACAATAATGACAAAAATTACTATAATAAAGTTTTATAGATTTTTTTAAAATGTAAGCCACAGTTTCTTTATAAATACATGTATTGTAGCATAATACATTTTATTTTCAATTCGTGACAACTGAAGCGATTGTTATGTGTAATTTTATAGTCCAAAATAGTATAAATTTAGCCGAAAAACTTTGAGAAAATCAATATTATTTACGTGTTTAGTTTGTTTGGTATCGAAATCTTAAAATATTGTAAAAGTAGCACCTATTGAAAGAATTTGAAATTTGACATGTTCATCAGGTACTCGTTACTTTTTCTGTGGATTTCGTATTTTTTTCAAAGAACACAGATGTTGGCAGCACCTAAAAGCGTAAGTAACTAAGAGATCAGTATTAATATGTATTAAAAATAAAGTTATTAATATATCTGTTATTGACTAAATGGAGTCTTTAAATAATCAACTGTTCTGAAATTCCAAAAAATGTTATTATTTATTATAAATACAACCTACCTGATGTAAGAACCCATGTATTGGTGGTGCTCAAGCTTTTATAGTTTGCCCCCTCCATTGATTGCAAGCGTTTCCGAAGAAATTGAAATCTGCATTTGAGTTTTCGAGACGTTGCACCTCTTAGCCTTATAGACCGGAATATTCCAAACCTTAAGGGAATCTTTCTCTATCTTTGTAAAGTTTTCAGCTTTGGAAAATTCCCAGATTTTTCACCAGGTAAAAACATGCATTCAAAACTACAGCTTTAGAAAACCTTAGTTTTCCGGGCACGGCACCGGTATCTTAAAATACACGTTTTTATATATGAAACAAATGGTATTTTTCAATCACAGCACTGTATAAAATTATTGCGTCCCGAAAATATCTAATGCTTCTTTAATATAAGATTATTTGTATTTTTGAACCGTTACGAAATTTCTTTTTTCTTTTTAATAAAATTATTTATTTATAATTAATTGATTTAAATTAATCATCTTCATTTGTTTTCTTAATTTCTAGAAGATCGAGAAATTTCATATGTCAAGATTTGACATCCTATATTTTTGTTTACTGTTTATAAATAAAGATATATAATACACAAATTGGTGGGTAAAATGATAAGGGAATGTGCGTAGAGTATTAGTGGAAAAAATTACAATATAATTGAAATAAAAACCTTTAATTAAGAAATAAGTTAATACATCGAAGACATAAAAAACCCCAGTTCCAGGTGAGGAAAACCCCTTAAATGTGTTAACCCTTAATAATACTTACAATGGAACTGAAGATATATAATGCTCACAATGTCTCTATTCAATCTTATCACTATAGATACTATAACTTAGAATGTAGAAAACGAGTAAAATATGCCCGGGTGGCACTTACATTAAACTAAAATAGATGGATGGCCATTCAAAATAAAGAGGGCAAAATTCTTATCAGCGGATGCTTGCACACAAAGGTCACAAGGGTCGAGAAGAAGGTGTTGCCCACAACACATATACACACACACACACGAACACTGCAGAGGTCCGACGACTCCGCGATGTCGCAGATTGCCGATCAAAGGCAGAAAAATGATGGCGATACCTTCAGGCGCGAACGGCCTTGAGTAGCGCAGGAAATAGTCTGACAGATATTCCCTGGGCCTGCGTCGCTGGTTGATGATGATACTAGCGGTATCAACACTGCATCTAGATACTAATTACCTAGGCCCTGAATTAAAAATGCACGCAACAAACTACTCTAACAAAGTATTGCACGGTGCATATACTTTTGCGGAGAGAAAGGGTCGACCTAGCGGGACGAACTTTGAAGAAGTACTGATTTTTTGTGCATCTGTGCAGAAGCTCTAACCGAGCTTATGAACCGATGCTTCAAAACATAACGCATCTTCATCGGTTCGAGTAGAAGGCCTGCACCTATAAAAATACCGAGTATTGCCGCTATGTCTAATCGCACAAACGAATTGGTACTACATTTCATACTATCCGCGAGGACTCTTCATTTTCACACGCCTATTCCTTTACCTGGGAGTTTATGGCACCTTTCGTCCCGTCTAGGAAAACCCCCAAAACATTGTTGTCATAATGACACGGTGCAATAAATGCGACATTCATTTACGAGTGCACTCTCTCTCACTCACGCGCGCTCTCCTCACTCTCACTCATGCGCTCTTTCACTCATGCGCTCTCTCTCTCTCTCTCTCTCTCGCACGCACTCTATCTCACTTACACGCTTTCCAACAAACACACGGAGCGCAGATGGCACAAACATTTACATTCATCTTTTATTATTAAATCTCTATGGATACTTAATAATTAGTGACTCAAATAGTCTTTTATTTGTTTTTTTTAATTTTTTGTAATTATAATTTATAACTAAATTTTTCATGTAATTTAAAACGGAATTATTGTAATTATATGCATTAAATCTAAATGATTAAATTCGGAACTGCATTAAAAAACCTTATTAATTTAATTCCTTAACCTATATTTAAATTATATAAACATAATAGAAAGACAAAAGAATGTTTTCAAAGATAAAAGAACATTTTTTATGATTTAAATAACCGCAAGACATTTAAATTTCCTCTTCGCAATTATTTTAATACTAAACAGGCATACGTGTTCGGTGAGGGAAAAAATAAATTTAATGATGATATTAAAATTAAAATAGATTTTATTTAAAACCGTGAGGTATAAAAAACTGGAGGAAAAAGCCTAAACTGTATGAAATAGTCAAAATAAAAAGCACACATATACAGTAACCTAACATACAATATCTCGTTACGTGTTGGCCGACTTATAAAATACATACATTGCACTTATTTTAGAAAACAATACGTTGCAATATGGAGATCTCTAACACAATGAAGTACTACCCCGAGTAGCACTCGAATGGCAAGCGAGGTCGAACGGGGGAGGACGTTCCGCGAAGTACCTCCTACTCCGTGTTGCGTCCCTGACGTCTCAGGAACGGGTTTAGCCCTCGACGCGAAATACAACGTGCCCCACAGGAACTTCCTCGGAGATTCGCGATGCGAAATCTCCCCTGAGCCAAGCACTCTATCCCGCAGATGTGTCACAACGATAACACACAAAGATAATATATTGAAATCATTAACAAAAATTACAATAATAAAATACTCTATGTCTTTTACACGCGACAATTGTCTAGACGAACTTCTATGTGCCGCTGATCAATAGAGAATACCCACTATTTTTCTTCTTAGCTGTCTCATAGTCCAAGTGCCGCCGAAAAAGGGTCGGTGGGAGAGGCACTACCTGGACTTCGGATAGATCCGCTTTACTCCAGGAACAATACCTGCATCTTAAGTCGAAGGAGCACCTATAATTCGCCATGTTTTGGCACAATAAAATGTGCGTTGACCATATTTACACGTATTCGGAGGTTCGACAGTATTGTGCAAACAATATGAGTAAGAGCTGTTAGTAGATGTGTTTTATTCGGATCGACTGAATTCACGTACAAGTAGTATGTGTTAATCTCTGTAGGAATTGTACATCTTCTTTTCGTATTTTAAGGTAGTTTCAAAAGTAATATCATTTGTTCAGATAATTTTTATAGATTAGATAAGTACGATGCGTATTTGTATAGATATTTGGGCTGACGTCATGATTTAGTCAGGATAAATTTATTTAATAATTATATAACTTGCGATTCACATTACATAAAATCGTATAAAATAAAAAAATAATTAATAGAATATAGAAATACATGAACAAGTTAATCATGAATTACTATCCCAGCCGATATGATTCCAAATAGTGATATAGATTGAGTGGAGAACATTTGACCTTGTATTGGTTTTAAATTAGACACCTGAGAACACTTTTCTATTGAGTTAATAAAACCAACTAATTTTAAAAAATAACCGCCGTCTAAAGGTGAAATAATTTTGTCATTTGTGTTTCAAAATAGTTCCTTTTATTGAACTCATTTACAGCTGAAAGTAACCAATGGCGCCTTTTCCTATCTCAATCCAACATATGCAAATGATCAATCGATGAAGATGCATATGGCTGGCGGCAAGTTATATGCATATTTCCAAATGAAACAAGCTTTTCCAAACGGTAGTAAAGTAAGTTATCCAATTTATCTATTTAGACGCATTTTTATACACATAATATACAAAATATCCAGAACTCTTGAAATATTGCAGATAATAGTAACTCCAACAAAACGTCATAATAAATACTCGCTGGAGACGGGTATGGGTGTGTACACTACTACACTTTGTGATCAAACTGCTACGAATTGGAATTTGTTACCAAATTTCATAAAAGCTGCGGTTACAGGAGGACTATGTGCAAAACCGGTGAATATTATGTTTTCTATTAGCAATGAATATATTTATTAATGCTGATAAAAGTTTATCACATATGCTTTTATTTTTATATCAGGGGAATGCCGAAAGTAACGATGCCGGCATATTTCAGTGGGATAAATTACATAATGCTACAGATTTTGAAGGGAATTTCACTTTCTACTCTAATAATACAATATTCTTAGGCGATGTAAATATAATAAATTTTGAAATATATGCAGTCTATGCCTAAATATTTATTAATGCAATGAATATTTTTAAATATTGTATTCAACCACCATATGTAATTTATAACTATGAAAAAATTAATTACAGCAAAAGAAGACACAATAAACTAATATAAACTATAATATTAATGTAGAAATAAAATGTAAAAATACAAATATAAAAGAGGATGATCGGACATCTATCAATTAATGAGATGAAATATGAAAATAAATACAGTTACTTCTGAAATTCAAACCCTCGTTTCATTCATACCAATAAACTCATTCGTACCTAAGACTTCAAATTAGATAAAAAAGGAACGAAACATAATAAATCTACTGAATAGTATGTATTATCAATGATATTCACGTTTATTGATGTTAACGGTTTTCTCTCCTTACAGCAATAAACCTTTCTAATCTTTCCAGGGTCATTAAGAAAGATATCACCTTTTGTCCTTTCCATCTTGTCGCTAAACTGCAATAAACTGTTAGGGAAGGAATAATTCCTATGTATATACAGTGTAGATTTTCCGTACCTTGGAATAAGAAAAATGTCGAAAATGTATTCAGTCGAGCGAGAGCCGTTGGAGGAGTAACTGCGTTACTCGAGGCATCACAATTGTGCATTTATATTCATTGTATTCATTTTCTTTCTTTATATAATAAATACTGTGTATATTTAGAATCGACTAAACATATTTTAGTTACGCCTAAGTAAAGAAGTTTAATAAAATTAACATTTATTATAATAAGACTCTGTCGAGTTCAAATATTAGAAGGCGAACTTAGTTTACGACCTTCACGTTTAGATGGCGATATAAGTAGTACGAAAAGGTAGATGTGTTGGATCAAGTAATTATTTTTTAGTTTTGGTATTTATTAATAAAATTCAGTTAACGGGCGCCATCATTTGTGTAAACATTATAATTATTTGATTAATGAAAAATGAATCGTGATAAATCGTTTTTTCGACATGTCCTTTTGCACTATTTTGATTTTTAAAAAAATGTGTAGCAGAAACTTATCGATTGCTGCAAGTTATGGCGAACAAACTCCAACGTTTACAACACGTAAAGAGGGGTTTCTAGGCTTTAGAAGTGAAGATACTGACGTTATTGACAAAGAACGTTCTGGAAAACCAAAAAAGTTGGAAGATAGCGAAGTGCAAGCATTATTGGACGAAAACTCTGCTTAAACACAAAACGAACGTTTAATAAGTTAGGATTCAGTGGCAGAGCAGTTGGTAAACGTTGACATGCGATGGGAAAGAAATGGATCGAACATAGATCAGAAATCGCGGGGAATAGGCGAACGGCATTCTCTTGCATGATAACGCTCGGCCAGATGTTGCGAAAGCCGTCAAAGACACCTTCTTTGAGCTCGAATGGGAAGTTTTGCCGCTTCGTACTCGACAGACATAGTGCCTTCTGATTACCACTTATACCTAAAAATCTACTTTAATTTTATTCTAATAATTTTTTTCCTTTTTCAATATTATCAATTGAAATTATTTTACTTAAATTTTTAAATCTTCATTTGTCATCATATGATACATTTTAATAGTAATTTACAAATAATAAAATATTTTAACATTTTAACTTTAAGAAATATATATTATCAATTAGGCATTCTTCTTATTAATTTGAAACAATATATTTTTATATTATATATGCATTTAAATTTTACATAATAAATCTTATTTAATACAAAGCATTACTTTTTTCACAAAAACGTGGGTGTAATATTTCACCATCGATCCCCATAAATTCGTGATCTTCCTATTTTT
Source organism: Sycobia sp. Sy_11 (assembly GCA_018907035.1). Classification (NCBI taxonomy): domain Eukaryota; kingdom Metazoa; phylum Arthropoda; class Insecta; order Hymenoptera; family Epichrysomallidae; genus Sycobia; species Sycobia sp. Sy_11. The sequence goes on along the minus strand of JACCIC010000060.1, from coordinate 1,338,967 downwards.
ACGAGGTCAGGAAATTAAGTAATATAACAAAATTAAAAAATCGAGTATATTTAAAAATTAAAGAACATCGCTGCGATTCCCTTCAAAGTAGTCCCCTCGCGCATCTGTTCACTTATTCCAGCAAGTATTCCTTTCTCATAACAATTCTATAACACGTTTTGTGAGATATCTCCGAGTACCCCCGTCACAGATTCTTGGATGTCTTCAACGGAGTCAAAATGTCGACCTTTGACGAATTTTTTCACATGGAGGAGTAGGAAAAAGTCGCAGGGTGACATGTCCGGTGAATAGGGCGGTTGTGGTAACGTTGCGATGCCTTTAGACGCCAAAAATTGAGAGACACAGATCGCACTGTGACAGGGAGCATTGTCGTGATGCAGAACGCAAGTCTTCGCAATTTCTGGGCTCTCTAAATTTCTCTGTTCTACTTTCGTGACATGCACGACTCACGCGTTGTTACAAAACACTAAACAGCTGGCGTAGAAATGATCTTACAATCAAATAATTTAATTCATATCCTGTGTGCAATAAAATATAAGATTTGGAACATTTCCACGATGAAACGAATATACATCCTCAATACGTTTCGTTGATCGTAGTTCTAGTCGCTCTCCTGAACGGAATCGCGTCCGGAGTTTACGAAATTGTCAATTGTTCTAAATATATTGAAATATTTATTTTAATTCCAGGAGATCTAGATTTATAAGGGAATTGGAGTAATAGGTAATTAAAAGCACAAGATACGGAGTAAATACAAAAATATATATTAAAAAAGCTGTATACAATCCTTGAAGTATTCAGCTCCGATACTCGTAAAAGACTGTCTGCAAATCCGTGGAAAACTGCGCTCATCGTTGTATCGCCGCATAAATTTTTCCCCTTCTCCAGATCCTTATTTTCCATTGCAAGATGTTGAAATTCAAAACGCCTTTTACATTTTTAAGGCTCAATAAATTTCTACGATCCTCTCTAGCTTCACCTAAGCTGAAACATATGTCGCGAGCGCGAGCGAAGTTTATGCATCCAAAATCTCCGACCCTGCCCAAGAGCGGAGCTCCATAAACCACGCGGACCAGGGACCTGTTCTTAAGTTCACAGATTTACAGACGTCGAACAGTTGTAATATTTATCCTACACTGTTCCTGCATTTGCTCAGTTATTCACCCGCGACGTAGGGAAAACCCTATAGGTAAAAACCTACGTCGATAACAGCGTTTACATTCTATAAACTATAGATACTATTGTCATGAATAATCGAAAATCGTCGTCAACCAGTTTCCCCGTACTGAAATGATGTTCCCAGGCATTCGCGAGAATGAAGCAGGAAGGCCACCACATCTACGCTATCCTTACATATAGCTGGCCATCGGCACTGCACGTTTCTTGACTAAAGCGTACACGTAGGGAATTCACGGCTTTCCCTCCACCCCCCCCCCCTATTCAATGATGAAGGAAAGTGCCGATATGAAAAAACAAATGGCAGCGTCATCCTTAAATGCGCCCTCACAAAATAATGTGGCTACAACGTCCAATATGAGTTGCACTCGCAGGGTTTACACCAATATATGCGTTAAAATGCCTATCCGCCGAAGTATGAGTACGGCCCCCACATCGCTCTCGCTTGCCAGGAACAGTAGTAATAAAAACAATGAAAATCGTGATTTTTATATGCTTGCCTTCGGTTGACATAAATTATATAAGTTTCTGTGAAAAAATATGCGATATATATATATATATATATATATATATATATATTCAGATATAAATATATGTGTATCTATTTATGTTAATATTTTTACATATATGATAATACTAGAATGAATCTATTTGTATTCACTTTTCTGACCATGATTGAATTTTTTTTTATTTATTAGTGTATATATATATACATATATAATATATACATATAATATATATATATATATATATATATATATATATATATATATATGCAGTGATAGATAGAAACAATATTTAAAAAAAATGTATTTAAGTCTACATTTTAATGATAACTACTGGATATTAATTAATATTTTTACTGTATATGGAACTATCGACTTTCGAAAAAAGTTCTTAAGAAAAAATTTTTTTTTGAATTTTTGAATTTTGTTATTTTTTCGCTTTTACTAGTTTTGTTTTATTATTTATTGTTTTAAAATATTCAATTTTTATTATTAACATTAATTTCAACGAAAAAACGTTTGTTCAATAAAAATAGAAAAATAAGTTTCCATACTGACGTTTGTTATTTGATAAATAATAAATTTAAAAAATGAGGGGGACAGGGGAATGAGCAAAATAACTACCAAAGTCAATTAAGGAAGAGGAAGGGGTTAAAAGGAAATAAATAGTAACAATAGGGCTTAAGAAAAATAAAGTATAAAATAAAAGAGTAATATTTAGAAAACACCATAGCAAAGCCGATTATGTTACTTGTGTTTTGAACCTGCTAAACTCTGTCTGTGGTGGCCAGCGTTAAGGTAAGATATCGCGTATGCGTATAAAGATTTTATTCTAAATTATTTCGTACTCAGATTACAGATTTTTAAGTATATATTGATTTTAGTTTATTAAATTGGTTGATTTCATTGAAAATTGTAAATTTGATTATTTTTTTGCTTATTCGACATTGCATTATAATAAATTTTTTTTAGTTCGTGACACTAAAGTAGTCATAAAGCGTGCTTTCGTAGCCCGGAATACCATAAATTTAGCCGAAAATTTTGAGAAAATTAATATTATTTACGTATTTAGCTTCTTTTGTGTCGCAGCGTACAATATTGTGAAAATAGCACCTATTTAAAGAATTTGAAATTTAACATGTTCGTCAGATATTCATATATATTACTCTTGATTTGGTATTTATTTAAGAGAGCACAGACGCAGATAGAAGTAAAAACTGTAAGTTGTTTGGATAAAAAAATACTATTACTATGAATTAAAAATAAATATATAATAAGAGAATTAGAGGCATACGATGGCTCGATCACTAGAGCGAAGGATTAATAACTTGGTGATCCGAGTTCAAATCCCGGTCTCGGCCGATTGACACAAGCACCGCTGTAATAATTTACATGTGCTTTGTTTACAAACACATCGTAGACCTCCATCGCTGATTAGCACCAATATTTGGAAGCATAAATAGAGCGACATTAAATAACATCATAAAAAAAATAATAAGAGAATAACAGCTGTTAGCGACTGAGTTCATGTACAAGTAGTATACGTCCATCTCTGTAGGAATTGTCATATTCTTCGTGAACTTTAAATTATTTCATAATTAATATAAATTTTTTAGATAATTTTTATAGATAGGTAGTTATGATTCCTATTTGCCTAGACATTTTTGTTAAATACATGATTTCTACATGAGAAATTTATTAAATAATTTTTTTCATTTGTGTTTCAAATTAGTTCCTTTTATTTAACTCATTTATAGCTGAAGGTAACCAATGGTGCTTTTTCCTATCTCAATCCAACATATTTAAATGATCAATCGATGAAAATGCACATGGCTGGCGACAAGTTATATGCATATTTTCAAATGAAACAACCGTTTCCAAGCGATAGCAACGTAAGTTATTCCATATGTATATTTGGAAGCATTTATGTGCACATAATATATAACGAAAATTTACAATCCGGAAAGCATTACAGGTAGTAGTAATTCCAAAAATACGTGATAAAGTAACCAGGTTCGACGCTGGTAAAGGTATGTACAATATACCACTTTGTGATCAAAAAAACGTTTTATGGAAGTTCTTACCTAACTTCATAAAATCTGCAGTTATAACAGGAAAATGTACACGAGCGGTGAATATCACGTTTTCTATTAACAATGATTATTTGTTCATGATGATAAATTTGATCATATATGTTTTTACTTATAAACCAGGGAGATGTCGAAAGTAATGATGCCGGCGTATTTCAGTATGATAAAATCGGGAATATTACCGTTGATGATGCAAGTAATATTTTCTACTGCAATCACACGATATACAAAGGCTCCATAAGAATAATGAACTTTGAAATATTCGGACTCTTCGTTTAAATATTCATTAATGTACTTAATGGTTTAAAATAATGTATTGAATTAGCGCATGTCATTTTTAATTATGAGAGAATTCATTGCAATGGGCAGTTTGAATAAACTAAGATGAACTTAAACATTTGACCTTTTTTATTTCTCGATAACAACATTTGTATCGCAAGAATTGAAGCCTAGAATTTTACATGTACTTAGAAATGTGCATAAGTATTTATAAGAATTCACGAATGACATTATATATTTATATCAACGTACAGGGACCTCGTTGTTTTGAAAAGCTGTTTTCTTTCGGTTATTCTGAATGCTTCGGAATATGCATATGTAGAAATGAGCCTGTGCAGAATAATTGAACATGCAACATTTTCAATTCCGTACATCAACCTTACCACAGCATTGCGACATTAAGGTCATATTCAGAGTTTTGTTCTCGAGACACCTACTGTATAGAATACATAGATCCCAAATTAGCGTTGGAAAACAACAGGATGAAAATATGTCTTTGATTTGCCAACTAAATATCTAAAAACTAAAATTTTTGTATAAAAGTGGCTCTGCAAAGTGTATCGGTAATCATTCCTTCTCAGGGAGCACGATTGGTATTAGCTACGATAAATAGCTCCCAAAAACACGAGTAGTTGATCCATAACTATTTATCCTCTGAAATCTTAACCTGTTATTTATTGAAATGAAAACAACTAAAAATTTTCAAAATTATTTTATTTTAATCACCTTGTTTGCTAGACGCCTGGAAATAAACTGAACTCATGTTTCTATGCAACTGTAATTCTTTTTTTTTTATTTGTTGTGCCGCGAAGTTGCCGCCGAACTCTCTCTAGAACCTGCTCTCTAGAATCAGATTTTTCAATCGCTTCTCTGCCTCCGACTCGAGAAAGCGCCTCGCCAATATTCAGAGCACACATTTATTGCACCAAAATTTAAAATGTATTATTTTTCGAACAAACCTCTTTGGTCAAATATTTCATCATTTATGCCCGCAACGCAGGTTCGGCCAAATAATAATTATTCAACCGTATATTTCAACCGGCATTTTTGACGGCTTTCGCCGTGAGTCCATTCACGACTTTTTGCGCTTAGGATTGTCATAGTAGATCCACTTTTCATCACCAGTCACAATACGTCACAGAAAACCTTTCTTTTTTGCTTGGCAAGCAAAGACAGTGCAATGTTGTATCAATTCATAATGGTACTTTCGATCAAATCGTGTGGGCTCCATTTTCCTTCTTTATGAATCTTTCCCATTGCATGTCAACGTTTACCAACTGCTCTGCCACTGACTCCTAACTTATTAACGAGTTCGTTTTGTGTTTAAGCAGAGTTTTCGTCCAATAATGTTTGCAATTCGCTATCTTCAAACTTTTTTGGTTGTCCAGAACCTTCTTTGTCAATAACGCAAGTATCTTCACTTCTAAACCGTAGAAACCCCTCTTTACATGTTGTAAACGCTGGAGCTTGTTCACCATAACTTGCAGCAATCGATAAGTTTCTGCTATACATTTAAAAAAAAATTAAATTGTGCAAAAGGACATGTCGAAAAAACGATTCATCACGATTCATTTTCACTGATCAAAATATCATAATGTAAATTTACACAAATGATGGCGCCTGTTAACTGATTAATTTTATTGGTAAATGTTCAAACTAAAAAATAAGTACTAAATCCGACACATCTACCTTTTCGTACTTCTTATATCGCCATCTAAACGTATAGGTCGGAAACTAACTTCACCTCCTAATAATTATTATAATTAAATTTATACATTTTTTATAATTTAGAAAGATTAACATTATTTTAATTTTTACTAAATTTATTACAAATTACAACATTTTACGAATTTCAAAATTTAACTAAATTTAATATTTTACATTTCGTTATAAATTTAATAATATAATATTCCAATACTTAAATTACAAAAGGAGTTTGCTGTTCTATTTAGGCAAAAATACGTATACAATTGATTCTTATGGCAGGATGTTTGACGGGTACTCTAAAAACCTTAACAGTCTAATTTTAGAATTAGAAAATCACGTTGAGGAATTTATAGACGAACGTTTTATCCATATTAAATATGTACTTAAAAATAATAAAATTTTAATAAATTTTTTTTCAGTTCGTGACACTAAAACGGTCATGAAGTGCGGTTTTATAGTCTAGAATACTATAAATTTAATCGAAAAACTTTGAAAAAATCAAAACAATTTACGTGTTTAGTCTGTTTGGTATTGCAACTTAAACTATTCTAAAAGTAGCACCTATTTAAAGAATTTGATATTTAACATGTTCATCAGATACTCATTAATTTTTCTGTGAATTTCGTATTTTTTTAAGAGAACACAGATGCTGGCAGCACCAAAAAGCGTAAGTAACTAAGAGATCAGTATTAATATGTATTAAAAATAAATTTGTAATATTTAGTTAAATTAATAAATATTTTTATCAATAAGAATATGTATTAATTTAGTTCAGAACAATCGACATAAGTACATTTTTTAGTTCTAATATAATATTTAGTATTAAGTAACAGCTGCTACTAAATTCAAAATATTTTTATCAATAAAAATATTTATTAATTTAGTTTAGAACAGTCGACATAAGTACAATTTTTAATTCTAATATAATATTTAGTATTTAGTAACATCTGTTACTTAAACTTTTTTTTGGCCATTTTTTAAAATTTTTTTAAACGAATACTTTATATCTCAAGAATATTGTGTCGAAATTTCAAGTTCATCTGAGCAAAATTAACAAAGTTGTAAATATTTGAACATTCGTTGCTTCAAGTAAGATTTTTATATATTCGTAATTCTGCTTGACAATTGTGCGTCGCGCTTACTTCAGATGCTGTAAACTCTTTTAAGCACAGCTATACAAAACTTCCTACTGAAGTTCTTAGAGCTATTAGACCCATTTATGAGGACTTGAGTAAAGACGAACTCTTGCAGCGATGTCTTGGAGGTTTCACGGAAAATAATAATGAGAGTCTCAATCAGCTAATTTAGCTCTCAGTCACTAATCAGCTAATGTAGCTGCATGTACTTTCAATAAAGGTTCTTTTGCTCTATTAGTCATTATGAAAATATGCAAATCAGTACAGGGTCAAGTTCCCATGAATGGGCGCGACAAGTTGACGAGTTGCGAATAAATAGAGCAGAGGAACAAGCGTCACACAATAGTAAAGAAGGAAGAGTTTTACGTAGACAAATGCAAAAAGATGCTTTAGATCATGTAGATGAAAGAGTTTTGCTATATGGACCTGCTATTGACGATTCTGAATATTATATATGAACCTGAAAGAATTGTAAAGTTTTATGGTGAATTTTTTAGTTTAAAAAACTTTTAAGCCTTTTCCTAAAAACTGCCATTTTGAAGTCGGTGTACATCCTTACACAAAATCTACTGAACCGATCGGTTTGAAATTTTGCACAGTACATCTTTAAATAATTCACAAGGTAACGATGTCGAGTTTTTTGGTTATTTTTATTAATTCTTAATTTTACAGTAATAAATAACCAGATTTTTTATAGCAAAAATCGCATTTTTGGCTTCTTAGGGCTACCAAAAACTGTAAAATTAAAAAAAAAACTCGATAGCGTTACCTGAGGAAACATCTCCTTTGAAGAATGTACTTTGGTTTTTGCGATTCCGATGACTCTGTGGTGCGTAATCGTGTACACCGCAAAACAATTTTTTTCAAAACGATTTCACAAACAATTCAATAATATCTAAGTAAAAAGTACTTTATATAGAAAAATCTATGTTTCTATAAATAATTGACCGTAATTTGCCTATCGTCACTTCTGTATAAATAGCTGCTTCAGTGTAGCGTCGACTTCAAAAATAGGGCTTCGATGGAGAAAATTTTACTTTCAAGTTCAAGCGGTAGCAAAAGATGTGCAAGTGTTTCGAGACGACGTTTACAGAGAGTATCATGTTCAGACTATAGGAAATGTCTCGGGAGGACAGCTATAGTTAGACAGTTTTTTGTTAGGGAGGTAGAATACAATGTTCAGTTATCCCAGGACGACTCTTACTGGGAGTGTGCGTCTGATACAATACTAATGTCTTCATAGAAGTGTACTGACATACCTGGACATTGTTTCCCACCAACTATATATGACACTACTCGTGGAAGTCGTTCAAAATCATCTAGAAATCGCATTCTATCATCTGAACACGAAACTCCCTGTAGATTGTCCCGACATACCTAAACATCGTTCCCTACCAACTAAACACGATAGTCCCAGTAGAAGTTATACCGAGAAAGCTAGATATCACTTCCTAACGATTAAACACAATACTCCCCGTAGAAGTCGTTCGAAAAGACATGGTATCGTATGCTACCGCCGCAACACGAATCTTCCCATAGAAGGTGATTTTCTCATACCTGGACGTCGTTTTCTATCAACTAAATACAATACTGTCGGTAGAAATCGCCCAGAGATACCTGGACATCGTAAAAATTGTCTCTTGTCACAATTCTGAAGTTAATAGAATGTATAAAAATAAAAATATAACTTATCGTCACAAATTATATTCAGTATGATTTGGCATACAGAACCATTTTATAAGACAAGGAGAGAGAAAGAGAGAGAGAGAGAGAGAGAGAGAGAGAGAGAGAGAGAGAGAGAGAGAGAGAGAGAGAGATTTTCCCACGTAAGAGAAAATAAAATTTACAAAAATCAAAAGATATCCATAATGTGTGAGTGTAGTGTCAGATTAACCTGAAGAACAAAAAAGGTAATATCGACCGATGTCACACCTTCTTTTGGATACGAATCCCAAAGTTGGATATGAACATTCGTTTGAGCTGGCCTGGTATTAATACTTTAAGGGGACTACTTTGAGTTGATGTTCGTGATTCAAGACGCAACCTAGTGGCCGCTGCTGAAACTGATTGTTAAAACCATTAACTTAATTTATTGAGGAAAGTCAAATGATTTTCAATAAAAGACATAGCCTATGTCCTTCCCAAGATAATATAGAATCTATACGCTAAATTTCAGAACAATCGGTTCAGTAGTTTTTTCGGTTATCGTGTACAAACAAAAACACGCTTTGTCTTTATAAATTAGTATATGATATATATGATATATGATGAGATATGATATGATATGATATGATATGATATGATATGATATATGATATATATATATATATATATATATATATATATATATATATGAATATTTGTTCAACTTATACAAATTGTATTTTAAACTATATGTTTGTACGGTTATATTTTGGTTGAGTATTTCAGAAATTATAAATTTTTGGAATACATATCATAAATAAAATAATGTCAATATGCAAAATACAAAAATTATACATATTAGGTTGTCAAATATCTCCCTTCCGCTTTTTTGCTCTTCATTCAATGCTTTATAAAACATGTTACAGTGATCGGATTTACTTCAAATATGCGCCGTTTTGTTCGATCATCTGTTTCCATCTAGATGGCAACTTCATAATACCCCTCTTGTAGAAATCCCTCTCCTTATTCGCGAAGATCTCGGACAGCGACTTTTCACAACCCTCTTTTGAGTCCAACTTTACGGCACCAAGGGCGTTCGACATGGACAGGAACAGGTGGTAATCACTTAGCGCTATGTCCGGGCTATATGATGTGGTCTGGCGTTGTCCTGGTGGAACACTACACCCTCCCTGTTGACCAATTGTGCACGCTTCTGGTCGATAGCCTGCTTTAAGTTGTCCAGTTATTCACAGTAGATGGTAGAATTAAGCGTCTGGCCATATGGGAGCAGCTCATAGTGGAGGATTCCCTTTCAATCCCACCAAACACACAGCAAAACCTTCCTGGCCGTCAATACCCGCTTGGCCACTGTTTGGGACGGTCCACCGGCCTTGGACTACAACCGTTTTCGCTTGATATTGTCGTATGTGATCCATTTTTCGTCGCCAGTCACCATCCGCTTCAAAAATGCGTCGAGTTCGTTCCGTTTCAGCAGCACATAGTAGGCGTTGATTCGGTCCAGAAGGTTTTTTTGCGTCAAATCATGCGGCACACAAACATCAAGCTTTTTTTTGTATCTAGCCTTCTGCAGATGGTTTAAAATGGTTTGGTGACTAACTCTCATCTCCTGGGCGATGTCACGAGATGCCACATGCCGGTCTAACTCGATAAATTCCATGATTTGATCGGTATGAGTCGTCACAAGTCTTCCGCTGGCTGCCTTACCCATGGTGTTGTTTTCACTGGCTCTGAATCGTCGAAACCATTCCTCTGCGGTTCGAAGTGATAGGGTGCCATTCCCCAAAAACACCATTAATCTCACGGAACGTTTCTCTAGCGGACTTGCCTTTGACGAAGGAGAACTTTAAAATAGCGCGAATTTCGGCGTTAGTGAACTCCATGTTTACACGTCTATAACTTTTGAACGCAATATCCAAACTAATCATGCACAGCGTCGTTTTCTACGTTATGTCAAGAACTTTCAATTGATGTATAGTATTGCCAGATACGAAGTATTTCTATTTGTAGCGCTTTGTACATAGCCGCGAAATTCATAAGACCAAAAGGCGGAAGGGAAATAGATATTTCACAACCTAAAATATTGCCGTTAATAATATCACGATATATAATATAAAAATCTTTTTTATAAAATGTTATATATAAAAAATATTGTATTTAAATTATTGTATTAGAGCATAATATGCCATTGTATTTAGAAACTGTACTTACTGCTTATGTAAAATCCAATCTTATTAAATAAACAACCATACTGTTGTGATTACTTTGCCAGAAAATGGCAATTTTATATTTTTCATTTAAAGAAAAATTTATTTATTTTTCTCAATCTAATTTTTTTACTATTTTGTATATTAGAAACATTCGAACTAAAAAAATAGCTATCTTGATCGCATTAATATCAGATTATATTTATAATATAATATTATCATTTATGAACAATGAAACTGCCCCCTCCAAATCTCCAATTAATTCTTAGTTTTATTAATTATTTAGATATTAATTGACCCTTTAAATTAAAAAATATAGAAAGGTCATACGTATTATACGTTTTGTTTAATTATTAATGCTTAATAGATTTATATGTTTGTACTATTTGCCTTATTTTTATTTACTTTACATATAAGAATCTTAGTCCCATTCTGGGGAACGGGAGATGAAGCTAATTGTCTTTTGGATGGCTTTACAATTTTAATAAATTTATTTAATAATTTTTTTTGTTAAAAAATAACACTTTAAATTATAGGTATTTGTCTACCACTTGAATGTTTAATTTTTATCTAAATTCAAAATTGAAATAACTAAACTTATTTGAATTATTGATACCCGTCATGTCTCGTCTGTATATAATTGTTTGTCTCTACTTTTTTCTATTAAACTTATGAAATATATACTGATATAGATTATATATATATATATATATATATATATATATATATATTTGTTTTTAATTTGCCACTAATAATTCTTAATTTCTTTTTAATGATTATTTATATATTTATTTAATTAACCATTAATTACAATTATTAATTACATAAAATTGGAATTAGCTATTATTTTTAATTAATAAAAAATTACATTTAGAGATAATTACCATTATAGGAGAATAATCCGTCAGAATACATGGCCAAGAATTGTATCAAGACCCACCTCTATTTAGCAGGTAATGATTATGTTGATACGTGAATTATCAGCTGTCTGTCCCGACATTTGTCGGGAGGTTGGGTCGACTCTGTTGGGATTCATTGTTCATCCGGTTAGAAAATCGTAAACACTCGCATGCCATCTGCCAAATTGTATACAATGCTTTGTTGCCGCTACTTTTTACACGATTTTGGAAACAGTGTTGAACGCTTTGATAGTAGAAGTCAACTCTTAGCGCAATGATATGATTTGCGTAAACATGGACCGTGATGCCCGTGATGCAGTTCTTGACCATGTACTCCACCTACATGATTCTTTCATCTGCTATAATGTTACTCATCTACACAAGCTATTGTATTAATTAAAAATAATCATTAATTATTCAAGATATATATATATATATATATATATATATATATATATATATATAATAAAATTAAAAATTGTACTTATGTCGACTGTTCTGAATTAAATCAATAAATATTTTTAAAGGTCTTACAGTCTTTCTAATATAATATATTAACTAAAATAATGACAGTCAGACTGTCTTTGTTTATAGTCACCGGAAAATCTGAACTAAAATTTATTATTACAATAAATTATATTAAAATTAGAAATTATCTATAAAAATAAAATAAAATAATATAAAATAAAATAAAAATAATAAAAACAATATTCTATGTTAGTGAAGGACAAACTGACTACCATGCCATCTTAAATTTAAATTAACCTTGGTGTTCATCTGCAAAGGCTAAACGCTAAATAAATTTACTTAACTCTAACTTTAAATTTTTAATTTAATTTAATTTTTATTTTACTTTTTAGTAGTAATTTCTATTTCAGATTCTGCGGCGGTGATTATAAATAAGAACTGTTTGACTGTCATATTAGTATATTTTATCAATGTAGAAAAATTGTACGACCGATAAAATTTATTATTAATTTACAGTCGAATTTTCTACCTTCTCAGCTGAAGCATTTGCTTCAAATATGCTAAATACTTCTTGGTACCAGATATGCTGAATCCAGTCAACACACCTCCATCTATATATGTCCGGATTCAATAGTTAATGAAATTAATTATGAACATATAAAATTCAATAAATAAAGAAAATAAACCAAAATACAAATCTTAAGGACATCTGCTCATTTAAATATCACTGAAAATAGTATTCCCAACATAGCAGCCAAAAAATCAGCTCCAATACAGCCTGAAAAATAAAATATAACAACACCGCAATAATATGTTAGCACGCAAAAAGAATTGCACTACACGCGATAGAAATATATTTTAATAAGATATGGATAGAAAAAAAACACAAATACAGATAATAAAGACCAATTTTTTCAAATCAAAGTAGATTTTGACTATAAGTAGAAAAATCCAAGTATATTAACAAGAGTGAGAATAACGCATACAAACATAACACATCTCCATGACGGTTTAGCACATACTATATACTACTTCAAAAAGTACGACAAGCAAAGAAAAATATTCTTCATCCCCATAGACATCTTCAGAATTTTCTAAAACATAAACTTACACTACAATGTATTGTACTATGCAAATTAAATTGGCTTGACTAATGTAATTTAACGTTACCTAATAAAATTTTACTGTTAATTCTCTTCAATTAAAAAATGAAATATATGCGAATGTAACTGATTAAGATGTAAAATGCACAATTATTAAAAAGTATTTAATATTGAAGTTATAATTGTATATTATGGAGCTAAGACCATCTGATCACTAATGACTTTATACGGTTAATGTGACATTCAATTTAAATAAAAAAAAATTCAACTGTTCCAATTGTAAAAAGTAATATAATATTAAATTTTATGAATTCATTGAATACTAGATCCTTCAAAATGAATTGAAAACTCCAAAATATTTATTTTATAAAAGTAAACATAGTTAGTCGAGTTTGATGTGTTCTTAACATATTAAAAAGTTGAAAAACTATTAATCCTATTATTTATTTTATTAAAAAATTATATAAGATATTTTTTCTAAATTTCAAAATATATTAACACAAAAAATATTATATAACGAAATTAAAAATCAGGTCATTGAAATAGTCAGATGTTCTGTGTACGATGACGGGAAAGATAATAATATGTGTATACTAAATATTTTCTGTGATATAAATGTGTATACTAAATAATTATAATAAATATTTTCATAGCGAAAAATATGTTCATATACTAAATCAATATTTATATAAAGTATTTTTGCTAAAATATTCCGAAATATGAAATAAAAAAATAAAATATATAACGAAATTACAGCTTAAAAGAAATGGCTAAGTTCATTTTATATGTATCCCTATAAATAACAGTATGTATAGGTTACACAATATATATATAAAATTCCGAAAAACATTAATAATTAATTAGTTTTAACGAATTGGTGAAGTAATTAAATCACTTGTAAATATCAGAGTTTAATTTCATTATATAACAAAAGCACAGTGTAAAAAAGTAATGAGATCAGTTAGAAATAGCGGAGTTCATTTTCATATGATTTGTATATCCCGAATAAGTGACATGTCTAGCTGATTTTTCTAAAAGTGTTAATAAAGGAATAATCTACAAATGAATAATAGATATTAAATGGCCATACACTGGATATATAATTATAATAAGCAGACAACAAACAAAATATGAGTATTTAAATATTATATGAGTAGGTTCAAAAATTATTAGAAAAAATTAATATTTCCGCGAAATCTATTTTATAAATTAATGTTATACATTCGTGGCCTCATAAAAGGATATTATTGAAGAAAATTAAACAATTTATATTTAGGGTAATCTATTAAAGTATATGTCTGAAATAAATATATTTTTGTTGAATATTAGACTTGTTGATGTATACACATTCTGGGGGCGGGCCTGACAACTTAATACCTGTTTTTAACAAAAACAAGTTATCAGAATAAATATCACATAATCGTTTACCTACAAACCACCGATGATTTTCGACGATTCTTTTTTATGAGACCACACGTGGATAGCATTGAAAATATAGCTGGATATGTCACTTGTTCTGGAGGTACAAATGATGTGAAAATTAACTCAGCAATTTCGAAATGATCTTATCTTTTTTAAGCAGTAATATCGCTATACAATGAAAATGAACTCGGCTATTGAGAAATGATAAATGTTAATGAAATAAATTTCATTACTTTATTCAGCTATAACTTTGTTAAAACTATATATGCTTATCTGAACTTTATATATATTTTGTGAAAATTCTATTGTGTGTGTGTGTGTGTGTGTGTGTTAATAATAAATAGTCTGTTAATAATCTCATTGCTTTAAGCCCCAATTGCGTTATATAATTTATTTTTTTTATAAAACATGATTAATATAAAAATATTTTTTATAAATATTATTTTAATATATGAATCATTTTTTGCTAGGAAAAGCTTTACAGTATAATTACATATATTATTATGTTCCCCTTCATCACAACCAGGACACCTGACTATTTCAATAATCTAATTTTTAATTTCTTTATATAATACTTTTTGTCCTAGTATATGTTTCGGAATTTAAAATAAATATTTTATATAATTTTTTTATAAAATAAATGATAAGATTAATAGTTATTTATTTTTGAAAGTTCTTAATATTCTAAAAACATATCAAACTCGCCTAGTTATTTTGCTTTCCTTAAAATTTTTATTATAAATATATACTTAACAGTACGTTAGTCTACAGCTTTATTATTTACGTCGTTAAAAATTAAGTAAATTTTTATTATTTATTAGACCAAATGTTTGAATCTAAAATTTATGTTCCTAGAGAAAAGTCCTATTTTCGAAACATAGATGAGGGCTACGCCGTGATTTTATTACCAAGCCACGTATAACCTAAACCCGCTAGTGAATGTATATTTGTACGAAATGTTCCATATTACATTTAGTTTTAAATAAAGCAAATATACAAATTGGTTTTTGAACGTAGTATTTTTATTTTTTATACTCATACTATCATTTTCGTATTGTAATTGAATTTCTAGTTATTTTTATTGTTGCAGGTTTAAATTTTAATTGCAATATTTTTTTTGTAAAAACTAATTAAAAAAATGATTATGAAAAATCAGCTTCCACCCTAAAAATCTTAATCCAAAGATCTTTTTCTACTTAAAATTAAAAAAATAAGAATAATTAAGCATAAATAAATAAAAAAATGTTAAAAACCTATTTTTCAAAAAAAGGGTTAAGAAATTTAAAAAGTAAAAAAGAAATAACAGCGAAAAATTTAACTAAAAAATAAAACATAAAACTATTTCCAGAAAATATTAAATATATGAAAAATATTAAAATATAAAATATAAGAAAAATTATGTTCTATACAGCAAAAAAATCCGACTAAGTTTAGCTGATCTGCTGGTATCTCCGCTAAAAACATAGATTCAATTTCAGATAACATTATATCTTTTCGTGTTGCAAAATTCAGGAGGGATTTTATATAAGACAAAAGTGCACGACAATCGTGACAAATTCAAATTTATTTTAGATAATATGCAAAACTATAAAGAGTTAATATTTTTATTTGCTACTTATACATTTATAGCATTTCAATAACTATAACTTATATTTTATAGATAATGCCAGCGAATTGAAAATATTGAATTACTTTATATCTTATAATTATACGTGTAAAGAATGTAAACTTTGTTTTCTATGAAATGAAGAAGAAAAATACCATAGACTCTTTGCGTTCCTGGTACTAAGTAGTAAGCAATGCAATTTTAACATTGCTCTAACAATCTTCTCGCTTTTCCAGTACCATCCGTAGATTTTGACGTTTACATGTGCAAAGAATAATTATGAAAAATGTAGAAAACTAGGTCGTTATTTATATCTAGTAAATAATAATTTTATTTCATATGCAAGTTCTAAATACTATACTGCAAGAAATTAGTATTTATAGAATAATACAATGTTATGTTATTTGTTTATTAAAAAATCATTGAATACAATACATAAGCCAACAGCTTGAAAGAATTACTAAATAATAAAGTCTATTGTGCATTGGATTTTCCCATCCTAATAATTACATATAATAATTAATTTTAGAATTGTTTACTTTAAACATACATATATTATCGCTTCTCCTCTCCTAGTATCCCGCTCCGCTTTGTTTCACACTCAAATATACTACATATATATGTATGTATTTTCATAAACTTCTTGTGACAAAACGATCACTCGCGATAAGCTATCATAAGAATATTATAAAATATAAATTTTGTATGGATCATTTATAATTTGCATTTACAAGTGGGGCTACTACGGCCCTGATTAATACTGGAACAATCGATAAAACAGACAGGATTTTTCGTACTTTTGAAGTTCCATAAAATTTCGCAATATATTAAAAATCAGGCGCTGCAATCAATTACAACTTCCGTCAGAGATATGGAGCACTCTTAAGACTTCGCCGTGTTCAAATAGTTGAGATCTCATTATTAACTCAAATCTATCTAGAGACGGTAGATTATGAATTTGTACAGGAAGATGATTGCAATAATTAGCGCCCTGCACTTGGAAAGTTCGACTTTCAAACTAAGTGTTCGTATAGAGATGATTGAGCTCTTTTATCATCCACCCGGAGAATTACGTTATAAATTAAAGTTAATATTGGCGCAGTAGCACACATTGATTTTCACGTGACTCCCAGATGCCAGCACCTTATGGAAAAAAGGTGTTATGACTTTTAAGATGTCTGGACTATAATGTAAAATTAAAAAATTCCTTATTGACGTTAAATCATATATTTTAATAACTTCATATTATACGGTAATAAAAAATTCAGTCTAATAATGTAGACAGAAGTTAAAGCTTGAATTTTCATATTGTACATTTTCCAAAACTATGTGGATAGTTGATGGGGTAAAGGAGTTTAAGAAAAGACTACTAAAGTCAACCAAGGGCTGGTAAATCAGTCAAACAAATACTAGTGTAGTTGATACCATATGTTGCAGTCAACGCCATATTTGTAATTAACTGGCAAAGCCAAAACAATATGCAATTAAATCGAATGAGTTGTACAATCTATACATAAAATTGAAAATCACGTGGCTACATATAGATAGACGAAAATCCTAACGTGAGGCTTTAGGAACGAAGGTGAATTCAAAATTTATTCAAAAATTGCTCACTGATATATGAACTTAAATGAATGATTTTTAAATATTACGCATTAACGAGTAAAATACCAAACACTTGGATGATATTTTATAAAAAACATAGTTATTTATGACAAAAATTACAAATAATGTGAAAAGAAATAAATTACTATAATAGATTTCAATTAACAGTCTTTAAATATATATATTTTTTAGTTTTTAATCAATTTATTTATTGTAGACTAATAAAGTTTTTTTCATTTGTAACACTAAAGCAGTTATAAATTTCGCTTTTATCGTCCGGAATACTATAAATCTACCCAGGAAAACCTTACGAAAATCAATATTATTTTCGTATTCAATCTGTTTTGTATCGCAATTAAACTATTGTAAAAATAGTACATATTTAAAGAATTTGAAATTTAACATGTACATCAGATACTCATTTATTTTTCTGTGGATTTCGTATTTTTTTAAAATAGCACAGATGCAGGACAGCATCTAAAAGCGTAAGTAGAGTAACTAAGAAATCAGTATTAATATGTATTAAAAATGAATTCATAAGATATCATCAGTAACAGCTGTTAGCAGATTAGAGTGTTATTCGGATCGATTAAGTTAATGTTCAAGTAGTACATCAAACAATTATATTCATCTTCCCACTTTTGGTATGTTTTACATATATATATAATTATTTTTATTATATATAATTTATATATAAAATATTTATATTATACTATCCGATTTTAATATATTTAAAATAGCAGCACAAAATTAATACTCTGACATATATATATAACAAAAATTGGAAACTATATAGATATACGTCCTAAGAGACCGAGAAAATGGGGCCCCCTGGCGTTGATGGTATTCTATATAATTGTTAAAGCTTTTGATTATATCAAGAAAATTTTTATAATATTACAAGTCAACACTCGGACGATATACCACGTATAACAGAAATGGAGCTACAGCATGCTTATGCTAAGACTAGAGACAATGCTGCCCCTGGCCCTGATGGTATCCCTAATGCTGCAGTTAAGTTGGCGATACAGTAGAATCCATCTATATTTCTAAAAGTATATAATGCTTGTCTTCTTGAGGGTATTTTTCCTGATTGCTGGAAAACTCAAAGGTTATATACAGGCCATTGTGTATGCTCAATACGGTAGGTAAAATATTTGAAAAAATAATATGTAGCCGACTGGAAACATTCACTGAGGGATTGCACGGCTTATCCTCACGCCAATTTGGATTTCGGAAATCAAAATCAACAGTCGATGCTATTAAACTGGTAGTGTGTACTGCAAGAGATGCAATCAGTGGTAAGAGATGGAAAGGTGACACTAAACAGTATTGTGCCATTGTCGCTCTAGATGTCAAGAATGTCTTTAATTCAGTGCGCTGGTCTTCTATTATGAATTCGCTTAAAGAGTTCGGAGTACCTGGTTACCTACAGAATGTCGTGGCCAGCTACTTTGAGAATAGGGATAATATTATACTGAACGGATGAAGGCATTGTATCGCATAAGGTTACTACGGGAGTCCCCCAGGGCTCGGTTATGGGACCTATATTGTGAAATATTATGTATGATGGCGTGTTGAGGATTCCACAACCGCCTGGTTCAATAACAGTAGGGTACGCCGACGATATCGCTCTAGTAGTGACGGCTAAGACTCTTGATGAACTCACTGAAAATGCCAATGAGGCAATCAGCAATATCAATAGATGGATTAAGTCGGCTGGCCTACAATTAGCGGAGCACAAGACAGAAGTAGTTCTTGTCAGCAGTCGTAAGAAGGTAGATAGTATTACTCTTAAAGTTGGTAGCTGCCGCATTAGTTCTGCGCCATCTTTACGATACGTGGGTGTACAGCTTGATGCCAGGTTAAACTTCAAAGAGCATCTAAAGGTATCTGGCGAAAAAGCGCACGCCCACGCCAGAGGAAGCTGTTAGCTTATGTTGTTAATTCTGTCAGCATGTATGCAACGCCAATCTGGCATCATGCATGTGGAATTAAATCGTATTGTGAGCTGGCCATTGCGACCCAGTCGCCGCTCCTGTATACGTATTATTAGTGGTTACAGGACAGTATCCACCGACGCTGCTGAGGTACTTGCCGGAATTCTTCCTTTCGATTTAGCTGCAGATGAACTGGCTAGGTTGCACAACATATGTAAGGCCGCAGTGCATTATCTACAAGGTGCTAAAAATGTGGAACGTCAACGTTCTATAGAAATATGGCAAAAACGATGGAACGATTCTAGCAAAGGACGATGGACTTATCGTATCCTTCCAGACATACACAGATGGATCAACAGGAAACACGGGGAACTAGATTTCCACCTAACCCAGTTGCTGACTGGACATGGTTGTTTTAGGTTCTATTTCCACCGTTTTCACCTGGATAATAATGATTTCTGCCCCATCTGTCCTACATTGGTCGAGGATGCCGAGCATATACTAGTGAGCTGCCCTCGTTTTAAAACACAACGTGAGGACTTGATGAACATCATCAATAAGCCAATAAGACCAGAGAGCATCCTATCAATAATGCTGGAATCTTCTGAAAACTGGAAGGCAGTAGCCAGTTTCGCAAAAGAGGTGATGACCAAACTCAGAAATGCTGATAGAATTAGGCGAATGGCCCAGGATGAATCAGGCTAGCTGATTCTATTTTAAGATGCAGAGGACGAACACCGAACCCCTGATCACTTGTGTGGATAGGGGACGTAGGATAGTGTCATAAGAAGAGGAGCCGTATATGTGTGTGTGTAAAAATATATAATTTATTGAATAATATAATAATTTATATTTTACATAATATCTCCTTGAATAAAAATATTATTTTGTGATCAGCATTTTTATTAAAAAGATATATTATAAATATATTAGAAATATATAACTTTTAACAAAAGTAAAATAGTTAGACGAGTTTCATGTGCTTTAGCATAATAAGAATTTTAAATGCATCTCCTCGTGTATGTTATAAAAAATTTATATAAAATCTTTTTCTAAATTCAGTCATAGATTAAGACAAAAATACATAAAGTAATGTCTTAAAACAATGGATCATTAAAACAAATGGCTAAGTAAATTTTATATGTATACCTACTTTTTTAATAATAATGAATTATCAGAAAAAATAGCAGAAGAATTTTCACCTAAAAACATCGATGATTCATGGTAATTAACTCGTTTTTATGAGTCCACACGTGGACCAAATGATGTGAAAATAAACTCGGCTATTGGTAAATGATCTCATTACTTTATTAAGCTGTATTTCCGTTAAAACTATTTATTTATTATTATTTTTAGAGTTTTAGATATATTTTTGTAAACTATAGATACTGTTATATATATAGGGATGCATATAAAATGTATAACTTAGCCATTTGTTTTAATGATCGATTATTTTAAGACGTTATTGTATGTATTTTTGTCTTAATCTATGACTGAATTTAGAAAAAGATTTTATATAAATTTTTTATAAAATACGTGAGGAGATGTATTTAAAATTCTCATTATACTAAGGTACATCAAACTCGCCTAACTATTTTACTTTTGGTAAAAGTTAGATTTCTAATATATTTATAATCTACTTTTTTAATAAAAATGCTGATTACACAAAATAAAATTTTTATTCAAGGAGATATTATGTAAAATATAAATACATTATGTTATTTAATAAATTATATATATATATATATATATATATATATATATATATATATATATATATATATTAAAAATAAAAACACAGAATATAAAAACCCGCCTCACTGATGCAAATATTCTTCAGTAATTCGTTAGATAATAATTATTAATTCAATTAATCGATTATTTAAGTTATTGCATATAATTAAAGACATAATATTTTTTCAGAGTATAATATTTATATTAAAATACTGACAAATGATATACTGATAATGTATATTATAGCCTTAAAATATAAATATATGACTTTTTTTATATAAAATCGTCGTTCAAAAAACAATTATGTAATAAATAGTATAAATAGCAATGTTTTTTAAAATTCTGTATTAAAATTTTTAATTAATATAAATTTATATATATATATATATATATATATATATATATATATGTAAAACCTACCAAAAGTAGGACGATGAATACAATTGTTTGATGGAAGAAGGAAAGTCGATCAAAATACATCGAACGCTCGAGCATAACCTCATATTATTATATTAAAGTTTCTTACTATACTATATATTATCTTACAATATTATACTTAGTGCTGAACTTTTGCTACTGTTTGGACGGTCTTAATTCTTAAATTTTTGCCGTGTATTTACTATTAATATATATAGATTTACTATTTATATATTAGATATATATTACTATATATCTATAGAAAAAAGTGTTTTTGATTATTTTCTATAGTCACACACGGAGTTTTATATTAAAAACTGCTTTTTAGCCAAAAATACCAGCGGGAAACGATTCCTTAGGTCATAAATAGTAGATATGCTTCGGAAAATTATCGATAGAGAAGTGATAAATAATTTTTTTCATTGATGGAAAATTCGAAATCTCAATTTTAGAAGTGAATAGTGTAGCGGCCACGCCATGCCGGCGGTTCTTAAACTAACCTTCGTGGGGCTGCCGCGCCACTTGATATGTCAATCTCTGCAGGAATTGTACATCTTCTTTTTGTATTTTAAAGTAGTTTCAAAATTAATATAATTTTTGTAGATAGTTTTTATAGATGAGTTAATTACGATTCAAATTAGTTCATTTCATTTCACTCATTTATAGCTGAAAATAACCAATGGTGCCTTTTCCTATCTCAATCCAATATATTTAAATGATCAATCGATGCAAATGCACATGGCTGGTGACAAGTTAATTGCATATTTTCAAATGAAACAACCTTTCCCGACCGATAGCAAAGTAAGTTATCTAATATAAATATTTAGATGAATTTTTATACATATAATATATACAGAAGATTTACAACTTTAGAACCATTACAGATAATGATATCTCCAAAATTACGAGATAAACAAAACTCGCATGAGATTGGTAAGGGTGTGTATACTATTCCACTTTGTGATCAAACTGCTACGAATTGGAATTTGTTACCAAATTTCATAAAAAATGCGGTTAAAGGAGGAAAATGCACACAGGCGGTGAATATTAGATTTTCTATTATCAAAGAATATATTTGTTAATGATTCTAAAATCTGATCACATTTGTTTTTATTTGTACATCAGGGAGATGTCAGTAGTAACGATGCCGGCATATTTCAGTTTGATAAAATCCAGAATGTTTCAAGTTATGAAGCAACTAATCTTTTCTTGTCGAATAACACGATATTCAAAGGTGGCGTAGATATAATGACATTTGAAATATTTGCAATCTTCGTCTAAATATTCTTTAATGAAATTAATATTTTAAAATAATGTATTTAAATAGCGCATGTCATTCTTAATCATGAAAAAATTAATTACCATATACCAATGTACAGTTTGATTAAATTAATATGAACACCCCTTTCGATTCTTTCTTCATTATGAACATGAACATTGTGTATCACAAGCCTAGAATTTAAGTTTAGTACTTTATATGCATAAATAATTATCAGATTCTAAGAAAAATTTAACAGATCCATATAAACGCACTTACATCATTTAATGCAAATAAAAACTACGAGGTTGTATTACAGGAAACACATATGAAGATGAAATTTATGTGATCTTGATTTATGATATTTGAAAGATAGTTATAATGGTATCCAAAACTTAATATGATATTCTTAACTAAGTTGTAGCAAAATATAAACAAAATCAAAACATAGAACTATAACAGAGGACGCTCGGACATCTATCAGTTAAGGAGATGAAATATGAAAATAAATACAGTCACTTCTCAAATTCAAACCCTCGAACCATTCATCCCAATCATTTCATTCGTACATAAAACTTAAAATTAGATAAGAAACGGACGAAACATCATAAACTAATATTTATTGAACTAAAACTTAGTCATGTTTAAGGAGTTGTCCTCTTATTGTTAAATTCAATCTACTCAGAGAAGGCGGATTACGAATTTGTACATGAAGGTTATTCCGATGATTAGCACCTTGCATTTGGAAAGCTCGACTTCCAATCTTTGTGTTTATAAAGAGACAGTGGAGATTTTTATTGCTTGCCTGAAGGATTCTCTGACCATACCTTTACAGAGGAGACACGTTAAATAGGTAGGTAAATGGATACGTAGAATTTTGGAAAGTATTATAGAGCTATGAAATAATATTTTCAGGAATCTAAGGATAACCAATCAAGATATTCAGAAAATACGACAAAGCTTTTAAAAGTGGAGAGAATATTAAACTTTTAAACTTATATTCCCCTATTTATCAAATGGATGGCTGATTTGACAGAAATTCCGGAATACATTTATATGAGGTGTGTTCAAAAGGTAACGAAAAATTTTAAATTTCGCGGGTTTGGAGAGTCCGCCTGTATAATTTTTTTTTATTATGTTGGTACGCATGACTCTGAAATACGATAAAATTTTCAGCAATATTCATTGCTTACTTTTTAAGTGGCAGCCGTTAACGTTAGACGTGGTTTTGAGCTCGGCGATTTTCGTTTGTGAAAAAAATGGAGCAAAGAATTTGTATTCAATTTTACGTAAAAATTAAATAAAGTGTAGGTAGTTTGTAAAATGTTAACAAAGGCATATGGTGAGTCTGCTATGGGTAAACCAAGGATTACGAGTGGTATAAGCGTTTCTAAAATGGCCGCGAAAATGTTGAAGATGAGGAACGACCCGGACGCCCAAGCACACCAACAAGCGATGAAACGTGAAAAAAGTGGAAGAAATGGTTATGAACGATCGCCGAATCACAGTCAGAGAAGTCGCTGATGATGTTGGAATATTAGTTGGCTCATGCCATGGAATTTTTTCAGATGTTTTGGATATGAAACGTGTGGCAGCAAAATTGTTCCAAAATTGTTGAATTTCGAACAAACACAGCGGTGAATAATTGCTCAGGAACAGTTGCTCAGGAGTCGCGAAATGAAGTTAATGACAATGCAGAACTACTAAAATGTGTTATAAAAGGTAACGAAACATGACTCTACGGATATAATGTCGATACTAAGGATCGATCGTCCCAGTGCAGGCATTCTGGATCGCCAAGACCGAAAAAGGCTCGATAAGTGCGGTCGAATGTGATGGTTATACTCACTGTGTTCTTCGATTTTAATGGCATAGTGCATCATGAATTTTTGCCACAAGGTCGAACAATCAATAAGGAATACTACCTATAAGTTCAACGTCGTTTGCGTGAAGGAATCCGAAGAAACGCCCGGCTTTTGCACCACGATAATGCACCTGCTCACACTTCATTGCTTGTTCGTGAATTTTTGGCCAAAAACCAAACTTTAACGATGCCTCAGCCTCCATATTTGCCAGATATGGCTCCATGTGACTTTTTTCTATTTCCAAAAATAAACAGAACATTCAAAGGCCGCCGTTTTATAAGCGAAGATGACATTAAAAGCGAATCGCTTAAAGAACTAAAAGCTATTACAAAGATCGAGTTTCAAAAGTGTTTCGAGGATTGAAAAAAGCATTGGCTCAAGCGCATTATATCCGAGGGGGACAACTTTGAAGGGGACAAAATAGATATTGATGAATAAACAAATATTTTTTTTCATAAAACGAAAATTCTCGTTATTTTTTTAACACATCTCGTATATGTAAACGAGTATTCCTTATGTGCGGTTACCAGAGTACCAGAGAAATTAATTTGGATAATGTTGATTAGTATACATTTACATGAATTTAAAATATTTCAGATTATAATACATATTTTCTTACATTTGTCTCTTATAATAGTAAAATTTAAATCACTGCATGATTTGAGCCCGTGTATTTGGAGTTTTCATTTTCTCTAGAATCTGACGATATTACAATTAATGCACTTCTGTCACGTATTTTTGAATATCAAAAACTAATTACGAAAATTACACATGCAAAAACGAGAAGACTAACAAGCAACTCAACATATATATTGTTTAAGTTATACGGATGCCATCGCAACTTTCCCGTAAAAATTAATTTGAAGAAAAACAATTTTATGTTGTTTTATTTTTTATTTTATATATGGTTAACACAATTTTCCTATTCACATACTTCATACATCACATACTTCTATTTCAAAGGATTAAAACTACTTAAAATTAAAGAAGAACTAGATTCTACATTAAAAGTTTTCGCTCCATCAATGGTTACAGGGGATTTCTGAAAATTAAGAAAGATCGCAAGAGGACTGCCGATGAGTCTCGTTCGGGACGCCCAGTTGAGGTCACAACTCCCGAAATGTTTGAAATAATTCTCGATTCGCTTTTGTTCATCGGTCGATGAACGTATGACTGATGGTTCAAAAACAAGTTTGTATACGATTTACCTTGCCTATGACCGATCGACTAGCGCGAACATTCATATTTGGGCACCCTGTATGTAAGACTATACTTCAAATAACAAAATCTTCTATACTTAAAAACGAACGTTTCTTATATGTATTATTTAATATATGATAAAATTCAGTTTATATAATGTTACTGGAACGTCAATTATAGGTTTAGTATAGCTATAGTTAGATAAGGTATGATGGACGCAATGGTAAGCAATACATTAATCAAGATAGATAAGGAATGTATCTTTTAACAAATTTAGACATATTGAGAAATACTTGTATGAAATTATAATGGTTTCACAGCAAGAACCTGAAGGGGTCGGCATAAATTATCCATCGACCAATGCATCGATTTATGAATACTATTTAAGGAATATACAATTCAGATTTCTGGTTTAAAAAGGAGTTTAATTTGAAAGTTTATAATTGGTGAAAATTCGCCAATTACAAATTTCATAAGCATATTGAACAGCTGTTTCAAAAGTTGGGGACTTTCCACTTTTTATTTTAAAATAAAATTTAAAAAAAACTATGAACCGTATCTGATCCATTTAAATTTAATATAGTCACGATGTTCGTATGTATAGTCACGTGATATTTATTTTGTCAATCTTTCAAACGTTTTAAATAACACAAAATATGTTATTGACGGTTTCGTTCTTTGCATTGAATCTATTTTCAAATTGTAATTGAATTATATTCTCTACCTCAATAAGTCAAATTATCTTCGAATATCAATCTGCATAAAATGAAAATGTTGACCAGAGCTTTAGCCTTTGTCTTGCTAAGCACTTTTCTTCTAACAATAGAAGAAATATCTACTCATTATGTAAGTTTTGTATTTAACAATAAATAATAAATAAATATATAATAGTAAATGTAAAGCCTTTACTATTCAATTGCGATAGAATAGTAATTTGATATTTTCATTAAATTTGTATGTTTTGTATGGGAATAAGAATACTCCTAATAATAATATTAATAATATCTCAAACACTTGGATTTAATTTATTTCACATTTGAGTTCCAATATTAACAAACTAACTGTTACATGATAAACTACTACATTGATTCATTTCTATATGTATTTTGTAATAAACTAATATTTTGCTGGGACTTTAATTAAACAAGGAATTAAACAATATATAAAATAAACTCTAGAATATTCAAATATTGAGTATTTGTAAAAACTACCAATCATACGTAAAGACAGATAAAATACAAACACACTGACATTACGGATGTTGACGCAAAAGAGAGCCGTTAAAGCGTTTTCACGCAGTTTTATTAGCCATGATCGCCATGGAGATGTTTTTCTGATCTTTTTTTCATGTTGTTATTCGTATAAACAAGTGAAATGTCTCCACAGCGATGAACAACTGAATAATAATAATTAATAACGTAATTGATTAATAAATAAATTAATAATAATTATAGACAATAAATAATTCATTGTAATTAGATATGTCGCTCTATTACATAACGCAACATTTCAAGGCATTTAATTTTGGCGTCATTCTTTAAATATATTATTTTACTTCTAATTTTATATTGAATCCATCCGTATAAAATTTAATAAGATATTAGACAGAATTATTGTAATATGAACAGGGACGAAATAAGTTAAGAGCTGGCAAGCGCCCGCGTAGCGCATTTATAAAGACTTCGTGCCTTTAGCTCGAGTCAAATTTTATGCGATAAGCCCCCAAACTGTGAGCGCAGCCCAAACTCGTGCGTAACCTGACGGCTGGTGAGCCCGAGGTGGCGAACCGAACACGTCGACTTCTTTCAAAATTCTCAAGAATTTCTCGAAACCAGAGTACGAATCCCTTTCAATAAAAATCTGTAAACTGGCCCTTTTAAAGAAGTTCTTCGAGTTCCCCGACACAGCACGGAAAATTGCTTCTAGGAAGCATAATCATTTTTACCTCTTTCGAAAATCCCGAAATTTTCCCATAACAAGTATTCGGACACTCATTTGTGTAACGGTATAAGTGCGAATTTTTAAGAAAATTTTCGATTTTCCCATCACGGCACGTAAAGCGTGTACCTTTTGTACACATTATGTTGGTCTTTATGGAGAGTTCGCTCGCGATCCCTGGTTCATTATTAAATAGCGTTAACCTATAATTCGTACTACGCTTATTCAATATTTTTCTTTCACCGAATAAAAAACTTTTCTCGTCTCTGCTTTACATTATGCTCGCTCATTATTTCTAATTACAATAGGAAAAAATCGCATTTTACGCACAGTAAGTTGTAGTATCGCATATTAATCGAGAAAATAACATATATAAACAAAACTTTTACAACAAACTTGTCCTATTAAACATATTGCGTCGTTCATAATAACATTTAATTTCACATTATGTAGTTATACAGAAAATATAACGTTATAAAAATAAAATTATACAGTATTAGTATGTACTTTTTTTATTTATACTTAATAATTAATCTTTTTTATCCGTAACAATATGTTTATAAATTCATAGACGACAAATATCAAATTAATTTTTGATATGGCTAACCCATTTTTGACATTTAACAGCTAAAACCGACATCACTCAATGTGAGTATAGTTAGTTATGTTTACATTGAAAAGAGCACATTTAATATGACGCTTACACCTAGTAATGTTATATACATGGAGATGGATATAATAAAACCTTTTCCAAGTACTAGCTATGTAAGTATATAATAATAATGATTTATTCAATATATTTATAGAAGAAAACATTCTACAGTTGAAATATGTTACAGTTGCAAGCGGAATTGTTACAGGTATTACCAACTGGCGGAGATAGCAGAGTATACACTAATGTATTATTGCTTTGCCAGCAACGAAACAAAGCTTTCGATTCTATGCCAATATACATTCTCAAATTGTGTAAAAACAACCAGTGTCCCATAATGGTAATAAACCTTATTCATAATATATTTACCCGTATTAATATATTTATAAATGCACTGAAAAAAGAATGGCAGGTAACCCGTAACGTATTAGTAATATTTATTGGATACTTTCGTGCTTATTGCTAAATTGTAAAGTTCTTAAAAATGTCAACGGTTTATAAAAATTGTTTCTGCTAAAACTTTAACATAATATATTTAATTATATATTAACAGTTAACTTGACTAACATATTATATATTTCATTACTTTACTACAGGGAAATAATACTTTTCCAAGCGCAGGACAATTTCAGTTTGAAAATATATTGAAGCCAATAAACTTTACAAAGTCAGGTCATTATAAAATTGTAACTACAATATTTGAGGACAATACTGAAACAGCTTTGATGATTTTAAAATATGAAACTATATCAGACTACCTTTAAATAATTTAATTATAAAATATGTAATGTGTCAAGAAAATTTATAAGTATCCGCAATGTATACAGATGTAATTATTAATTATATATATCCGCTTCATTAAAATTCATCGAATCACTTTCGTTTCTTTTCATTTTGTAAATTTTCTTTATGCTACATTGGATGTTGTCGATTCTTCGTTGCTTTTTCAAGTAAATTTATACGTGTATCGCATCTATAAATTGATGCGAAGACGCTTCTCATCCAAATTGTTTTCGCGATTATTCAATTTTTTTTCTACATTTAAAAAGAAAAAATGATCATTTAAATTTAAGTAAATATTATTTTAATTTTTGTCTTATAACATAAAATAACATTGCAATTTGGAAAATTTCTTTCGTTTAAAATTTCTATGATTTTATCATTTTCTTAGTATTTTATTATTGTTATGTTACAACGACATTTCTTGCGCGATCCGAAGTTAGCGCTTGTTTATCACGAATTTGTGGCTAAATATAAAAGGCTCGAGCATATGTCGTGCACCGACAATGTCGAGCACGAATACAACACGGCCTAGTATCTACCTCATTATGCTGTAATAAAAAATTCGAGTTGTATTCGACGCCTCCTAACGAACGCAGGAGCATCACTCTTTACACGAATACTTGACGTCAGGCCCTTCTCTTTAGCACGACCTTCCGTTAATTTCGTTTAAGTGTCGTTTTTACAAGTTTTTTTTGCCGCCAATATTGTAAAAATATTTCAGCAGATTCGCGTTGTGTCGGCCGATAAAGAATTGCAAAAAATTGTATGGCCACCGAGTATGAATGATCTACTGCTAAATTACCAGTTAAATACGGTTACTTATGGTACTACTTATGCACCATTGTCCGCGATAAGAACTCTATATCAATTAGCGCAAGATGAACGGAGACAGTTTCCTCTTGGCGCACGTTGTCGAGAGTCAGAATATATGTAGATTATACGTTCGCTGGTCAAACGATATTATGCTCGCTCAAAAGAAAAGAAGAGACATCACAGAAATATGAAAAAACAGTGGATCTCGAGCTAGACAAATTGGAGCTAATTACCCAGACCTGCTTCTACCACATGGTGCCGTTCTACGATGGTGAGGCTTCAAATCGCATAAATAATGAGGCTTGGATCAAAACTCTTGATGTTCAGCGGAATACAAATCAAGATGAGTTTAGCTTTAGCATCGTAAAATTAGACATTTTCCGTCATCTTTTAATTAACAGGAGTGTTTTTTCGAATATTACTAGAATATTTGATCCATTAAGTTTGCTTTCTCCAATCCCGATTACAACAAAAGTCTTAATGCAAGATTTATGGATTGATAAGAGCGATTGGAACGTAGTTTTACTAGGAAATATATGTGCATGATGGTTCGATTATTGCGAATCGCTTATAACGCTACCCACTTTGCTAGTCGACCACAGCCTTGATACATATGCAAACCAATCATAAGAGATCCATGGTTTCTCCGATGCTTCATCGCGCGCGTAAGTCGCCGCGATCTATTTCCATATTCGCGACAGTGTAACGATTATTCATGTCACCTTACTAACCGCGAAACCAAGATATACCCTGTAAAGACAGTGGGTATACCCACTCTCGAATTCTAATGGAACTAAAGTCACGTATGCGAGTCGTGGTTTATTTTTTTCATCCTTTAGAAAAAATTCGTAGAAGTAAGAATGGTATGATTCCATTGTCAATTCATCTTACCTCGTTGGAACTACGTACGGTCAGAGTAAAAATCATTCATATAGCGCCGTTAAATTGAAGTAGATTTATTAGCAAAACAAAAGAATTGGTCTAAAAGTAGGCCGTTCAATATACTGAATTCGATCCTTGACAAAGAAGGAATATTATGCTTTGGAGGGCCAATGATAAATGTCAAACGCAGATACCAGCCCATATTATCTCGTTCTTTAAAACTCAGCTTTTTATTTGTAAGATACGTGCATAAACTCATACTTCACGATGAGTCTACACAGACATCTAATGTCCTAACGCATTATGCGTGGATATTAAATAAAAGACAGCGCGTGAAACTCTGTCAACCGAGAATTCTACTTCAGTGTACAATATAAAATTAAAAACCTTCACTGAGTAGAGGTTAATTATGCGAATTAATTGTTAATAAACTTTATATTTTATATAATAAAGATAACTGCGTATTTATATCGACGCATTGGTCGAGTGGCGAGAGCGTACCTGTAACGATCAGCAAGGTGAAGCAGCATTCACCGCGGCTACTACTTGAACGGGTAATGGCGCCGACGCTGGCACCTTGTTCATCGCTTAGGTGTTTTTTCACACACAAAAAGACAAGCAAACGGTAAGAGACTGATCAATTCGATATCCGAGCCTACGAAATGTGACACGAATACCGAATTCGAGCAATTTCAAAGCACCTACTACTACGGAGCCGGTTTTCGTAATCCATATTTATCCCACTGGTTTTGGCCATAGGTTCTCCCTACTCCACAGATAGAACCCTAAGTAAATGAGGAGTGGCTGGGTAGGTTAATATTTAGGTTAAGTTTAGTTGGTAAGACGGGAGAGAATGGTATTGTAATTAGGATTAAATGAGAAATGTGAAAAGCTTCATAACTGCGTATTTAATCTAATCCTTTTTAAATACACATTCCCGACCAAGCTCGGATTTTACCCTTATCATAAACAGATAGTGCTATCCAACAAGATTACCTACTTATTTGATATTTTCATACGTTTTTGACATGGAAGGCGGAAATGAGCATGAAGCATCTTCAACATCTGCTCGGCCATCTTGAAAACGCTTAAACCACTATATATATATAAACACAATAAGCATTCATTGCTATATACTTATATGAATAAATTATCAGATTCTGTTGCAGTTTTTCCAAGTTTTTAGAATTAAAAATTGTACTTATGTCGACTGTTCTGAATTAAATTAATAAATATTTTTATCGGTCTTTATAAGATAATATATTAGCTAAAATAATGATAGTCAGACTGTCTTTGTTTATATTCACCCTCGTAGAATCTGAAAAAAAACTTATTACTACAATAAATTATATTAAAAATCAAAAATAAAAATAAAATAAAATTAATAATACAATAAAAATAAAATAATAATTAAATATAATAAAATTAATAAAAACAATATTCTATGTTAGTAAAGGATAACCTGACTGCCTTAAATTTAGAATCACCTAAACTCAAACTGAGTTTAGTTCCTGAGGTTGAACCGTAGCGGCTAAAAACGTCGGACGCCAACGGTGATTCTATATTTAAGGTGGTGGGAGTAGTCAGGTTATCCTTTACAAACATAGAATATTGTTTTTATTATTTTTATTTTATTTTATTTATTATTTTATTTTTATTTTATTATTAATTTTATTTTATTTTATTTATGATTTTATTTTTATTTTATTATTAATTTTATTTTATTTTTATTTTTAATTTTTAATATAATTTATTGTAGTAATAAGTTTTTTTTCAGATTCTACGGGGGTCCATATAAACAAGGACAGTTTGACTGTCATTATTTAGCTAATATATTATATTATAAAGACTGTAAGATCGATAAGAATATTTATTAATTTCCAAGTGTTATGTAAAATTTTATAACAACCCGTTGCTCTATTATTCTAAACATCGATCTAATCTAAGCATCGATTATGCTTCCGACAAAAGAAAAAACGCTGCCCCTGTAAAAACAAACGTCAAAGCTAGACTGACTTGTCTTCAGACAATGTAGGTAATAAATTCTACAAGTTTCATTTCGCGTAGGATTCAGGCTAAACAGGTAACAGTGGTGAATCTTTGGCGCATGCGTAAAGCGTAACGTGAGGCTTCACGAGAGGAGGCGAATTAAAAATTCAGTAAAAAAACTGCACACCTGGTATGTGAACTTAACTTAATGATTGTTAAATATTAAGAAATAACAAGTAAAGTACTCCAGACTTACAAAAATGTATACGTTCGTGACGCTAAAGCGATCGTAAAGTATGCTTTTATAGTCCGCAATATTATAAATTTATGTGGAAATCCTTACGAATATCAATATTATTTATTTATTCCATCTGTTTTGTATCGCAATTAAAATATTGTAAAAATAGCACATATTTAGAGAAATTGAAATTTAACATGTACATCAGATACTCGTTTATTTTTCTGTGGATTGCGTATTTTGTTAAGACAACACAGATGCAGGAAGCATCTAAAAGCGTAAGTAACTAAGAGATCAGTATTAATATGTATTAAAAATAAATTTATCATGTATCAGTCAGCTGTTAGTAGATGACTCTTGTTTGGATCGACTGAGTTAATGTACGAGTATTATACGTCCATCGCTGTAGAGTTTGTACATCTTCTTTTAATGCTTTAAAGTATCAGGTATGTGAATAAGTCTTTCCCGTTTTTTTTTTCAAATTTTGAACCTTTATTGTGAAAAAATGGTTACAAATGAATTATTGAAAATATTGGCCATCGCTAGCTACAACTTTTTCCCATCTTTCTGGCAACATACGAATCCCGTTGCGAAAAAATTCGACCGGTTTGGCCTCTATCCAGTCATCTACCCATTTTTTGGCTTCCTCGTAGGAATGGAAGTGCTGGTCAGCCAGGCCATGCGTCATCGATCTGAAGAGATGGTAATCAGACGGAGCAACGTCTGGACTATACGGCGGGTGGGGTAGGACTTCCCATTTGAGCGTTTCTAAGTATGTTTTCACCGGCGGTGCAACATGTGGGCGAGCATTGTCATGTTGCAAAATAACTTTGTCGTGCCTGTCGGAGTATTGTGGCCATTTTTCTCGCAGTGCGCGGCTCAAACGCATCAATTGTCGTCGATAGACCTCGCCTGTGATCCTTTCATTCGGTTTCAGAAGCTCATAGTAAACCACACCTAGCTGGTCCCACCATATACAGAGCATGAGCTTGGCGCCATGAATATTTGGCTTGGCCGTCGATGATGATGCATGGCCGGGTAGTCCCCATGATTTTCTTCGCTTCGGATTATCGTAACGTATCCACTTTTCATCGCCAGTCACGATACGATGCAGAAAACCCTTTCTTTTATGTCGCTGAAGCAGCTGTTTGCAAGTGAAAAAACGCCGTTTGACGTCTCTCAGCTTCAGTTCGTACGGCACCCAATTTCCTTGCTTTTGGATCATTCCCATGGCTTTCAAACGCTTGAAAATGGTTGTTCGGTCAACTCCCAATGCTTCAGCAAGTTCTTCTTGCGTTTGACAAGAATCTTCATCAAGCAAAGTCGCCAATTCTCGATCTTCAAAGATTTGCGGCCGCCCGGAACGCTCCTTGTCTTCCACGTCGAAATCACCGCTTTTGAAGCGTCGAAACCATCCGCGAACACTTGAATCATCGACAAAACCTTCTCCATAAGCCTCCTGAAGCAATCGATGCGTCTCGGCAGCAGATTTCTTCAAATTGAACCAATAAAGTGAAACTTCCCGCAAATGACGTCGACTCGGCTCAAATTTCGACATTTTCACGATATCAAAAATTTATGATGCGAAAAAATTTTAACTAATGTGTTAGTATGGAATTATTGACATATGAATAAGCTTTGATTATGATATATGTAACCATTGAATGCTCGCACAGTATTGGTGGCGCCATCTCTTACAAAAAACGGGAAAGACTTATTCACACTCCTAATAGTTTCAAAATTAATATAATTTTTGTAAATATTTTTGATATATTTGATAATTATGACTCATATTTGCATAGATATTTGGACTAATGACATGATTTTACAGAATAAATTTATTAAATAATTTAATCATTTGTGTTTCAAATTAGTTCATTTTATTTCACTCAGATGAAAGTGACCAATGGTGCCTTTTCCTATCTCAATCCATTATATTTCGATGATGTATCGATGCAAATGCACATGATTGGTGACAAGTTAATTGCATATTTTATAATGAAGCAACCTTTTCCGATGAATAGCATTGTAAGTTATCGAATATGTATGCTTAGAATAATTTTGGTATACCTAATCTATACAGAACATTTCAAATTCTGAAAGCATTATAGATAAAAATAGTTGCAAGAAAATGTAATAAGCATAATTCGATCGAGACTAGTTTGGGGAGGTACAATGTATCACTTTGTGATCAAACTGCTACGAATTGGAATTTCTTACCAAATTTCTTAAAAGATGCGGTTAAAGAAGGAAAATGTACAAAATCGGTGAATATTACTTTTCTATGAGCAATGAATACATTGGTTCAGGATTGTAAAAGTTAATGAGACATGTTTTTATTTGTTCGTCAGGGAATAGTACAAAGTAAAGATGCTGGCATATTTCAATTGGATAAAGTTCAGAATCCTAGCAAGTTGGAGGGAAATAATATTATCTACTTAAATAATACTATATCCAAAGGTGTCGTAACTATAATGAATTTTGAAATATATGCAGTCTATTCCTAAATCTCCATCAATAAGATTCATATTCTTCATTAGGAAAAAATTATTTAGAATATGCCATTGATAGTTGGAATAAATTAATATAACCTTCAACATTTAATCTTGTTTATTTATCGATAACCACATTTTGAATCAGAAAAATACAAGCGTAGAATTCGACATGCATTTATAAATGTATAAATAATTATAAGAATCCAGTGGCAAGTTTAACAGATCCATATCAATGCACTTCGTCATTTGACGCAGAAAAATATTACGAGATAATTTAATGGAAAACACATATATAAAGAATAAATTTATCTTTGTATGTATATTTATAAGTTGTAAGAATAAGTATAAATAACATCTAAACAGACAAATAAAACATTGGACGTTCATATGATATGAATGAATGAATAAATATTAGTCACTGAATGAATAAATACAGTCACTTCTCAAATTCAAACACTCAAACAATTCATCCCCATCAATTGAATCGTACGTAAAACATGAAATTAAGTAAAGA
The DNA here is from genome assembly GCA_018907035.1 of Sycobia sp. Sy_11. Lineage (NCBI taxonomy): Eukaryota > Metazoa > Arthropoda > Insecta > Hymenoptera > Epichrysomallidae > Sycobia > Sycobia sp. Sy_11. The sequence goes on along the minus strand of JACCIC010000060.1, from coordinate 1,302,383 downwards.
ATGGACGAAACATAAATTAATATTTATTACACTAAAACTTAGTCGAGTTTAAGGGTTTCATCTTTCGAACATTCCTGAAATTAAAAATATTTTCATGCTTCTTATGTATTTATTCCAAAAACTACATTAGTTTTAATAAAAATAATATTCAGATTTATAGAAATTTAATTTAAAGAAGCTAGATATATATGAATTGAATCTGATCAAGGAGCGCGGTCGCACTCCGATGACAAGTATGGGTACTACAGCCTTCGGACTACCGTGCTATACGAGGTCAGTCAATTAACTCATACGACAAAATTAAAAAATCGAGTATATTTAAAAATTAAAGAACATCGCTGCGATTCCCTTCAAAGTAGTCCCTTCGCGCATCTGTTCACTTATTCCAGCAAGTATTCCTTTCTCATAACAATTCTGGAACACTTTTTGTGGGACCTCTCCGAGTACCCTCGTCACAGATTCTTGGATATCTTCAACGGAGACAAAATGTCGATCTTTGACGTATTTTTTCACATGGAGGAGTGGGCAAAAGTCGCTAGACGCTAAAAACTGAGAGACACTGAACGCACTGTGACAGGGAGCATGGTCGTGATGCAGATCCCAAGTCTTCGCGATCTCTGGACGCACTCTAAGCACCCTTTTTCTTAATTTTTAGATCACAATTGCAGTAGAATACTTGATTTACGGCTTGTCCAAGTAGTACAAACTCTTTGTTAACCACCCCTTTGCTGTTTAACAACCAAATAAACATGGTTTTCACTTTGGACTCCTCATTCTCCGCGCTTCCTCTTTGACGCTGTCACGGCCTTTCTTAAAATCGGCATGCCACCGAAGCACTTGACTACAACTCAGGGCATCACTACCATATACTATAGGTACTTTTTCATAAGTTTCTGTCGTGGTTTCGCCGAGTGTCGTACAAAATTTTATCACGCACCGTTGCTCTAAATTTCTTTGTTCCATTTTCGTGACGTACACAACTCGCGCGTTATTATAAAACACTAAGCAGCTGCCGAAGAAATGATCGTGCAACGGTCGTCAAGGTCTTAATCGAGAGAGTGAGGATCTACTATTACGGTAGCGGAGTTACAGTTTCACAATGTTGTAACAATTTTTAGAGGCTGCCACAACAGAAAAGAAGATATCGTGAAAATTCTCTCCATCTGACATATCTCTCAAAGGCTTCCAACAACAATGTGAAAATGCTCGCATGCCAAGGAACGTGCGCTTATCCGTTGTATTTGCGGCCTTGCCGAGATCAGTCCTTTTGGGGTGCGAGACTGGGATCAAGATTCAGGCACGCCCCTACGCCTATGACTACGATGGAATACAGTGACAACGGATTGTGATTCACTTCGTTTTTAGCTCTAACCAGGATCTACGTGTTTTTATCAGCTACGAGCGTTTTATTGCGTTTACTTACATTAGGCGTAGTTTAGTTATAACGTCATATATGCATATGTGTATGTAAATATAAAGACATCCACATTTTGTTATAATGTGCGTGTGAGCCGGCGTTTAAAGTGAGTTGAGGAGAGCAGAGTGGGACACGGCAGTTGACCGTAGGTGACAATCGCCTGCGATTGCTGTAGGTGTTCCCAGCGTCACTCGTACCCGGTGGCCGCCGTTGTGGTAAGGGCTGCACCCGTACCAAAGACGTTGGGGACGCAATGCGGATCAGGAGGGTCAGCGGAACACGTCTTTCTCTTGCGCCTCATAGATCCGCCTCTTTAACCTATCTGTATAGGCCAGAAGTGTACTGTATGTAAGTGTGGTTGGTGAGAATAGGATTGTCTTTTTATATTATATAGCGACAGTATTATTTATGCGTTATCGATTTCTGAGTATTTACAACTAAAATATTTGTAAGTACTTTGACATCTTTGTCATCCATTCAAGGAGTGGAGGTTTTTTATGCTTTGCGGCGTTGCGCATTAAATACAGATTTTTACCTTCTAACTTTGTCATTATTAATTTAATGCTGTTCACGAATACCCACTCCAACCACGTTCTAATTACATATGAATTAATTATTATTTTTCTCTGTGTCCCTCTTTAATAATATCGTTCTAAACATCATATTTAAATATCAAACATATACTTTTAAGTCAACGCCATATTGTTCTTAACTGACAGAGCCAAAACGCGGTGCACATTGTGCAAGTGTATCGAATGGGTTGTACAATCTGTACATAAAATTTAAAACCAGGTGTCTACATATAGAGGCGGGAAAATCGTGCAAAATCCTAACGTGAAGCTTCACGAACGGCGATGAATTCAAAATTCATTGAAAAACTGTACACCTGGTATGTGAACGTAACTAATGATTGTTTAATATTAAGTAATAACAAGTTAAATACCCCAGACTTACAAAAATGTATACGTGCGTGACGCTAAAGTGATCGTAAAGTATGCTTTTATAGTCCGGAATACTATAAATTTTACCAAACAACCTTACGAATATCAATATTATTTACGTATTTAGTTTGATTTGTGTCGAAGCTTAAAATATTGTAACAGTAGCATCTATTTAAAGAATTTGAAATTTAACATGTACATCAGATACTCCTTTATTTTTCTGTGGATTGCGTATTTTTTCAAGATAACGCAGATACAGGCATTACCTAAAAGCGTAAGTTACGTAAAAAAATTAGTGTTAATATTTATTAAAATAAATTTATCATGTATCAGTAACAGCTGTTAGTAGATGAATGTTATTCGGATAGACTGAGTTAATGTAAAAGTAGTATACGTTCATCTCTGTAGAGTTTGTACATGTTCTTTTCGTGTTTTAAAGTAGTCTCAAAATTAATATAATTTTTTCAGATAATTTTTATATATTTGATAATTACGATTTCTATTTGCATAAATATTTGGACTAAAGACATGATTTCGCCAGGATAAGTTTATTAAATAATTTTATGATTTGGATTTCAAATTAGTTCATTTCATTTCACTGATTTATAGCTGAAAGTAACCAATGGTGCCTTTTCCTATCTCAATCCATTATATTTCAATGATGTATCGATGCAAATGCACATGACTGGTGACAAGTTAATTGCATTTTTCCAAATGAAGCAACCATTCCCGAACGATAGCACAGTAAGTTATCCAATATGTATACTTAGAAGAATTTTGGTACACCTAATATATATATATATATAGAAGATTTACAAATCTGAAACGTTATAGATAACAATAGTTGCAAAAACACGTGATAAGAAAACTTTGAAAGATACTATTGTAGGCACGTCCAAGATACAACTTTGTGATCAAACTGCTAAGAATTGGAATTTCTTACCAAATTTCGTGAAAATTGCAGGTTAAAGAAGAAAAATGTACAAAAGTGGTGAATATTACTTTTCTATTAGCAATGAATATATTTATTAACGATTATAAAAGTTGATCGCATATGTTTTTATTTTTACAACAGGGAGATGTCGAAAGTAACGATGCCGGCATATTTCAATTGGATAAAGTTCAGAATCCTAGCAAGTTGGAGGGAAATAATATTATCTACTTAAATAATACTATATCCAAAGGCGTCGTAGATTTAATGAATTTCGAAGTATACGCAGTCTATTCCTAAATATTTATAATCTATTGAATATTTTGAATTATGACAAAATGATATAGAATATAGTATTTATAGTTTGAATAAACTACTGATATGAACTTGAATTTTGAATCATTCTTATTTATCGACACAAACATTTGCGTGTGATTATAGATGTATAAATAATTATAAGAATCCAAAAGTAAATTTAACAGATCTATAACAACGCACTTGCATCATTTTATGCAAAGAAAGACAGGGAGGTCGTTTTATTGGAAATATATGTAGAAAGATGAAATTTATATCATTTTTGTATATATATTTATTGGATTTATGTATTTATATTTGTGTTATAAGAATAAGTATAAATAAAATTGAAACAGAATATATCAGATGACGTTCGTACGTCTAACAGCCAATGAAATAAAATAAGTAAATAAAATGGTACGAAACATCAGAAACTAATATTTATTGAACTATAACTTAGTCCAGTTTAAGGAGTTGTCCTCTCATTGTTAACTACAATCTATTCAGAGAAGTCGGATTACGAATTTGTATAGGAAGGTGATTCCAATAATTAGCACATTGCACTTGCAAAGTTAGACTTTTAATCGCTGTGTTTGTATAGAGACCGTTGAATTTTTTATTTTTCGCCTGGAGCATTCTCTGACCAAACGTTTACAAAGGTGACACGTTAAATACTCAGGGTAATACATACGCAGAATTTTAGAAAGTAGTGAATAGCTTGGAAATAGTTTCTCCTGGGATCTATGCATAGTTAATCGAAATATCCTGAAGGGTTTGATATATCAACTGTCGTTTGACGTATAATGTCTAAAATTTTTTATGCATCGAACACAGGAATTTGGTAGCACCCGACACGTGTTTCTTATTTCAAGGAAGGCATTGAACGTTATGACTGAACACTGAGCAGTGTATATTTTAACTTCACCGAGCAGATCATTTTTGGCTTTACACGCGCTTAGGTATTTGAAATGTTGTTTTTGTACGCACTTATGTGTACAAAAACAATACATATTATTTAAATTCCTTAACAATATTCAAAAACTTATATATTTCTTTGTTTTATTCAATATTTTGCACCGAAACTGTAACAATATTTAGGAATAATTGGACTAATGAATGTTTAAAATTGTTGAAATTTTGTCAACATCCTCTTTGATAAATTCAAAATCTTCGATTACATTAAGCGACGAACATTTAGTTTTCAAAACTTCAGAAAAAAACTGATTTTATCCTAATCTGTACTAAAATTTGCCGAAAGCATATTTTGAATTTTTTCAATTCAAGAGACCACGCGCAAAATTCTAGGAAACAGCATAATTTGTATAATTTTTTAATATGAAAAAAAAGATATTGATTGATAAAAAAACACAGTTGGTAAGAATGACGTTGATATTTGAGAAAATATGCGTAACTTTGGATTTAATGCCCAAAAAACTAATATTTGTAGGTTTCTTCAATTCTTTTTATTCATAAAAGTCGCACTTTACTTCAATCCAAGCGCTAACAGAAAAACTTGAAAGTACACATTCATATTTTTGAAAATTTATTATGATAAATTATTATATATAATTTAAAAAAAATCACATACTAACAAAATATTCTTCTTATGGGTTCTATTATGCAAATTATTATATTATAATAATTATTATTATAATTAACGAAAATTATTATATATAATTATGATTATAATTAACAGAGAATTTCTGCTAATCAATATATAAATGCAAAATTAATATTTTAGATATTCCCTGTACTTTGACTAACTTAAATATTAGATATTTATCTACATTGTACAGAATCGTGTAGCATTAACTTTTTTATAAGAACTAGAATTCGTTAAAAAAGAATCACGTTTAAAACATGTTTTTTTTTTTAATATATCTGCAACATTCAATATTCTGCTCAAAAAGTATTCTTTTTTTAAACAATATAAAAACAATTCAGTTATTTGACTGACGACTTTTTCATTTAAATTTATTCCAGAACACAGTGTATATAACATTAATATAATGTCAAACCACGCGCACTTCATACGAAAATAAATCAGATGTATCAAATGAATTATTTTGGCGATCATTGTTTACTTTTTTTTATTAGTTAAATGCGCAGATCACGATACTTTACTTACATTATACGCGAACGAGGAAATGGGGTCGCCGCGGCTATTACATTGTCTAAAATGATAAAAGGGCGCGACCTATACAGATCGGCGGTGTGCGCGGCAATTTCTCGAGATCTAACACACGCGAATCCGATTAATCGGTCGCAGTGGTTCTTTTCTCTCCCTTGCCTATATATATATATATATATATATATATATATATATATATATATATATACACAGTACACATTCTTTCGAGTCGAGGATAAAAAATAGGAAGAATGTTTCGTAGGGAGGAAAAGCTCGCCGCGCAGTTCTCGCTCCACACCCGCCCCTTCGTCCCGAAACGCTATAGCTCTCGCTTCTCCCCGGGGCGATATTTCACATTCGCCCCGCGCGAGCGCTCTTCTTTGCGACGCCCCCCCTCCCCTTCCTCGCCCACCGTCCCTCGCCCTCTTGCTCTTGTTTGCGTTCTCTTCTTTTGCTCGCTCTCTCGCTCTGTCACGCACGAGCTTATACGTGTATATATCTATATAGACACCCACACTCACGTGCACACAGTCGCATATATATATATATATATATATATATATATATATATATATATAATATAGTCCCCCCGTAGGGGCAGGCGCGTCTCCGCCGCGCTTTCCGGGCGCAGCGAAAATACCGCGCTCTCCCATCCCATCCAAGCCCATCCCATCATCAGACGCTTCGCTCGTCGTCTCTTTCTCTTGCCCCCGCTCCATCGCCCCACACCTCCCCAAGTTTTCGCCGGGCCTTGGCACGTCGCGAGTCGTGACGCGATCGACAAAATCATCGGGGAGAGAAGCGAGTATACCGGGATGAGGAAAGGGGAGGCCGCGACCGGATTTGGTGAGCGCGCGCGGTGCCGTGTAGTCGCCGACGAATTGTATATATATATATATATATATATATATATATATATATATATATATATATATACAGATAGGGGAGCCTTCAGAAACCCTCGCTTCCTCTCCCCTCCTGGTCTAATATACCGCGCGACGGCGTGTCGCGGGCGCGGCCCGACGTGCGTTGTACCTATATACGTTGTCGCTGCCGCTCTCTCTCTCTCTCTCTCTCTCTCTCTCTCTCTATCTCTCTGCGTTCTTTAGCGAGTTAAGAGGTCCCTTCCAAGAATCGTGCACGCGCGTTTTTCGGGCGCCTACGGGCCTTGGCTTCGACAGATATAGGAAGCGGGAAGGAATCTTCGTGCGCCCGCGCGCTCTTCTCTCGTCTCCCTCTCTCACTCTCTCTCTCTCTCTCTCTATCGTCGCTTCGTTCGGCTCCTATAATAATGACGGCGCGGCGGAAGGGGGGGAGGCGCGGCGGCGGCAGCGATGGCTGCCCCGTATATATCGACCTAAAAGCCGCGAGGTCCCCCAACCCTCCCTCTCCCGAAATAGCGTCTATACTATCCGCTGAATTCCCGTGCCCCTCTCCTCGGAGAAACAAAGATAGATCGATGGAAGAGCGGCGAGGGAAGGGCGGACGGCAGAAGTTCGGCTCGGGCGATCCTTATTTATTAACCTATTCTTCCTCGGGAGGCTCTTATCTTTGTTTTATCCTTATAGGCGAGATACGCCGAGGAGGTTGCGGGGTATTGGGTGGCTGCTGGGCCCGCGTGCGTAACCTCCCCCTCCCTCCAGCTCCCTATATACATATAGTGTATATATATATATATACATATATATATATATATATATATATATATATATATATATATATATATATATGGACTACCACCGTGGTGTTTTTTCTATCGGTTTTTATCTGTAAATCTAATTCCGTATATATAGACATAGAGACTTTCGCAAAATCATCTCTTTTCTTTTACTGGGATCTGCACGCTAGCCCCGCGTTGATATTATACGCCCTTGATCCTCGAGAAAACTAGATCAACATGGCAGTCGCATGCAGGTTCATTTTGCTTTTATATCGTTTTATATATATATATATATATATATATATATATATATATATATATATAGCTTATATAAATGACAAGACAGAGTTTTGAAAATTAGAAAAGCATGAGTGTCATTCTTAATTATTTCGCTTTCTCACTCTCTCTCTCTCTCTGTCGTTGTGTATATATATATTACAAAATCACTCACGCTATTTGTCTATGCGTAGACGAGAGATGGAGCGTACTAAAAAAAGAGAAAAAGTATCGAACAACGGGGGATAACCTTGAGGATAAGGCGATTATTCGACCATATATATATATATATATATATATATATATATATATATATATATATAGTACTTATATAGAATATCATCGTGGCTGACAGTTTGGTTATATTTTTTTCCTCGTCTTTTTTTTCTTCGCACGTGCAGCGCCAGGCCTATTATATACAGAGTGTAATAAAAAAGCCGTCTGGTGCGAGGGAGGGCGTGCACTTTAATTGATTAATTATCCCGCCCCCCCCCCGCCCGATGAGAAGACGTGCGTTCACGAGTGAAAACCGCGGATCGTAGAAGAGAAGAGGGGGGTGGAGGTGTAGCGGAAAGATTTACTTATTTACGCGCGAGCCTTTTTTCACGAAGATGTCTTCCTTCTTATCATCCGTGGTCTTGCGTAATATTATCTCGGCCGCCCGCGACGCGAAGATCGTCTTGCGCGCGCACGCGCGCGATAATGCTTGCGGGAATGGTGCGACGGGGTGAGGAGGGAGGGGGGGGCGAGTTATCGGGAAGACGGATAGGGGCGAAGAGGCCAGTAGCAGCGACAGCGTCAGCAACCTCGCCGAATTAACGGGCGTTTTTCGGGCTTTTTCGAGAGGGGTTTCCGAGCGGCGCGAAGGCAGCAGGGGTGGAGGGTTGGACACGGGGCGGCCAATCGTTTCACTGGTGGATTTTTTTTCTTTTTTCTTTTTGGATATTTTCCGTTACGCCCCTGGTTATTACCGTCCAATTACGGTCCATTTGATACGGTATAATTTTATGGTCGCGCGGCCAGCGCGATACTCGTCGGCATAATAAATTGCTCTTTGTCCTTTAATGCCTATTTGTATACACGTAGAATTTTGGCCATTTACAAGTATTTCCGTGCATTCGTCTAACCGGCCTCGTTAATTTAGCATTATTACCCTGTGGCAAGCGGGACTCGTTTACATAATTGTTGATTATTAAGCTTTTTTATTTTTCAGTTGCAACAAAATATAATACGACCGTGAAAATTTATAGATTTTTCAACGCATGTTCACCGTAGATCAAGTGTGGATAACGCGATTGTGCCGAATATGATTTTCGTAATGATTTGACTTATTGGGAATAGGTAGGTGGAAGGTTCATTGTAGCTCGAGTTCAATGATAATTTATAAAAAGTTTTACTTTTAGAAGCACGACGCACGAACTTTCGGCACGCACATAACCGCAGACCGATTACTACGAGGACACGACTTTTGAGATCGTATCTGATAAAGCCAATACGCGTTTTCTAATTTTATTTCTAATTCTATTTTTTTATTGATTACGGAGTAACCGAGAAAGAGACCTACGTGATACAACCGATTTTCCAGTTATCCTCTACCTTGGTGACCATTCGGCATCGCGATCATCTCAATTTTGAAAAACCACGCTCTTAAATTTTTTTTCATTTCTAATGTTTCTCTCTTTATCTCTCTTCTCTCTCCTGCATTGCATGCTCGGAGTTCCTTGGACACTCTCCCTTTTTTGAAACTGCGTGTATATATATACGCATATATGTATATGTATATATAGGAGCCGGTATCCCGCGCGATTTATCACCGAGTTAATTAACGTTGTCCGCGTAAGCGGCTCGCCTCGTCCTTATAATTAAAAGCAAGTGGTACTACCCCCCGGCCAGTCAGCCAATCAGCTGGGAAAAGGACCGGAGGGGGTAGGGGAGCGCTCGCGCCGCTCCTCTCGCGCAATTTGCAAAAGGAGGGAAAAGCAATCAATGAAAGTCGTCTCTCTCCCGTTCCATGGTCTCTCTCTCTCTCTCTCTCTCTCTCTCTCTCTCTTCTCTCTCTCTTACTCTTCTTTTCTCACTTGGCTCGTTTTGCCGGCGTCGACCCCCCCGAGGGTTTGCCGGGTCCGCGCTGCGTTACTGATTCTCTCCCTCTCCCCCTCGCTCCATCTTTCTCCTTCTCTCTCTCGTTCCTTCTCTCTTGCTCAGTTGAGTGGTTCGCGCGAAATGGGTCCCCGCGAGGAGCAACGTATATATATATATATATATATATATATATATATATATATATATATATATATAGAGAGAGAGGAGAAGGAGACGGAGTAGGTAGAAAGACAGAAACGATCCGTGCCAGAAGCTAGAGCGAGATAGAGCATGCCTTCGGGGCCTCGGGCGCGTCTGTGATATAGGAGGTAGTTAGTGAACGCGCACACCCGGTGACGCCGACCAGGAGAAAGGGAAGGAGGAGGGAGAGAGAGAGAGAGAGAGAGAGAGGGATAGCCAGCGAGAGAGAGAAGCAACGGCGAGTCTCCTAAGATTTTCGGTCGAAGCCAGCAGCCGGGGAACGTGGCATACCTGTATATATACACACCCGTTCCTGTCCAACCCTCTCTCTCTCTCATTCTCTCTCTCTCTCTCCCTCTCTCCCTCTCTCTTTCTTCATCTATCTGGATACCGGGTTACGCTGCATTCACACAGCGCAACGTCAGTGCCTGTGCTTTTCCCTAGTTGGTGAATCACGACAGCCTCTAGCTCTATTTCTCTCTCTCTCTCTCTCTCTCTCTCTCTCTCTAAGTATATATACATCCTTGGCTCGCAGCCTCATTTTATATTTTTTTTTCTCACGCAAGGGCAGAACTGCTGTGGTGCGTGAACTGATTATATATATATATATATATATATATATATATATATATATATATATATATATATATACCCTATTCCGATGGGCCGCGCGGTCTCGATGAGCATTGCATACATATATAAACTATGTTTTTACAATCTTTCGCCCGTAGGAGTGTAGAATATAGGCCCCCTTGGTTAACCTTTAGACTGCCGCCATTTTTGCCTTATAAATTGATATTTTTGATGTGCAAAATTTATACATAAAAACACCTCATATCTCTAGACTAGCTGTCAAGGTCACAGGTGGCTGATATAAGAGCCAGTCCGGCTGTCTAAAGGTTAATTATTCGCATTTATTAATTCGCAATATTACGCTCGCGGCTTGCAAAATACAAGAAGAATTCAATTGATAATAGAAATTCAATTCACCTTTCGCTTTTTTGGATATAATTAAAGAAATTCTTCTTAATATTAGTATAGATCATGGTGAACTAAATTTGATCAAGTGAAATGAATGGATATTATTTATTTCGCACTAGCTTAGACCAAGATATTGATTATTATACAATATGAAAATTGCATAAATGTCAAATTCCAATTTGAACAGGTGAGGTGTGAACAAGCTTTATGCACACACATACACGCGCGCGCGCTAGTATTTGGCTAATTTGTTTTTTATCCTAAATTGGTAAAAATTATCAGCGATCATGAAATCAGTGTCATTATTGTAAAATAAAATGTTTACTTTTTTTTACTTCTACCCGCTAATACCAAAACAAAAGAAAAAATAATGGCCCAAGTCGGGTTTCCTGTAATACGTTTGGATCAATAATTTCTATTATTTTTTTTATCATATTTGTTTTCACCTTTCACTGTTTTTTCATGTAGATAGCCTAATATTAAATGCAACTATGATTTAGTTTGCTTAGGTTTGTTAATGATAATGAAGGATTTACTGTATCAAGCTGCTCAATGAATATACATAATTAAATATTAGAACGTGTATTTGTGATTTAAACCAATTTTATTCTATTGACTTACTATTTACTATTGTATAATAAATTCAGCATTTAATTCTTATGAAATTAAAACTGTGAAAAAATTCTTATCTTTTGAAAGAGTTCCGACGAACAGGACGCTTTCAAAACTGTCGTACATTAACGAATCTCCAGCATAACCTCGTGCACGCGCGCGCCCGCGTGCGTGTATGTGTGTGTACATGTACATAGGCGACAAATGCGCATGCGAGGACAAAAGCTCCCGTCGTCGCGTCCAAGCGTCGTATATATAATACGGTCCAACAGCCAGATCAAATCCCCCTTCCCCTTCACTCCATTGTCGAGAGACGAGAGCTCCGCGTCGCGCGCTCGTCATGATCGCGATATATATATATATATATATATATATATACGCGTATATGCACGAGCGCACGGCTGCTCCGCCCAGCGCGGCGGGCGGAGGGCCGACGAAGAAATCGCGTTCCCGCGTCGCACACCCTTTAATCCGGCGCTGCCTCGAATCGCGCGGGAACAGAGCGCGCAGGGGCGCGCACGAAACTGCATCCCCCCCTCACTCTACCCCTCGGCTTTCACACGCATAGACGCACACAGGCAGCGACAGAGACGCGTGCGCGCGGCCCTACGTGTCCCCCCTTCTTGCCCCTTCCCCTCTCAACCGCCACGCTCCCTCGGGCGTCGAATTTTCCCCGAGACACCAGCGACGACGGCGCGCGGGCGCGAGCAGCGTCGAAAAGGTCGGTCGGGAGAAACGTCGATATCGCGGCCCCTTCGCCCTTGCCCCTCCCCCCTCCTGCCGCCGGACTGAATCCCTCGGCGCAAGCTCGAGGACAAACTGAACGCGGAGTTCCCTTGTGTGCAAATATATATATATATATATATATATATATATATATATATATATGTATGTATAATATATGCCCAGGCTTTCTTCCAGCGCGTTTCGCGCCTCGCGGGCGATTATTTCAGCTCTGCGTGATCTATGCCTATATATACATATATATATATATACCGTTTCAGATTGTGCGCCCGCGGTGGCGCGTGAATATTCCAGGCGTGTCCTCCACGACGCGCGATCGAACCGCCGCCAAGCCGCTCTCCAGCCGCGCGCTCGCTCGCCCGAAGTAGAGGAGCTGGCTGCAGAGTGAGGGAGAGAGAGAGAGAGAGAAAGAGAGAGAGAGAGAGAGAGAGAGATAGAGCTAGAGAGAGGAGAGAGCGTGCGCAACCCCCCTGCGCTAAATAATTACCGCATCAGCGCTCGGGCCTCGGACGCGGGTTGTCGGACAGATGCGCGTCGGCGGGGGGAAGGGGAGTTTTTTTCTCTCCTTACCTCCCCGCAGGGCTCGCCGCCGCGAGCGCACCGAACATCGGCGATTAAGCTTTAAAAGGACTCGTATGCGCATATATGTGTGCGTGCGCGCGCGCGCGTACACGCGCGAAGCATCGGCTAACGTCTCCGTTGGGGTGGGCGTTAAATAAATCAACGCCAGGATCGAAGAGCACAGCAGTGAGACGGCTGTGTGTGTGTGGGGTCTCGCCATTGGTCCCCCCCCTCTCTCTCTCTCTCTCTCTCTTTCTCATTCTGTCTCCCTTTCTTGCTCTATTTGGCTGGACTATTCTGCACTTGTGTCTCGCTTAAATCCAGGACGTCGCTTTTGTTGTTGATTTTTGGAAAATTTAAGTTTGGTCACTTATCGATGAGAACGATTTGGTTTGGTCTCCTTCCTCGTTAGCATTGTCTCTGAAAAAAAATGCGCTTATGAGAATTGTCATAGCAGAAGGACGATTCGGATGATGGCGAATTTCATATCTTCCAACGTATACGGCGATCTCATAATCTTGCCTTAAAAGTTAATTTCTGTTCGAGCACGTTAGACGCGTTATATCTCCCCGACCTTATGGAAGCAACTCCGCTTTACAGATGACCCTCTTCTATTGAAAAGGGACCTGTCCGTAAAGCAGGTAAGGGAGAACGAAATCGCTTATACGAATCTCGAGATTGCTGTGTAACGGGAGGGCTGGAGACATCGTTGACTTTTATTAAGACGAGGGTGCTCATTGGCAGTTAGATCGTGCCCGTAATTAAGGAACCTCAAATGGCAATACTTATACATTCATTATTGTGACTGGAGTTAATTTCAGAGTAAAGCGTCAATTGATGTCTCGGATCGCAATCTGTGATCGATAAGTGGCATTTTGTTTCCCTCAATAAATGCACAAACAATTCCATTGAAAATTTGTCTTTATTTTTACAGTGTAAAAATAAATCGATGTCTTGGACCGTCTCGGTGAAAAGAGATCCTGAAAGGGTGGATGCGCTCGCGCTTTTATAGATTTTTCAACCTGCCCTCATCGCGATGCGAGTATACCAAGAAAGTTGGAAGGCTACACCTGAATTTTTGAGAAGTCCCTCGCCTGCGCAGCCACACGACACGGAATTTTTCCATTCTTCTTAGATATTTTCATCTCTATAACCCTTGGCGAGTTCGAGTTTTTTGTTTTTTTTTTATCAGTTTGTTTTTATAAGTTTGTTTTTTTAATCCCCATGTTCTTGCAGAGTTCATCGGCTTGCGAATAATGAACGGAACGTGTAAATTCCTTGGAAAGTCAAAAGATACACAAAGGACAGAGCGAGGCCGGGCGAATGTGCAATTGGTCGAAAATACGCGATCGTTCTTGGTTTCTTTGATAAATCAATTTTATGAAAATTCGTTCATTCCGACTATCGCCTGTCATATATACTCCTTTCTTAATTTTGACTCTACAACAATGATGATATACAAAATATAATATTTTAGAAATTTATTCAGATTTTTTTTATTTATTTATTATTATTATTTCTGTTTGACTGTTTGCTCTTTTTTCCAGAAGATTTAGACTTATTAGAAGTTTTAGACAATTAGAAGATTTATTCCAGACATTCTATATGTTCACTATCCAGGTTATCATGAACATAAACAAATATAAAACGAATGAATATTCCTTTTTTTATTATTATACGTTGAAGCACATATAAATATTTATTTATTTTATTTATTATATAAAGTTTTATTCTTACATATAAGTTTTTATATTTTTATATATGATATATATGATAATAGTAAATTTAATAAAACAAATAATTCCATGCTGAACTTAAAATAGATAAATGAAAATAGTCGGCAGCGTCAACTAACTGAATATTTTGCAATGATACCGTGTCTGCGATTTCTTCGATCTTCAATTGTGCAGACTCCCTTGAACAATATGCCGTGAAATGCGATGAAAATTTCTCCTTCATTCCATTAACCATCTCCGAGACCGATAACGTGATTACTTCGTTCGTCTCTGGAGCAAAGGGTGGTACCGATGGTTTGCTCGAGAAATTTATTAAATCAGTTACGCCGCCCGTAAGATATATAGAATAATTTTCTAACGCTTTAAATGCATCAATTTGATTCCTTTCCTCCCGACAAGTTGAAAACGATCCACAGTAGTCTCTCTTATGAAAGTTAAAGATCATAAATCTCTCGGAGATTTTTATCCAATATCTCTCCTTTTTTTTTATCGACTCTCGAAGGTCACGGGGAAGCTTACTTATCTTCACTTTTTTTTTCACTCGCGTAATCGAGTCTGGTCGCTCGGAGCATTTTACTGATACTCAAATCAATTCTCGCCAAGGTCCTCGGCACATAAAAACTGCTTTAATAAAATTGATCGGTGACATTAGGCTTGCCATGAAATGGGCATCAGGTGGCTACTTCACTATTGTTTGACTTCCGTAATGACGTTGATTAATGTCGCGTTACGTTCTTCTGGAAACTTGCGCGAGTCGTTTTCTCGAACGCTACAATAACTTGGTTTGTATTTTATCTGTCTAATCGAGAATAAGTTGATCTGGCTTAAGTCGAAGTGGAACGAATAATGATAGCTCTAGCGTTCTCTATATCGATTTCCTGACGAACCAAAAGAAGGCGGAATTTAGAAAGGCGATTCTTTTGAACTTCGAAAATGGAAACTGCAAAAACGAAATGAAAAGGTTACCTTGAGAATGTTTCTTGTAAGAATGTTGATCATGGTCATATAATGTTTATTTGAAGCTTCCACGTTATTAAGCTGTACGTAATATTTAAAAATACAGAGTTACTTAGACAACCTTCTTAATCTTTGTATTAAGTGTAACGCCACAAGTACGTTATTAATAATTAGTGCATTATAAATATAAAGATGCATTTGTGAATGAAGCAGACTATGCATCAATATACCTTTATTTGTGGTTTGTAATTAATTATGTTAATGTTCAATGGGTGATGGCCATTGATTTCCATTAGGTTCCAAATAACTTTTTGTCTTTGTCATATCTTGGAATTTGCATTACCATATAACGTTATTGACGTCTTAACTTTGAAAATCAGTTTCACGTTAATGAGTGATACGAAGCTTCTACCAAAGAAGAAACAACTCCTGTCAGCTTTCCGTTAATGGGATTTCCGTCAATGACAATGTGGACATACTATCAAATATACTTGTATCAATTGGTTGATCAAGAAAAACTGTAAAATTTATTAAACACATCATATACTTTTTGGAGTTATCTTTTATATTTAAGGAATTACCGATTTGTTTCGTGACTATATCGTAATGCTAGGTTATCGAATATGAATTGAGCCTCAGAAAATATCATTCTAGATTCTATTTCACCCTAACAGGTGTATGGAATATGTTTCACCTTCAATATTTTCCACCTTCTTTACTGTATAAGATAATTTCTTAAAATATATTATGGTGTTATTTTCGACGTAAGCAATAATTTCCTTGCTACGTACAAATATTTTTTCCCTTAAAATTCAATTTTTCATTCGATTCCGATTCTTCCCCTCCGTTGCCTCTTGAATTCTATATACTTGGGAGTTTGATATTAATCCAGATGTTTTTCATCGATTTTTATTTTCAAATTAATAAATATTTTTATCGGTCTTATAGTCTTTATAATATAATATATGAACTAAAATAATGCCAGTCAGTCTGTCCTTATTTATTATCACTCCCCGAAGAATCAGCAATAAAACTTATTACTACAAAAAAATTAGAATAAAAATTAAAAATAATGAAGATAAAATAATAAAAATAATAAACTGTATTCTATATTAGAGAAGGATATCCTGACTGCTCCCACCACTTTAAACTTAACTTCTCCTTTGGCGTCCAAAGTTTCAAAGCGCTAAGGTTCATCCTTAGGAACTAAACTAAAATGAAAAACCCTACATGCTGCTTTATATATCCTATCCGCGCTGTAAATTCATTGATATAACATTTATAGGACCGCCACTTTCTTGACTTAAATGTAAAACATAACTTTTATATTAATAATGAATGATAAGTGTTGTACGATTTACTTGCTCAAACATTAAATTTACATTATTACGATTCTTCAAAATATGAATATTTTCAAGAGTTTTTCATTTATATCTATTTTTAATACCTTGTTCCAAAAATCTACATTTCAATACAAATCGAAGGAATGTTGCAAGTCCAAACTATATTCTTTTAGACCGGATGTAACATTCATGCTTCGCAAGCTATACTGATACTCATATATTCGATGTCTTAAGTATCTATCCGGAATCTTTACAAGTTATTTACTTCGTTTTTTAATTATTTGTATACCACTCCCACTTTCAAACATTTATCCTCCTTTACAATTATTAAATAGACTTCTCATATTATTATTATTTCTAAAGTAAACTTCAATATTGGTAGTTGACCACGCCCTCCAAATCATGCAGAATAAAGCAAGTCGGCATACACCAATTAAAGAATCCACGTGTAATACTCGATTCGGGCCTCGATCGTCATGGCTGCGCGTACGCGGCTTTTACCACTGTAGGCCAAATCGGCTATTTAGAAAAATAACGCCTACTCTTAATCCAGACACAGACGCCCCGCGCTCGATCCCCTTCTGCCGTATTCGGGCGTAAGTAGACACTAACGAGCCCTCGCTACGCGCCGATCACGTTAATTGCCGATACGCGGCCGCGCCGATCCGTACGCTCGCGTTAACGGGCCGCCCGGACCTCACGTCGCACACGCGCGCTCGCTCCCAGCAATATACGGCTAATGCACATACGGCGCGTTGGAAAAGAAGGCGGCTGGCTAAACAATCGACGTTCGACTCACCCCACTCGGTACACGACCCTCGAAACATCGGCGGATATCGGCGATTCTCCTACCCCACCAACGCCAACGCCGCCGTGCGCTCGTTTTCTTCGTCGCCCACCGCGCAGCGTCGCCTCGTGCGAGGACTCGTATTAACGCCCATACGTACACATATATATATATATATATATATATCCTGCGACAGCGAAGGGGATTACGCACAAAGGTCGGCGCGGCGGTCCGCGCGACCGTGCACGCGGCGCGAGCGCGGACGCGACGCACGGCCGTAATCGTCTCCTTCGCATGTGTGTATATATATATATATATATATATATATATATATATGCACGCGCACCACCCGCGCCGCGTCCGTCGGCTATACGTCGCGTGCGGCCTTTAAAGCGCGCGAGCTGCCCTATTCCCCGGCCGTGCAGTATACCGCAGCCCTAGAACGGTAAAGGGCGTTAGTGGGCGGGGGTCGGGGGAGAGGGGTCGATGACTGGGTACAAAGGGCGATCCGCAGGAGGGAGTTGGGGGGAGTGGGCAGGCGATTCGAGGTGAAGGGGGAGGGGGATGGATTTAATTACGATCCCGCTCGCGGCGACGACGCGACGTCGAATTAAGCCCGGACCTTAACGAAGCGAATTTCGCCCGCTGACCTTTCGCGCGAGCGTGCCTAATACTCTCTTCGGTTCTATATACGTACATAGATATATATATATATATATATATATATATATATATATATATATATATATATATAGATATATATATATATATATATATATATATATATATATAGCGAGAGAGAGAGAGAGAGAGAGAGAGAGAGAGAGAGAGAGCACTACGTCGCTGATGCATCGCTCACAGCCCACCACCCGCGTGTATGCGCGTATACATGCACAGGAGTATGCACTGCTCTATTTCCCTTTCCCTCCTCTCTCTCCGTCTCTCTCTCTCTCTCTCTCTCTCTCTCTCTCTCTCTCTCTCTCTCTCTTTCTCCCTCTCCCGTTATTCTCCATTGTTCCGTGGGTCCGCGCGCAGCGTGTGTGCGCGCGCGCGCCATCCATCCATGCGCCATCGCACCCTCGGGGGGGGGTCCGGCTCGATTGTTGCCGGGTCGCGCAGACTTTTATTCGCCGCGGTACGAACTAGTCTCTTCTTTCTTTCATTCTCTCTCTCTCTCTCTCTCTCTCTCTCTCTCTCTCTCTCTCTCTCTCTCTCTCTCTCTCCCTCTCTCGCTCTTTTGTCGAGCGTTAATGGCCCCCGCGCATTTTCGTGCCCCCGCGCTCGTTCCACGGATTTGTATATAAATGCGCGCGAGGGACGCAGCCGTCGCGTCTGCGCGTCGCCGCGCGCACGGTCCCGCTCGATCACTGGATCCTGCGGTAGGGCGAGCATGGGGTGGGGCGGCGAGGAGGAAGGAGGGGAGGGGGACGAAGCCGTCTATTAGCAATTTTTGTCGCGTACAATGCGGGGACCGATCGTGCGCGTACGGGCGAAGGGAGAAGCGCGCCTCGAAGCCGGTCGTTATCGCTGCTCTCCTGCAATAGGTGGCCGAGAGTCGAGGGGGGATGCGAGAAATTGGTGTCGACGAAGTTTCGTCGGCCGCGCGACAGACTTATTTTGGGCGTTAAGGCGCCCTCGACGCGATAAGTCATTTCTTGGCTTTGCTCGGATTAAATCTTAGAGGTCGGCAAAACGTACATGTGTGCGTTGTAACTTTTTAAAAAGGATAGTAAGCGCATAGTTATTTTTGTAGGAAGTTTTTCGAGCTCTTTAATGACAATTACAAAGTAGTAAACTCTAAGTACTAAACTCCACTGTCTTATAAAGCCGACCTTTTACTACTTATGCATATACAAGATAATATGTTTTTCCTAGTATAGATTAAATTTTCTCCGCAGTTAGTCCAGTAACAGTATTTCTTGTGTTTTTTTTGTTTTTTTTTTTTGTTTTTATTTTCATCTATGTGCATTAAACTTTCAGTATAAGAATTTTAGATAAAAAAACATTGTTCAGAAACGTTACATTAAAACTAAAGATATTCTAAAGTTAATTCGATGAACCTAATAAAATTTTCTGCCATTCGTAAGATATCACATTCGAATATTCATTTGGATTTTAATGAACAGGACATTCCGCCTCAAGCCTCGTTCCAATCAGTCTTCGCGATAGAACAGGGAGTGATTTAATGAATTTTTCATAATCAACCTTTCAAGGGACGATATTTTCGCTAAATTGCGAACGAACGATGCCGTGTGATCTCGGATGAAATCAAAGTCGAAAATTTTCAAAAGAAAATATCGTCGTGACCTGACCCAAAAATCACAGATTTTTCATTCTCGAGGTTCCATCATACATATAATAGAGGCAATGGCTCGACCCAGCGTGTACTAACTCATGTGCAACTAAGGTAATCATAGGAAAAGCGAGCAAGAAATTCGCCAAGGTGTCGCTATATAGATATGTATATATATACATATATATATATGTATATATATATATATATATATATAATATCTTGATGGCGCATCGTCGCGGGCGAAGAGACCGAGCCTCCGACGCCGCTGATGCAGTCCCGTTCCAACTCTGCCTTTCCATTGCAGCGTCGCGTCGCCCGTCCGTCGTGCGGGCTCGCGCAAGCCGAACCAGCGTTCGCTCATCTCCCTCGCCCATCGAGCCGAAAAGGCAGATCTATCAGCGGCACGGGGTCGGTGGGGCCAGGGGGAGGGCGTATTTTCCCCGGTCCTTTCCTCCGACGGCCACCCCATATAGCTGATTCTCGCTGTTCTCTCTCCCTCGGTCTTTTTCCTCTCCCCAGATAGATATACGCGCCTTCGTCCGCGCGTTACTTCGTCTCTCTCACTCTCTCTCTCTCTCTCTCTCTCTCTCTCCCGATCTTTTCTTTTGTTTCCCCACCACCCCCCGGGCTGCTCCGGAGCGAGGAGCGCAGTAGGTAGGGTCGCACGGCGCATTTTCGAGCGCTCGCGCGCGCGAGCTGTAACGAGGGGGGCGGATGGGTGGGTGGCGAGGGCAGGGGGCGAGAGAAAAGAGAGCTGCAGGGATAGTGCGCGGAAACAACGAGGGGGAGGGCGGAGGAGCGACGAGAGGCGTCTCGCGTTTCTAGGACGAGGAAAATGCGCGCCCGGCGCGCAATCTTTCCTCTCTCACTTCCTCCACCCCGCTATACGGGTATATAGAGCGCAGCTCGCTGCAGTCTACTCTCGCCACGGCGTGGTGCTCCTTTTCTTTCTCTCACACACGCACACACGCACACACACACACACACACACATATTTATATATATATATATTTATATATATATATATATTTATATATATACACCTGTACATTGTACCTTCTTCCTTTATTTTTCACTCCCTTCGCTCCTTCGTTCTTCTTTTCCTCTTCCTTTTGCACCCTTTCGACCTTCTCTTCGCAGATTCTCTATTTCATTCTTTCCCACTCTCGCTCTCTCTCTCTTCCGTTCTTTTCTTTTTTATATTAGTAGTTCATTCCCTGCTCTTGCGCGTCGCAATTTCTGCTCGGCGAGAGACCTGGCCCCCGGCCTTTTTCGCTCGACTTTCTGTCTCTTGCTTTTCTCCTTGGTTCTTTTTCTTAGCCTCGCTGTTCTTTTATCCCTTTTCTTGTTCTTCAATTTAAGAAAATTCGCACTATGTATTAGGTTAATGGAAATTTCCAAGGGAGATTATTTTCATTTAACTTATTTTTATTATGCCAAAAAACGGAAAAAAGAAGCTTGTACGAAGGAAATTCTTTATATATATATATAATGATTTGGTCTTCGTGAGCTTATTCTGGGTTCACTTTTTTTGTACAAAGTAATTGGAGAATAAGTGAATTGTAGAAAATAGAGGGAAAACTCAAGTAACAGAATCGAGGCAACGGACTTTTTAAAGACTTTTAAAGTGTCGTTTCAAACTTTTAATAAACTTTTCCTTCCCTCTGACTTTAATGATTTTACTTGTACACCACAAAATCTTGAACCAATTCAATAAGCTTTACTTTTGGCTTTTTCAATTTCTTTTTTCTGATTCATTATAATCATGATTTATCTAATTCTATATAAATAGAATAATATAATCAGATGAAATTCATGATGAACGATTGTGCAGATTATTGTTAAGATTTATTTTGGAAAAAATTAAATTAATAGTAGTAATAAGCGTTTTTAATGATACTGAGTGATTTGTTATACACACGAGTGCATGTACAAACGGAATCGTGAATAATAAAAGGTGGATATTTGGTTTAGTTGAAAGAAGCATGCTCGATCGATTCGGAAAACGCCGTTTGAAACAAAATAGACGTAACGGAGGTGGTTTCAGATTAGCATTTAACTAGCGTGAATTATTTTCATAAACAATCTAGAAAGAATGATAACATAGCCGTTGATTATCGAGGATAGTGTCATTCCACCGGCAAAATAATTTTCACAAATACATGAAAAATTTATTTAATATGTTCACAAAATAAAAACATTTTGTCTTATATTCGAATCGCTCTTTGTTTTCTTCATTTTTGACTAATACTAACTTTAACAGTTATTTTTCAATTTTCTCCTTTGTACGTAAATTGTCCTTTTTACGTGAATTTTTTCAGTTTGAAGTATTTCCACCATGTCAAACATATATTATACTATTCCGAAATATAATTTTTTATAACCTTGACTCATATACTTAAAATTTATATTCAGATTTCATTTAAATTAATAATTTTATTCTTAATTTTTAAAAAAATTTTCAGAAAAACCCATAGCATTTTAACTAACTATAGAATACCATACATAATACGTAAGGCATTGTACTATAGAAATTAGAATATCTTATACTCAGTTCATTATACGTCTCCACAGTTGTCCACTATTGTCCACAAATGTTATGTAAGTTCAATAAATACATGAATAATATAAACAATAATTGAAATGGATTATTACAAACCTACGCATATCTTTCACAACTGGGGAAATTAATTGAAAGTACAATGAACTAACTAGTAAATAATTGTAATACGTATTTACCATGGACTATAGATACATATGTGTGTGTGTATATATATATATATATATATATATATATATATATATATATATACATATATATGCATTTGCAAAACTTTATAATTGACTCGTTTTGTAAAGTATCTAAAAAATTATGTATATCTGAAAATAAAAACAAAGCACAAAAATTAAAAACATTTATTTCATATGATATACAATATAGATTTATCCAAACAGTATTTATGTCCTGCCCTCAAACATATATAATATTTATTTAATTATTTTCATTTAAATGAAAATCTAACCTGTTACTAGTTAATATTAATATTTATTATCTGCAGAGAGACAAAACTGCTCTCGATGCATAAACAGACTAGTTTTCGCAAACTTCAGTGTTTACGCTTCAACAAGACAATGTCAATGTCCGCATAGGAATTTTGCTTTTCAAATATTTCATGTGACTGTTTCGACAAATTTTTTTTCACCCGAAACAATATTTCAGTGTCTAAGACCAGAATACGGACAGAATAAGAACACAATTTTCGGTGTTTACATCGATACCTGTGAACTTTGAATTTCTGTATTCGTATGTTGAAAGGTCAAGTACAAGCATTTCTAAATGTCAATTTTTTTCATTTCATCTAAATTTATACTCTAATGGGCTGAAAAAGGAAGAGACATATATTTTCGTTAGTGTAAGCAACGTTTTTTTCAATGTTACTATATCGATTTTTTCTCTCAAAGTGCTAATTATGAAAACAGCTCATTTTCAATATTTACGTTTCGCTCCAATGCCCTCCACGGGTGTAAAAATTTATTGTAACGTTCATTTATATCTGTCCACGGAGAATAATTTTCTCGTGAATATTACAGTAGCGCTGTATTATTTTCAGTGTAATGTTCAGTAGCAGTTTGATTTTGGATTATAAAAAAATCTAAAACTTTTATACTTCTAAAGAATTTTTAAGCAAACAAACGGAAAACCATCATTGACATTGTAAAATTTATTATCAGCTGTGGTAATTTTTTAGTTCTTCTTTTTTTCTTATGCGATCCATTTTTATTAGAAAAACCGTATGAATAGTATGTATTTTCGAAAATTATTAATTCAGATTCTGTTCTAAAAGCTTGGCTAGGAAAAATGCTAAATAAAGATTTCTAGATCTTTTCCGAGTCTCGCTGCAAAAGCGATAAAGAAAAATTTAAAATGATCCAGACGATAGTAAAGAACGAATATTTCAGGTATGTTCAGATACCGAAATAAAATAACTGGTCTGGTAGGTACTTCCCTCCTCTTGTTTAGACTAAACATATTCATTTCTTTTTTAAATCTTTCAAATATTCGAAATTTCTAGGAGCGAAGCAATGTACATTATGTCCGTATATATATATATATATATATATATATATATATATATATATATATATACATATATACAGAAATATTTTTATGTACGATTGTGATTTGTAAAATAGTATAGAAAGCATCTACATTCTGACCGCCGAAATGAATTCATCTCGACTGCTTTACATCTATAGCTCCATTACAATTTCAGATAAAAATTAAAGATACGTAATTGAAATAGGAAAAGTTCACCAAAAGTAATCACACTCTTGCGTATATGTTTGCTCTAAGACATTCGCCGAACTCGTCAGTAAGATAGCAGGTGGCGTAATGTGAAACGCGGGGACGATAAACTGGAGCTGATTGATAGAAAGAAAAATATTACACGATTTTCTAAATTATCCTAGGATCGTCAGTGCTGATTTCCTTTTCGTTATATCTCCGCGAGTCCAATTTGTATTTGATATTGTGAATAACCACCGGGTGGGCAACGCCTCTCAAAGTCATAATTAAACCGCGCAAAATATACGCGAAATTTTGTAAGTGCGCGTGCTAATTACGGGAAATGCTACGCAATTACACGATCAGGCGCTCGAATTAGTTTGATTCGCCAACAAATCCACTGACGTTGCAACCCGGGCAATTACATCTCGACCGTGCCATATTTCTGAACGTTTGCGAAGTAACGCCTCTGCCCCTGCCCCTCATACCTCTATTCAAAGGCTGCAAAAAATCATAACAGAATGCGTAACCTCGTTAAAAAAAAAAAAAAAAAATATTCCATTGACTTTGGCGGAGCGGGCGCGAATAATAGTTCTTAATTCTGTATCGAGCTTATATATAGGCCTCAATCGCGTCGAGCGCGCGCGCAATGCTACCCCACGCGCAAGGGGAGAGCCACTGTCGCGAAAGTGTACCTTATTATATTTGCGCGTTACACCCCGACATTATGTAAGGGTCGCTTCTCCACCCGACGCGTATGCATTATATAGAAGCAAGACAACGAGTCGCCGTATCGCTGCTCATCACCTGTGTGTACGGATACCATAAATGGAATTAATCCCCGAACAACGGGTAGACTCGTTCGAGGTTCCATGCGCATGCAGCCGCGAGCATCAGCGGCGAACGGTATAAAGTATAATACAGCCAAAGGCAAAAAAGAAAAAGCAAACGAGTGAAAAGAACAAGCGACAAAAAAAATTCGAAGCACGGAGAATGAGAGAGAATCGCGCGCGAGTGCGCGAAGCCGTCGTACAAAAAGGGGTCTAAAGATAATCTCGCAAAAGCTCCCACTTATAACGTCGTCGTGAGAGCTCGCGCGATCCGATCGATAATTATAAAAATACACGAGGGCGTCGTTTGTATATATATATATAATACGGTGTGGTCGCTCGGCGGACATAGTGTATATATATATATATATATATATATATATTTTATCGTATATTGGGGTTGGGTGAACGCGAGCGAGCGCGCGTCCGTGCACGTGGGCGCACAAAAGCGCGGTCGCGCTTGCGACGCGATTGACGGTGAAGCGGAGCGCCGCTCTCGTGTGTTCGTTTGTATATATATATATATATATATATATATATATATATATATATATATATATATAATTGCTCGGAGAGGCGCGATAATCTTCCCCCTTTCCCTCCCACTCCCTAGCGCCTGCCGGTCGGACAAAGTTTTTGTTTCTCCCTATACATACACACATATATATATACATATATATATATATATATATATATATATATATATATATATATATATATATATAGGGCCGCCACCCGCGTACGCAAGGATGGAATAACCAGGGTACGCACGTGCAGCGTCGCGCGCGCGCGCAAGAGGCCGAATGATAGATGGTGTGGGGTACCATATATATATATATATATATATATATATATATATATATATATATATATATAGGCTCGAAGGTGACTCTGCGATCCATTGGCGCTGAGGGAAAAGAGAGACACGGATATGGAGACTAGTTGGGGTGGAGGAATTACTCCCGATTGAGTCGTTTTCGAAATTTGTTTTGCCACGCGCGAGTCTCGTGTTCCTCTCGCTTTACCAGAGGAATTCCAGCCTCCCGCACTCCGCCTCGCCCGAAAAGATCAAATCGTGCCTCGTGTACTACGGCACTGTTTACACGCTCGGTGGAAGTTATCTGTCGTATATACATCTATATATATATATATATATTGTTCATATGCACATATGAACGTATGTATGTGTAGGTGCGTGTGGAACGAACGCTTTCTATATACGAGTGCCAACCGGGTTTCAATGAATTATTTTCAATGCTCAATGAGTAAGAGCACGTGTTTTAATCGTAATGTGTGTCAACATAAAGAATCAGACAGCTGAAATATCATTGCCACTCATTGTAAAGTGATATTAAGGCGCCTCGATCGAGAATGAACGTAGCAAGTGCGGTTGGAGGGAGGAGGAGGCTGCTGCCCTTTTTCAGAGAAATCTTGTATATCTCAATGCATTGTTTAATACAATAACTATCTGAATATTCATGCCTGCATCATAGCTACACGTACATGTTTCATTATAACCAAGAAAGTAATTTCAACAGTCTAATCACAACCTTAAGACTTTAACTATTTTCGTTCAGTGATTCTGTTTTATTCGACACGATTTTTTGGTATGAAAATGATCCTAAATAAATAATCTTTAATTTTTATTTATTTTTTTGAAAATAGGTACAGCTTTAAAATCGATGAAATCCTTTGAAACCATCAAAAATGTTTGCGTCTTAGAATCGCGCTAACCGTCTTCTAATTAATAATAACAATAACAAGAACAACAACAACAACAACAACAACAATAATAATAATAATAATAATAATCGTTTATTTTTATAATTTTACACTCACTATAAAATAATATACACTTACTAAACATAAAATATTGAAAATTTTAATTAATCGTATCCAGTAATTGTAATCGTTCATCATTGTTCTGCCGGTTTTCAAGCTCATTGCTGAAATTGCATGGGAACTCGAACGGTTCGGGCGGATTACTTTTTCTGATACTTTATTATAAAATAGTGGAAGCGT
Source organism: Sycobia sp. Sy_11 (assembly GCA_018907035.1). NCBI lineage: Eukaryota > Metazoa > Arthropoda > Insecta > Hymenoptera > Epichrysomallidae > Sycobia > Sycobia sp. Sy_11. Next base: position 1,275,296 of record JACCIC010000060.1, on the reverse strand, counting down.
TAAAGAGGATGTCATTCGATGGTGAGTGCAACTGCCCCGATCGCCGCCAGGTCGCGTATAGTCATGAAAAATGTACGGCCAAGACTCGATTTGAGAAGGTGCGCAAGACGTCTGAAAAAAAGTATTACAGCTTCGCCTTATAAACGTCTACCTTATATACGTAATATTTGGATTTAAAAAGAAGCTGGTCTTTATTATGATTATTATTATGTTCTTTTACAAATTAGAAGAAAATTCATCGAGGGATCTATCAGTGCGAACGTTTAAAAAAGTTTTCTCGTAATTTAGGTCTAAAAAATTGCCGAAATCATCCCCTCAAACACGTACGATTGAGATATCGCTCGCTCGGTAAAAATGTTATCATTCCCACGGAATTTATGGCCAATGTAAAAGTGATTAAAATCGATTGGTACACGTTTATCCACCGCGGACGCGCGCTCGGCATTCTTACGGAAATCTAAAAATGTCTATTACACTATTAACGTCCCACTGACCCTCGATTGTGCGTCGTAATATCCTTTATACGCATCCTCTTCTCTTCGCACTCTTTCACCTCCTCCCAGTTCCCGCGTATGTATACATGCAAGAGCGCGCGCGCGCGCGCGTATAGCACACACACACACACACACACACACACACACACACATTCAAGCACGTGCGTTCGCTCTCCCCCTCCCCTGCTCACATCCCCCCACATACACACTCGGCCTTTTCCGATCGCGCGCGTGTTCTTTTTCCGCGCCCGTAGCTCGGCCGCCGGCGCGGAACGCTAAAAGGGAGCTAAAACGAGGATCGCTTTTATCCAGCAGCCCTCGCTCGGCCTGCGCCCAACCCCCTACCACCCCCCTCCCGCCTCGGGGCTTTGCACGCGCGTCGTACCCCGCGCGGCGAGTGACGTCAGTCGTTCGCGCGACGCGCGCTCTGCCGCCCGTCCGAGCGACCGCTCTAACGAGGCGCCGATGACGTCAGTATCATAAAACTCGCGCCGGGAGGGTTGATTCGTCCGCGGGCGTCGCCCCCTCCCTCTCCCCCTTGATTTATGGGCTCGCCCTCGGCTCCACGTGCGCGGCGTCCCCGCCGCTGCCGCTGCTGCTGCAGTCGGTCCAACCTCCGCCGTCCTACCACCCCCCCTCTCCGAGCTCCTCGCCGACGCCATCATTCCGCCGAGTTTCGCGCGACTCTCTCTCTCTCTCTCTCTCTGTCTCTCCTATTTCCGTGATATCGATTTTCTCGCGCCTCGCTTCTTCTTCGCTGCTTTTCTTTCTTTTTTTTTCGTTTTCACCCCCTCCCCCCGCCCCCAAGTCCCCACTCGCCATCTCCCCCCCCCCGGATTCTCAATTTCCCGGCCTTCGTTGGAATCGAAGGCCTCCCCTTTCGATGCTCCCCCTTTTTTTTCTCTCGATGCTAGAAAATTAAGACGGCCGCGAGCCCGTACGCGGGCGAAAATCGATTAGCCGTCGACGCGGTCGACGGACGGCTAGGCGGACACTGGACCTTCTCGGTATTTTTTGCGATGACTTTTTACCTTGGTCCGTGTATATATATATATATATATATATATATATATATATATATACATGCACGTCTATACATGTATTATAGACCGTATCGCGATGGTTGTTAAGCGCTCGAAGAATTTATACCACACACACACACACACACACACGCGCGCGCGCGCGCGCACATATATAAATCGTAATAAATCGGCTATATTCGTTGAGGATTGGACAACTTTTCCCCCTCGCATTCTCTACCAGGATCACTTGCTACGACGATAAGGCTCTCATACGCAGCGACTCTCTATATAGTACGTATGTGTACTTATACAAGTTGGAAATACTTTTCGGCTATCTGGCTCTTTTGGACCGAAGGTGTCCAGCATCTTATATAATACTGTGATACCCTCGACAGTCTGAAAAACGGTGTACATATATCACGACAAATCTCTCATTTGAATTAAGTCATCGACTGCTTCGAGCTTGATAAGCTTCCTTTTTTTTTTCTCTTCAATTTTAACGGCTATCGGGTATTATTACGATAACAGGACAATAAATTATCGAGATTGCTCCATCGTGCCCGACCTCGAGGATGGCCTATGTATTATATATGCTTGATGGGGGGAGGGGGGCTGAGCTTAAAATTATTCGTCTTTACGAAAAATTCACGCATTACGAATTATTTTAAACTATTGTGGATGCTTAACTGCCCATGCATATACGAAATATTGTATGGAATATTATACATTTGTATTGAGATATTATATATTTCAATACAAAAATGACAAAAATGCATTGAAATGAACATATAATTTCGTATTGCATTACGTGTATGATGAAAGGAAATTTTCTTAACGATTTGTTTATTAGGACATTATTATTATTATTATTTATACTAAATATTTCCTTAATAAATCATCTTTAATTCTAATTAGTTCCATAGAGATGAATGTACAGTGTAAAATTACAATAAATTTGGAGATTATTTTCTTTTTATCGAAAAATTATTAATTCTTATTATATTTTATTTTATATAATTATATATACTTTAATTTACAGGACTTCGCCGTGAAAAATACTTCAAAAATTCAGACTGACCACCTTAAAGAGATAGCTCTTATACCTTTGTAAAGTACTTTAACGTACAGTAGTATCGCTCCGCCTACATAAATATCAAACTTCAATTCACATAATAGCCCGCTTCATACATTCAGAGTTCCCTTTGAAACTCGGAGCACATCCTGCCTCGGTAAATAATACGACTTGTTGCTCCGCAATTCGACAAATTACCCCCACCCCCTCCCACACCCCACCGCGCTTTCATCCGCACTGTACGTATATATTTATATATACGCACCGAAGCGCCCTCTCTCCCTCTTTCTCTCTCTCTCTCTCTCTCTCTTTTTTCCCTCGCCCATTTGTCCCGGCACCTATTCAACAGCTTTATGTATATAAAAGAGATGGCGAGAAGGCGCGTAATGGCTCGATAACTGAATGCGCTCTCGACGAATCGATGAAAGAGGTTAAAAAAAAAAAAGAAGAAAAGAAAAAAAGAAGAGGAGGAAAAAAGACCGCCCGTGATTGTAAAGGGAGATGAGAACTGTCCCGTGGTCGGAATCGAAAAGTAGCACGCTTTGAAAATGTATTGTAATTGGTTTTTTGTTTTTGGTCATTTTGACACATCTGTTAATTATGGTGTTCGGCGCGAACGAATCGGAACCGCGCCCACGAGAAAGTTACACGCGCGATTGAAATTTTGACATTTTTATCACGCGATTTCGAAGAAGTCTATTGAAAATTACAGCTTTCCTCGTGCAATCGTGAAACTCGCGAAACTCGATGTTAAATTCGATTTTCGTTGAACTCTTATCGCGTCATCGTCTCGTCGTAAAGGTCCTTGTTACGTTTCAACAATCGATATATTACGGTCCGGATCAATAGGGGACGTGTATTTTTATTACAGGAGATTTGTGCAAAATCGCGTCGAGCAGTTCGCGCGAAGTGCTCGCGATCGGTGAAGCAGAGGTTCCAACGACGATTCTTCTCGATCGAGCGAGCCGCCTTTTGTTTTCAGCGATTATCAGCTTTATAAACGACTACTCTCGCCTAATGAAAGAGTGAGAGAGAGAGAGAGAGAGAGAGACCTCAGCGCAGCTGAAACAAAAAAACTTCGCCCGCTAAATAGCCGCCGTAAAATATCTCGAATAATCCCCGGAGGAAGCGGGGTGGGTAGGTTGGTAACCCTTAATGCTTGCCAAAGCCGCGCGGTATATATAAGAGCGCGCGACTTTTTCGTGTGTGTGTGTGTGTGTGTGTGTGTGTGTGTTTTTTATTTTTTTATTTTTTATTTATTTATTTTTTTTTTTTGTTTACAATTTCTACTCGGGACATTTTCGCGCGTTATCCTGTATTTGCGCAGCGCCCTGCATAATGGTGACGCAGTGCACATCGACTAAAAGTATATATAGATAGATATAATAACGTAAAAATCCATTGAGTACTGACCGAGCTGCGCGGGCAAGTGCATCCATTCAGCTTCTTCAAAGTCCTCTCCATATGTATGTGTGTATATATATAATTCGATGTTTGTATTATATAAGCCGATAAGTCCCCGTGTAACCTAATACTTTTTAAAACACGCGCTCTCTCTCTTTTTTTTCTCCTTGCGATGACCTAGCGATCAGGACTACTGCCGCAGCAAGAAGACACGTTCCTCCGACGTAGATTCGAGTGGAAAACCTTTTATGAAGAATCCTTAATCGTATTTAATCCGCGGAAGCTATAGAAGTACTTCGTTGATCTTTCAATGAGCTTCGTAAATCTCTATATACTTTCAACTTTGATCTTCGTAACACGGATTTTAATGACGGGATACCGATAAAAACGGAGACCAATTGGTTATTAACAATTCAGTCGTTTGTACATGTACTTTGGCAGTTTCTTTTGGCATTGCATTTTAATAAAAATTTATGCGCAGAGCACAAAAATGTATATAAAGCATTCTAATGGATCTGTGTAGCCGTTGAAAACAGTTATCGTTGACTTAAGATTGTACAGGAAATTACTCTTCGTAAACCAAGAAAGAAGAATTTTGTTCTACTTGTTATAAACAAAAAGTAAAAGAAAGAAAAGCGTGCCAAATTACCCGATAATCAAGCAAAACGTAATTTTTTAAAAACATTTCTTGATATTTGTAGAAACACAGGACTGCCTGTCTTAACAATGTTATAAGCAAACATTCTTCTGCATTGCGAAAGTGAAAAAATATCAAGCTTGAAAATGAGATCCGTTAAGCTTAAAAATTCTATGTAAAAGCTAATGTATAGGGAAAATAGTCGGCGCCGAAGCGTAATTCAACAACTTATCCTAGAAAATTTAAATAATCCTGGAGCTTTGTATTTTACTTCTATAACGAAAAGTCACATTTTTACAGCTTAATAACTAGTTTAAATTTATAATAACAAATTAGATGCTAGTTTTGCGCATTTACATTGGCTAAATTGTTGGGTTTTATTTTATTTAACAATATTCAACTTTTGTTTCTATTACGCTTGCTCCGTATATATTTCATATCAATTATAAATCGAAAAAGTCACATCCCGATCGTACACAAGAGATTCTTGACATAACAAACGGAATCGATTTTTTATACTTTTATTATGTATATACACATATTATAATGGTGATCAGGAGCCCTCAGTTGTCTTTTATTCTTATTATGATTATTATTATTAGTATTGTTGTTGTTGTTGTTATTGTTATTGTTATTATATGGGACATTTCAAGAATGTAGGCCACACACTTACAAAAACGTACCGGAAACACGCAGGCTTTCATTGATCGGCCGCCACGAATTTGTAGCACGCTGTATTCAATGTACGCGGCGAATTTCTGTACATGTGTTATATGATATATATGCGTATGTGCGTCATCGAGCGTGTGCATGAGCTCTTCCCATATAATGCATGAGGCCAGTAAGTGGATTTATATATATACATGTGTATGGAGAGAAAGAGAGAGAGAGGAAGCGAGGGATGGAGAGAGACTGCTTGAGAGGCAAGGACGAAGAAAAAGAAAGACCGAGAGAAAATAAGAGTCGAAGCTTCCCGGAGATCTCTTGGATCTCTATATCTTACTCTATTTTGCTCTCTCTCTCTCTCTCTCTCTGTCTCTCTCTCTCTGTCTCTCTCTCTCTCTCTCTCTCTCTCTTACTCTCTCTCACTTGCCCACCCTCCCCCTGCCCCCGAACGCCGAGAGTGCTCGTTTAATTCGATTACGCGCCAAACCGGATTTCTCGCTCTTTTTCCCTTTCTATATATCATTTTCTTTCCCTCCCCCTTCCTCTCCCGTCGCCGTGCTCCGGCTGATTATGTCTCCTCGTCCCTTTCGCTTCTCTCTTTCGTTGCTCTTCCTGCTTCGCTGGATACATATATATATACATATATATATATATATATATATATATATATATATATATATATATACATACATACATATATACCTCCATTCGTCGGGGTTTATTTTTCTCCCTCCCGCCATGTCTTGGTTTTTTTTCTCTCTTCCGTTTTCATTTATTTGGTTTTGTTTCGTTTTGCTTTGCTTGTTGTTTTTCTTTCTTTTTTTTTATCAGAAGGAAGAAACAACGAGGGAGGAAGAGCGAGAGAGAGAGACAGGGAGGGAGAGAGGGAACCGGTCACGAAAGAGTTGTTTATAATTGACGAGTCGGACGCCGCGGCGGTAATACGACAACATTTGTACCTCGTAATCGTACATTACTGCGATACTGTGTATTTTTCTCTTTATCGCTCCACCTGTCGCTCTCTAACGGCACCGCCGTACCTTTTATCTTCATCCGTTCCGGAAACTCATTCGCCTTCGGCCGCGCGTGTTACGCATCGCTTTGCGCGCATTCTGCTAAACGACTCCCCCCCCCCCCCCCCCCCGCCCCGACGGCCTTGCGCACTCGTTGCCCTTTAATTATACGCAATTACAGCTAGGAATCCCGGGACGGCCGACTCCTCGCGCGGGTCAACACTGGATGTTATTAATGGCGCGCTTGACGCGAGTGCATTGGGCATAATTAACGGCGCCGTCGAAACGGCCCGCTGTCGCGAGCTGGCGTAATATCTCCACGGAGGGGCGTGTGAGATCGAACGGGCGGGCGAGATGAAAGCGCGACAGGTATCGGAATTTATCCATGCCAAATATTACGGATTCCCGCGCGTCTTCGTTGCTATAATCGGGTAATAGCTCTTCGACACCGAATATACTCGATGGGTTCCGTGACCCCGAATGCATCCGATATTTTTCAGTAAGTATTTTTTTGCTCGTAAATAGTTTATTTTAATGAGTATGCGCGCCTAAATTAAATGATTGCAATTCGAGTTATTTTAGAATGGTCTGATCCAATCTTCAGAAATAAACATATGTATCTTCGAAAATAAAAAAATTAATACAATCATGTCCAAGTCTAAATTTGATCAATGATTAACTACCATAATGTGAATATATGTACTGCAGGCAAATCAATGTAGACGATGTATCAGATATATTTTTTTATCAGTATTGGATTACAATTGGGATTTCAATGCTTTCAATTTAGATGAATGTAAAAATGCCTATATACCCTAATTTATTATTATATTAAATTTCAATTATCCTTTCCTGACACACACACACACACACACACACACACACATATATATATATATATATATATATACATATTTACATAATACAGTCTTATAAACACTCAGATACATGATAATACACGTTTAAATTGAAGGAATAGTAAATATTAGTCTTTGAAAACAGGAGTTCTGCTAAGCCATTATATCGCCGCTGAACTCGCATGCATTTAACGTGCATGTAGGCCAGTAGTACCACGGTCGATCGATTTATCAAAAACTTACAGTTCGATTTCCTTAACGCCCTATATATATCCGCAATATCCATCGCAAAGCAAATACTCGCATTCGGACAAAATCAATTCATCGCATCTATTTATTATGTGTCATTGTCGATAAATCGCCAAGTGCGTTGGCATCGGATTGAGCGATAACTCAACTGAATCAAAAGTGTAAGCTCAACTATAATGCCTATAAATTTTGGTTCTCGTACAATTTTATTTAGTCGACGCTTATCCAAATCGTTTGTGAATAATTTTTTAATCGCATCGACGAAGTCTAAAATTGACTCAAGCCTCATTATACATACTTGAAGAGTCGTATAATAAATTCGTTATGCTTGCTTTTTATACGTAGATCATGATGTTAGCAATGCATACTCAATTTGCTGCTTTTTACCTCTCTTTAAACAGAGTTTTCGTGGTATAATTAATAAGTTAACACATTGCTCTCGCTTTCTTTCTTAATATATAAAAAAATGTCTATTATCAAGTAAATATTTTCTTGTTTTGTTCGAAGCGAAATACTTGCTTAAATTAAGAAAATATTTTCTTGAATGAAAAATCAAGGAAGTAATTGCTTGATTAAAGATGATTTCACTTAAATCAAACCACATTGTCTTTAATCTAATGAAAATTTTTTTTTGTTAAGAAAATAATTTCGTACAAATCATTTTAATTTAAGCAAATTATTTGGTACAAAATAAGTAAATATTTACTCATCGTAAAATTTTTTGTTTAGATGTACATATAATTGTGCAAGATATACATATATTGTTTAAATATATATATATATATATTTTTTCTTAATAAATCGAGCAAAAACTACCATATTTGCTCGAAGGCCTATTACACACAAAAAGGCATAAGCTGGTAGGAAAAGAAACAACAAGTCATAATCATCTTGTCGTAATGTTTTCTGCCAGGTTCTCACCTTTTGTGCGATAAGCCCACAACTTTTTCAGTATTAATATTAAAAAATTTAGCTCTATCTTTTCTCAGTTTTCTTTTGTTATTTCTATATTTTAAGATTCAAATTACAAAAAAAAAATGGAATAAAATGTATTCAAAGAACTAAGATGATTCAAAAGAGTTATATATGTATATATGTATGTATATATACAATTTATTTTATTTTGAATTATACTAAAAAGGTCAGTTCAACGATTAAGTTTTGTAATGATCGTTGTTCAAAAATGAACTTGATGTTGAACATTGATTCTCATTTTGATGCACTAGGTAAATCAGATTCTAATGAAATTGAAGAAAAAATTTTGTAGATTTTACACCCTCAATCTTGAACTATATAAAAAAAAGTGTAAAGAAGGATCATTTTCATAGGTAGGAAATTGCACAATAAAACGACAAATGTTTATTTCTTGCGTGATATCGATACCGTTGGTTGACTATTCATTTCAATCTCTTTATTGGAATTGAAGAACTTGAAACAAATTCTAGTGATTGATGTATAAATGAATATAAAATTGTAAAATACAGTAAGAAAGATAACGTAAAATAATGTAAACGGAATATGAGTAGAAGTCCAAAATTTAGCCAAAATGTTACTCAATTTTTTTTTAGTCCAAAATTTACTGGTTGCATGTTATTTCGGATGTTTAATGCCATGAATTCAAAAAAAGAATTAGCAAAGTTCTAAAACAGATTTTGAAATATGATCAACTGCTTTAAAAGTCTTGTCGCTCAATTTTTTTTTATCCAAAAGTAAAATTATTTGAAATATAATCTCAATAACTAATTTTGTTAAAAAAAAGTTATAACCTCTTTGGGTCGCAGCCTGTCGTTAATCTGAGCAAAAAAATTGAGAAAAGGATAGTTCTGCGTATTTTGTTTTATTTAATTAGAATAATAGACTCTTTATAATAAATGTTATATATATATAAGTATGGATGGCAATTATTTTGAAAATTGGCTTGAAAAAAGATGGATTCTTACAATAATTATATGCTTTTTAGTATAAAGCCGCATCTGCTTCTGCGCATTATTTGAATCAAACTTTAATCTACAGTTCGATGAATACGACTTGATGCAAAGTTTACTATAACCTTGCCCTCGTTTCAGACCAAGAGCCGAGGGAATTAAAAATCCTTCTGGTTAGAGCGTATTAAAAAAAAATACACGCACGCGCGCGCGCGCACACACACACGCACACACACGCACGCACACTTTCGTTCCTCTCTTATTAAAACGAGATGATCTCTCTTCCCTGGCCGATGATTCGTCCCGGATGAAAAAGCAACGAGCTCTCGCGCGCGCCAGTGGAGCTCCGCAATAATTAAATAAAGAAAATGGCTCCCCCCCCCCCATCGGGCCGAGACTTCGCCCGCGAGAGAGTCCGTTAAAGCCGTAGTCAATAATTGAAGGGCCGCCCGAGTTAAAGGGGTCCACTAGGGCGGTGGGGGGAACGGGGCGAAAGGGGAGTGTGAGGCAAAAACTCGCCCGGGCTCGGAAAATCCAAAGAAGTCGGGCTCACCTCCCTCCACAGCCCCCCCCCCCTGAAACTTTAACCTCTGATACAAAGTACCGGGAGGAGTGAAAGAGAGAGAGAGAGAGAGAGAGAGAGAGAGAGGGCGGTAAGTGGGATGGAAGAGAGTTCTGGTCCCTAAATATTCCACCCGTCCGGAGACCCTCGTTTTCTCCCCGCCACGCAGGCAGGAGGGTCTCAAGTCCTCCCGCCTCCTCCTTCGATCCGGTAATCCCTCTCCACCCCGCTTCCCTTCGAATCGCTCGCTTCCCTCTTATCCGTCGTCGCCTGCTCGTTCCTCATCTCGACGATGCGAGGTTTGGTGGCGGGGGGTGGAGGAGGGGGCGATGAGGTCATTTACATACACGTTCGTTTACATTCAACCTGTATATGCACGCACAGACGCACACACGCTTGCATGCCTTTGGGATCTTATATGAAGGTGCGCTGCCGACGCGCTGATTATTACGTCGTTCGTTTTACCATACGCGCACTTAATTTTTTTTTTTTTTTTTTTGGCCAATAACATCCAGGCGGTCGATATAGACACGCATCCATGGTCTGGCTGGATTACGAGTTCTATCTCTCTCTGTCACTCTCTCTCTCTCTCTCTCTCTCTCTCTCTCTCTCTCTCTCTCTTTAATAAATATGCGATTTTATGTATTTATATGATTTTATCTTCCTATGTTTTCGTATTATTCCGTATATACCTAGCATAAAGTTCTATGTATGCTTGTATTTAAGGGATGGACTGAAATACACGGTGAGCTCGTAGGTGAACGTGTCATTCGATGACTGGTAGATGTAAGAATAACTTTTGTCTTTATTTATTATCCATTACTTTCAGTTTTTTGTTAAGTATTTTTATAAATGTGATGCATTATATAAATTTCTGTGATATTGATTAGACTGACTGACTATGATATATTGTAGTATTCAAAAGGACTTTTCTACTTTGTGCGGAATTTCGAACGAACGTTTTATTGCATTAATAATTTTACACTTAATATTACACTTAAATGAAACTATATATAGCTACCAATCCATCTTTTTCCGCTCCTTGCCTTCTGCCCCTAACACCCTCTCAATCTAGGATCGCTTTAAGCCGCTTTAATCGCTGTTTTTCCAGTAAGCCCCGTATTTTATGTATTTTATATAGACTAGATATTGTTTCTTTATGTAATAAATGGCATTTTTCGGATATTGTGAATGAAATCACGGAACTTTTATTATAAGCTATTTGGATCGCTTTGAGATTGGTCAATTCAAAAATTTGTGTCATTATAAAGATATTGTTGTATTATCAATAAAGGCTAAGCAACCGCGTGACATTATAGATAATGTAAAAATTAAATTACGTGGATTCCGTGGCTCGGACACGGGTAAAAAAATTTATCAAGCACAAAATTGATTATTAATGAAATTTTCCCGTCTAGATTTAGACAACTTCGGAAAAAAACACTATATCGTATGGTAAGTAGAGAATGTCGAGTGCGGTACGACCGTTCGTGTGAGGAGTTAGGAAGTTGATTCATTGTCATAAGACTAAATCGATATGGTTATGGATCATTCGCGAATCTAGTAAGAATTTCTTAAAAACTATTTGCACTAGTCTCGTCCTAACTTATGTATGCTCCTAGTAAATAGTTATGAACCATATAAAGCTGATTGCATTAAAGAAAGAAAGACTAATTTTAATTTTTAATCAAAGAGTTATTACGATTATTATTATTATTACTATTATTATTATTATTATTATTATTATTATTATTGTTGTTGTTGTTGTTGTTGTTGTTGTTGTTGTTGTTGTTGTTGTTATATATATATACATATACATATATATATATATAAATATATCATTAATGATCTATGAATGGCTCAATTTTATGAAAGAAAAAGAAGAAAGAGAACTCTATAAAATGATAGAGATAAAAACACCAACTCTGCAAAGATAGAGAAAGATTCCATTAAGGTTTGAAATATTCCGGGCCATAAGGCTGCGAGGTGCCGCGTCTCGAAAGTTTTTTTTTAACTTTCAATTTTTTTCGAAAACGCTTGCAATCGAGGGAGGCAACAAACTATAAAAGCGTAAGCGCAATCAATGAAAGGGTTTTTTTTCCATTGGCCTTCTATCAGATAGGTTGTATTTATAATAAAATTGTTTCAAATTTCAGAACAGTTGATTATTTAAAGATTCCATTTAGTCAAGAACAATCATCGTCAGCCTGTTATCATTCTTTCGTAAATTGTGTCTTACTGTTACAATTCTGTTGCATTTAACTAATGGTTTCAATAAAACATTGAAATAGTTCGCCAATACTAGTAGAGGAAACCTTGCGATAAATGTAAATCAATTGAGTTGCATTTCAGCTAGTCCGTGATAGGGATAGAAAAATATTACGCGTTTGCAATTTTATGAAATTTTATAAAAAAATCTTCGGTACATAAGACTATAAAAAATCGACGTTATCGTACTACTTTTTCTAAAATGTACATGAATTGCTTGAAACACTGTTTATTCCATTTATACGTATTCTATTTTTCTAAACATACGTACTTGAGCTTATCAGTTCTAGCCAGGAATAGTTTATTTTATTAACATAATGTACTCATTGTATATGCGTACATGTTCAAATCGTTATTATGTTCGAAAAGTGCGAATGTAATAAAAAATTAACGAAAAGATAGAAAAATATACATAAGTATACAGAATTATGATTACTAATATAGTAGATTTATCCATACTTCTCCCTTCCCATTCCTTAATTCTATCTCTCTAATTACTTAACGGATCAGTTATGTATCATTTCTATATTTTAGAATTTCTCGTCTTGCGAATATTTTATATCCCTCTGTCCCTATTATACTCTCCATTTTTTTTTATACAAATCTAAAATTTTATGAACCATTATCGATTTTTATTACAAATAAATTCTTGAATTTATAGTCCCGAACGTATTATCCGAAGGTATCGAAAAGGCCGGATAATTGCCCATTCGTTGAACCGCATCGCGGCGCCGACAATCAAAAGCGTCAAATTAACGAAACTACAGTGGCTGGTCGAGCACTTTTTTTTCTTCGTTGATAAATCGCGACTTAGCTGCACGCGGAGACGGCGCAATGAAATTCCGTAACTTTGTTTGCCCACAGCGGTGTAAACAGTGTAATAATGCAAACGACGTAGACGCACTGCGCATTAAACTGTATCGCATTAAATCCTTGGAAGTGGCGCGAGCGAGAACGGGGGGTAGGGGTACTCCCCCTGCCGCCACGGTTAAGTTATTGCCGTTGCGAGTTTAAAATCCCGACACTCGGCGAGACGGGGAGAGGGGAAGGGAGAGGGAGAGAGAGAGAGAGAGAGAGAGAGAGAGAGGTAGAGAGAGAAAAAGTGAGAGCGCCCGGGAGGCACCTCGCCGACTTCAAATTTCAATCGACCCCCGGAACTTTACAAACTACTCGCATCGCTCATATTTGTCGTCGCGTACCCTCGGCTTTTTCACGCTGCTTGCCCTTCATTTCTTCTCTCACCTTTGACGCACAGGCGCGCTCTCTTTTCACCTTCATGTATATATATATATATATATATATATATATATATATTTTTTTTTTTCAAACATATACATATCTTTAACGAGACTCGCTGTAGCTTCATCCCAAAAACCAGTACCGCGCAGTTTTCGCATTCCATTGGACCTCTACCTTTAGCTCTTTCTCTCGTTTTTTCTACCTTCCGCTTTTTAGCCGCGGCTCGGTGTGCGCGACTCCTCGCTCCCTATCCCCGCCTCTCTTCGTCTATCTTTTCCACGTTCTTCTTTTTTTTCGGGCTTTTTTTTTTCATTCGACCGAGCCGGTCGAGCTCCCAGCATCCCGACGAGCGCGCGTTCTCGTTCCATCGGACGGCCGGCCAGCCAAAGCGAGGGGCGAAGGGAGCGCGGGGGGCGGGGATAGCCGAGGGACGGCGGGATGAGGGGGAGGGGGGGGGAGAAAAAATTCAGCGAGCAACCGGGACGGAGAAGAATCGCGCGCGAGGCCACTTTGCCCTCGCGCGTTTCTCACACCGATATGGGCGTGCGCACACACGCACGCACACGCATACACACATACGCGCCAACCGAGACTTATACGCGCGCGCGCGCGCGCAAGCCGAACTCGGGTTGCAAGAGCAAAACGTTGCCTCCCCCCCCCCGCTATAGCTATATATATCCAACGGATCGAGCGAGTGAGAAAGGGGGGTGGCGAGGAATGGGGGGACCCGGTAGCGCGCGGCCGCGCGCTCGTGAACGCACAGACGCTGACAAACACGCAGCCAAACACACACATGCACACACCTGCGCGAGCGCGCGCGCGCGCGCTCGCTCGATCCCGTACACAGAGGCACGTGCATGGCAAAGGGGCTCTCGACTCTCACGTACACGAGCGGACGCACCGACACAGGCACGTACACGGAGGGTCGCGCGCGAATAGCTAACGCGGACGAACGCGAGCGCGCGGAGAGAGAGAGAGAGAGAGAGAGAGAGAGAGTAACCCTCTTTGCCCCGAGGCGGCAGCGGAGAGTAAGGAAGGGTGGCTTTGCCTGCCTCTCTGTCTCTCTCTCTCTCTCTCTCTCTCTCTCTCTCTCCCTCTATCTATCTCTCTCTCTGCCTCTCGCGCTCCATTCTGAAAGCGTCTTCCCTGCCTCGCGAGCCATGCGGCCGGGCGGCGGCAAGGGGCAGGGGGCGAGATAGCCTGCTCGGCGGATATATACGGTCGAAGGAGGACGAAACGGGGAGAGAGAGAGGAATATATATATATATATATATAGAGAGAGAGAGAGAGAGAGAGAGAGAGAGTGGAGAGGGAGGAGGAGGAAAAAGCGACGCGAGGGACGGAGGCGGCGGAGGTATGAGGTCGGACGCGAGCTAGCGCTACTAGCCCCTCTATATAGGTATATTATACGCGAGCGTGGGCGAACGAGGGTCGGCATCCTCTATATCTCCACCCGCTCCCTCCCCGCCCCCCTTCCCGCCGCACCGCCACCCGCGCCGCGCCGCTGGCAGCGGCAGAGCGAGCACTAAGTATAGGCGTCCTCGCGACGCCGGCCGTCGATATACCACCCCTAACTAACCCCCCCGGGGGCTAGGAGCCCGCGCGCCGTGGGTGGCTCCCGCTCCCTCGTTCCACGGATATAGACGGCGGAGCGACCAGAAGGACGGGGGAAGGGGGGGGGCGAGGCAGCGGGTGGCTGGAGATTGCGCGCACCCCCCTCCTCGCCCAACCCCTCGTCGCTCTCGCCCTATCTCTCTCTCACCCTCGTTGGCGCTCGCCCGACCCGCGCGATACACGCGCGGCTCGGCTCGGGGGTTGAAAGGGGGGTGGGTGGCGCAGTGACGTCGCTGCTGCCGCTATAAAGCCTCTGCCCGACGCGTCCCGTGGAGAGCGGGGGAGAAGGAGGGGGTGGCTGTGCGCGCGCGAGGCATTCTTTTTGCGACTCCCCTTGCCGCGCTCCCTTTCTATCTCTCGCTCTCTCTCTCTCTCTCTCTCTCTCGGTCTTCGCCGCCCGCAGAGATTCGGCCCCCTCTGATGCCCGCGCTCGCTCGCCCGCTCGCTCGCCTATGTACGTCGTCCTCCGACTTTTTTCTCCCTTTGCCGCGCCGCCGGCCGAATTCTACGAGGCTCCGCCGCGCGCGCCTCGGCTTATATAATACAGAGCCGCGCGAGCGCCGCGTTTATTGCGCCGCCCCCGTTTCTTTGTGCCCGCCGATCCGTCGCGTCGCGCGTCGCGGCGAGGCCGGCAGCTGCGCCGCCCGCGTATATTACACAGGCGAACGCGAGAGAGCCGTACGGCGTGCAGGGCGACGCTGGCTGCCGCGAGTCGGACGTCGGGCGCGCAGAATTTTAATTGCTCTGCCAGCCAACGTCGCGAGGCCGTATATATATGCATGCGTACGTATATATCTTACGTGTATGTATATATATATAGGTAAAGCGATAGGCGAGAGAAGCAGAAGGAAAGGACTGGAAGAGAGAGTGTATGAGAGAGGAAACCGCGAAAGCACGGAAACGTACGCGTTACGTTATATGCATGTATATATATATATATATATATATATATATATATATATATATATATATAAGTGACGGGGCGTTAATTGAATTTTAATTCGGTGCTCCGAACCGTACTCGTTACGATTACGCTTTACGTGCACGAGCTTGTATATATACAGTAAAGCCTTCGGTCGTATACTTAAAGCTCTTTCGAAGCGTTCGACTTCAATATATATGTATGTATATATGGAAAGAGAGAGAGAGAGAAAGAGGGAGGGTGAGAGAGAGTGAGAGAGAGAGAGAGAGCGAGTAAAAACCAATGGGAGGAAGCGAAAGAGGGAGAGAAGTTGAAGAATGCGCGATTATTTCATATACATAGATATAGGTCCGCGTTCGCAGCTGCACGAGATTCCCGGCCGTTTTTCCGCGCGCGAGCCTTCGCCAACTTCGCGCCTCGTTCTTTTGCTCGGATTTTAACGAGGTGCGCAAACACGTTCGCGGAGGCAGAGGACATACGACGGGTGGCGGAGGGGTGTGGGTGGAGCGGGGACGGCTCGAGACCAGAGGCGCGGCGCGCGAAAACTTTTAATTAAAACGACGAATCGCGGGATTATTGTGCTGATTTTCTAAAATTTCGCGATCAATGGGAACAGAAGTAAATTTCGCAGCTTTGATGTTTCAGCATTGCACGAGAGTGTAAGGCTCGGGAATTTAGCGAATGAAAAGATCTGCGGAAAACGCAAGCTTTTTCCTCTTATCCCTTTTTTTTTTTTAAATTGCATTAAAATTCAGATCAAAGGATATATATAGGTAATGTTTCTGAATAAAAATGTACATTACGACGATTGGTGAGTTTTTATGCAAATAACGGTTACCATTCTATTTATATCCCCATTGTTACGCAAACGTAATTCATTAAAAATCTGATTCAACAAGTCAACTCTTCACTAGTTGGAAATCTCGATAAATAAAAAAAATGTCATTTGCCAGCGAGAGAATGCACTTTTTCATTGCCTCTCTCTCTCTCTTCTCTCTCTCTCTCTCTCTCTCTCTCTCTCTCTCTCTCTCTCTCTCTCTCTCTCTTTCTCTCTAAACACTCGGCAAATAAACCGCACACGCTATCCTGGATATGTGAGGTAGAATATATGATTAATTAAATGATAGACTATGCTTTATTTCTGAATTTTTTTTATTCTAGATTAAGTTTGTAGCGGTAAGGCTATCGCTCGATGAAATTTTATTCTGCCCAGCTGCTGTATTCGAATTATCTCAGGGTTATTTATTATAGCTGTTGGTGACTTTATGGCGATAAATGAAAATTTCTATGTCTTTTATTTTTCTAAAGATCTGGTTGTAGGTTACTTGAATTGTAGTTATCGAACATCTACTCCTACGGTTCTTTACATTTATCACTCTTCTTACTGGATAACAAATGCTTCAAATAAATGTTATTTATCGTATAATTATATTTTCTTATAAACTCTGTATTAAATGTTATTTTATATAATTATAAATTACTTAAAAAATTTTGGTGAAATCTGTCTTTGTTTAACAAGTATGAGCAGTTGGACTCATAATATACGTAGGGGACGCTCGCAAAGAATAACGAAATTCCAGGAGGTCTGTAACTCCCTAGAGCGATCAAAACATCACATTAAATTTTGATTTCCAGGACATTTCATTTTTATACGATCATAAATTACTTTTTGAGGCTTTTTACTTTGTACTTCGAATCAAATCAGTTCTAAAAATCGGAAATCATAAATTAACTAAAATTTTCATTTACTGTCGTACCGGTTATATAACGAACAAGGAAGAATGAAGGAAAAAGCAAATAAGCGAAGCAGTCTTTTTTTTCAATTTCAATCACATTTCTAGTGCTTATGTCGCAAATATTGCAAATGATAATTATTTGATAATGAGGAGATGCTTTTTAGAATTAATGATAACGACAATGATAATTATGCGAAAATGGACAAAAATAAGGTTTTCATAATTTTTAAAATGGCACATTTGCGAGTGCGTGCGATAATGCCGAAGGGACGAATCTTTGATTTCTTCTGTTCTTCTGATCTGGATAAATATTACGTTAGAACAAAACATTGAAAATTTCAGCGCCAATGGGCATGAGGTACATGCCAATCGATCCACGCGGCGAATATAAAAAGTTTACTAACTTCCATAGCGCAACTAAATGAGCTGTCCAAAAAGTTTTAGACCTGTAGCCTAGCTAAACATGACAATTAATTAATATTTCGTTTGGTCCCGAATGCTCGCAGTAAGTGCATTAAAATCATCGTGCTCGAATTTTATCCCGGATTCTGAGTTATTGTAATTCGCGATTTTCCTTTATACTAACTTTTACGAAGAAATAATATAATTAAATATAATACGAAGAGACACCTTGATCAGCCAAAATTTACTCGTTGTCGCGGTACTGCATTTAATCGGAAAACGTCATTCGTCAATTCTGGCTCAAAGTTAATTGTCTCCGTTAAAAATCCGATAAACTACGGTTCAGTACTTAGAAGTACATTTTGCAGGCAATCGTATAATGCGGTAATTAAAAAATAAATTCAATATTCACGAATCTTGGCTGAAACCCTTTAGAGACTCGTCTCAGCTTCATGTAATGGATTATAATCTGATATACGGCCTTAGACCGTATTAAGTCAGGGCGACTGGGGGGTTCCTGAATTAGTACATAAATCATTCCAGGTTTCCAGGTTCATGATTATAAAAGCTGATCGTAAAAGTATTTCGTGCATTGACCGATGACGTAATTAATTGGCAGAATTGTAAATGTTCATGTGATTAAATAAATAAACATATTTATTGAGTGTATGTATTTTCAGTATTCGTGTAAGATGTGCAAACGCTAATTTTATAAGTTATGTATATGTATTGTTGTCCGATATTAATTGATTCGTGTTTATTTCGTTCTTTAAAATAAAAACTTTTGAATTACAAACTTTTCAAGTCTTACATCAACGTTATATTTTGTAACTTTTGTAAAACTTTGTGGATTTCAGTACAAAATAGCATTATCAATTTTAAACATCGACACAACATCTTTGTTATATTTTCTAAAAATTTCATGATTTTACTATAACTGATTATATTTACCTAGAGTATAATTATATCTTTGCTGTGTTGTTGAATTAATGTATAAAATCGTATTTTATTCTCACAGATCTTGATTATAGATACATATATATATATATATATATATATATATATATATATATATGTATGTATGTACATGTATATATATGCAGCTCCCTGAAAATAAATGTCGCCTTTTTTATCCTTCAATGAGACAAAACGAGCGCAGCGGTGTAAATAGAGAGGATGGCCAAAAATTTTTACGCCCGACAAACCGGCGCTCAATGCAGTTAAAATCTCGCGCCGGCGAGACACTCGAGAGCGCCCGCATGAAGCGCACGTGTAATAAAAGAGACCGTCGACAAAACCCTTTGCGCTCGTTCTGCTTTCGCGGCGCCCTCTCATCTCGTCTGCTCGACGCTGCGTCATCCGGCATTATATTCGGATCCAAGCCTCTGGCTCTGGTTCGCGCGCGACCCTTCGATCTTTTTCGGCCGCACAATAATACGTATATTTACGGGAGAGACACGCGCGCGCGCGCGCTCAAATAATGCAGAGGGCCACGCACGGCGACAAACGGACAGATAGACAGAGCCCCGAACCTGCCCGGCAAAACATAATAATGTACGAAGGATAGAACAAAAAAAAAAAAGACGGTGTAGGAGCGGGTGTAAAGAACGCTCTCGTTGGATTGGTCGACAATTATCGACGGAAGTGCAACCCGGCGCTGAATGGGCGCCCGTTTGAGGCTTTCTCGCGACGAACGCCACCCCTCCTCCGTCCTTGATCGCGCGCTTCGAGAGAACAATCGTCAATGGATTTATATCGTCAATAGTTAATTGATCCCGAGAGAGTCGTCGAGGCTCTCGTTGGCGCATTATAGAGAGAGAGAGAGAGAGAGAGAGAGAGAGAGAGAGAGAGAGAGAGAGAGAGAAGAAGAAGCGCTGGAAGACAGTTAGGCGATGCGACTGTATGTCCGAAGAATAATTGCGCCCCATCGAGCTGTAGTGGTTGGGACTGCTCTCCCGTACTTTTGCCCTGCGAGAAGGGCGCATCGATTTTATACAATGGCCGAGAGAAAGGGTCGTCTGAATTAATGAATTCGTTGAGTGAATTAAGAGGCGGGAATTGTAAAATATGGCAGTCATTGTCTTTTCTTTTTTATGTAAACTTGTAAAATTAATTCATGCAAGTTAAAATCTTCTTCCGCTTTGGGCGAAAAGAGAGAACTAAGGTAGAGGTTTAACTAATTTTCGACTTTTAAGTTAAAGTTTCTAGAAAAGTCAATTGGATGATGATAAATATACGGAGAATGTGTATGGAATTTTGATATGTGTTTGGAGATATATCATCTTAATACAACAATAATTTTTCTCAATTAATGTAATTATATGGTAGTTTATCTGCCAACGAGCGAGGTCTAATCGATAGCTATTACAACTGTTTTATAACAATTATATAATTTATATTCCATGCGAATTAAAATAGTCCAAAGTAAGGTAGGTGATATACGTTGCCGATAAAATTAGCAATTGAAAGGAATCTTTGATATGTTTTAAAGAAGAAATTATCTCAGGATCGATTAGGATATTCGCTATTTTATGGAAACATTCTCATAACTTACTGATAGCTGGCAATCTTTTTCTTCTGAAACAATAATACACAATGGAAAATATCCATTCAAATATCTTCCAGGTAGTCGCACAGATACAGATCTACATATGCTTCATTTTTCAGAAGATTGTTCGTTCGACAACGGCTTGAAGACTATAGAATTACTTGTTGTTATGCTCCTACCAAGATGTAATATCGGCAGAGAAGAATATACAAAATATTTCTATCCCATTTAAATTACTATTAATTGAATTTAACAATATTGACGTTGTAACATATTTTTGGAAATGAAAGCGTCTCTTTCTTTCCAATTTCTGAAAACTGTTATAGATCCCAAGTTAACTTAGATATTCTGAACATGGTATTAGTAGCTTAATAATAGCTGTTATACGATACCTCTTTTTTAAAGTTCAGTCGACTACATTTAATCTATTATTCATTAATAATTCTAATCACGACACTTTCTAAGATGTATTGGTATTGGGTACATTGAGTAGATATTAATACCAAATATATCCTATATAATTATTCAGAATCATGAAAAAGCTTGCTCAAAAATGTTTTAACTATGATCTACCTTTTCATTTGGGCATTTCAAATCAATGAATTTTATAACTTATTTGACAAGAATCTATTAGAATTGGTAATAACAATCCTCTTTTGCTATGGCTCGCAAATTATTATTAAGATTTTGTTAAGAAAACATTTCTTTTTAATCCAAACCTTAAGAAATGATCCTCAAGTTGTAAAATTCTCTAACGTTATTATGTACGCTGAATATATTAAACTATATTTCAAAAATAGAAGTTGGATGATGAATGAAATCGGAATTGTCTATGCAGCAAACGGATTTGATTATCGTAGCTCTTTCATTCATTCAAAATGATTCAAAATCTAGTATATTGATACTTAAGTTTAATCGTTTTCTTTTGATATATAGCATAAAATTTGTTCATTGTTTACTCCTTGTGTACATTGACGCCTAGACTATTCGAGATTTGAGAGCTGCACATTAATGATTAATTACAATGCAATTATCGCATTAAATTAATGTGTGCCCAAGAAATGAAAACAGTTTGTTTCGTAAAATTACCCACGCGAATAATTCCAAAAAGTTTATTTAATTTTAAAGCCAGATAAAAGTCAAACCGTCCCAATTATAACATCGGATGTTTTTCCATAATATGATATTTACATTATGCAATCATTAACTTATACTTCTCGAACAAAGTGGAGAACGTGTTTCGTGGAAATTTTTGAATTAAAAAAATACTTTCATGCATTTTTTATCACGATGTAACGGTCACTTATTCGAGATGTTACGCATGTCAAGTTATTTCTTTAAGTATTAATGTATACACGAGTATCATGTATGTATATGTAAAGGACGAGCGAGCTTAAGTCGGAATTGTCGTCAGTTTTTCGTGTTTCTACTGGTAGAAGCAATAAACAAAAATATATATCACGTTTGCATTGTATAATATTTATAGACTATTTGACTACGACGACTACAAACGGATCGACTTATCAAAAACTATTGCGTATCATCCCCAGAGGAAGCTAAACAGTCATTCACTGGGTGATCCTTTTTACATTCGTCATGCTAGAATGACAATCATAGGGAGATCCTTGAACTAAAGACGCGAAATATTCATATTTATATGAACGTAATACCATTGGGGACTATGATTCAATAAATTATAGGACTGCTAGTATATATTAATTTATATATTAGAATTCTATCAAACCTGCTCCTAGCAAAAGAAAATATTGCACCGAGTATAATACAATCATGCCCATTTTTAATCTGCCTCTTGATAAATACGCAACATTTTTTCCATTCACTCGTTCCCATTACGAAGGTCTGAAGCCAAAAAGTTCTTAAACACTTATTAAATTATATCGTATATATCGTATTATGTAAGTATTTTATAATCCGGGCAATAAATAAATTAATTAATCTGGTACCGTGTCTATGATATCTTAGACCGAGTTATAATAATAAGTATTCTTTATATGACACTAGGATTATAATCTTTATTAATACAATGATATTTACTAAGAAACCATCTATAAAAACTATGTTTTTCGATATGTATAAAGATGCGTCTTCTAGTTTACCGCATGAACTAGATACACACTGCAAGGAATGGAGGATGTACTCATCACACCACCGTATGTATAGCATATTTGTGAGTCGAACAAAAGTGCTTTACTCTACATTTGATTTTTCATTCATGACGCTCCGCTTAATCTTAATCCAACCTGTAAGCAGATCCTAGAAATAACTCACATTTACGAAGATAATAAACGCTGCTCAATTTTCACTGATCAGTTTGAGGATGGATTATACTATATATAATAATTATTGGCCTCGAGACGTTATTCATAATTGCAAGTAATTTAACATCTGTTCAATATTCATGGAGCTTAATTGTAATAGTCGTAATTTATGAAGATTGCTGTGTTTAATCGCGGTATCAATTTCGCCTGTACTTTCACTTAAGCGATTTCCTTAACTTTGTTTGCCTATTTTGTAACTGGGATATTCGTGTATTGAAGTAACAGGTCTCTTTTACTATACAGTGAATAGTTTTTTTTTTATATTTGCGCAAATAATAACTTTCCTATACGATGCAGTCTAACTATAGCGATTATCATATCCATGGAAGAACTGATCGACGACACACATTTGCTCTTCTCCATTTTTCATGTCTGTTAATTAAAATTACGTATATTCTTTTGTAATACAAACAGACAATATCGGGCTATAATTCTGTATATGCATATGCTTTATCCAAAAGTTTGAGTGACCACTTTAATCATCGTTTAATAATTCAGTTTCATTTGTAGGTCCTATGTACAATTCAGAGTTACTGAATGTTCAACTTATTTGTTGTATACATATATACAACAAATAACTCTGCGAGAAGTAACCCCTATACTAATTGTTCCCGCAACCTCTTAGTTGACCAGAGAGAACTCACAGCTGAAGATAGAAGAGGCAGAAAGGAGATTGCGAGACAGATCAACCAAAGTCTGCTGATTTCGGTGCGCAATCCGAAGAGCGAGACAGTAGACAGTGAAAGGGCTAACCAATATGTGTGTGTGTGTGTGTGTGTGTGTGTGTGTGTGTGTGTGTGTGTGTGTGTGTGTGTGTGTGTGTGTGTGTGTGCGCGCGTGTGTATGAGTGCGTATATATATATATATATATATATATATATAGCTGATCCAAGAGAGATCGAACGCCCCCGCCTCTTACCTCCCTTCGTCCTTTGGCACTACTGGTGCACACTGCCCATTTCATCCTGGCCATGGCTTAGTTTAGCTAAGGGCCCTTTATATATATATATATATATATATATATATATATATATATATATATATATATAGGTATGCAAGAGAGCACGACGAATAGGGATGCCGCGAGAGGATGGGAGAGAGAAAGAGAGAGAGAGACCAAGCGGGGAAGAGCGAGGCGAAGAGTCGGGCCAAGAGAATGGGTGGACGCCCGAAGCAGAGAGAGAGAGAGAGAGGGAGAGTGAGATAGCGAAGCAGCGGCTGCAGCCCAGGGCTCTGCTAGGACATTGCGGATATTCGCTATCTGGGGGCGCGGGTGAGGGAGGAGGAGGGGCAACGGCGGTGGTTTGCTCTCCCGTTGCGGAGGTAAAGAGTGAGAGAGATGGAGAGAGAGAGACAGAGAGAGAGAGAGGCGCGCACCAGCCGACGGCGGTAGCGGCGGCATCCTGACGCTCCCTCGGTCTCCCTCTGTCGCGTTCCTCTCAGTCCTCCCTCGCCCCACCCCCTTTCCTGCCCTCGCATCGCGCGACGTAATCAGCGAGAGAGAACCGCGCACCCGCCCGTCCGCCCGCCCGACCTGTGCAGTGCCCCCTTTCAACCTCCTCCTCCTCCACCACCACCACCTCACCCTCTTCCTCCACAGTCGCCTCCCTTGCGCCACTCCGTCGCTGCCGCCGCAGCTCCCCGTCCCTCTCTTCCCGTACGCTCTCACCCTCTCCCTTCGTTCGTCGCGGCAACTATGTGTATGTATATATATGTATATGTATATATATATATATATATATATATATATATATATATATATATGTATATATACATATATAGAGCACACGGTAGCCCAGCCTCTGTTCGCAGCGACCGAAGACCGATACGCGCGGCACTCAGCTCGCCCCCCCCCCTCGCCGCGCCTCACTCGCCCTGTCCCGACATCACGCTTCTCCCTGCGGCTCCTCGTCCTCGTCCTCGTCCTTCTCCGGCTCCTACTATCCGCGACGTCGGCGGCGGCGGCCTGCGAAGCTCGCGCTGTCGACCGGGGGGAAACGCGGGGGGCGGGATGCGGAGTAGCGCCGGGCCGCGCGTCTATCCGGCCGTCCATCCATCTAACTCTATCTATATATACCCCGCTCCCGATGCACCGACGCGGGCGTCCAGGGGAATAATAGATTCCTCGCCGGAGCCTCTAACGAGCGAGCCGATAAACGCTCCGCGCAGCCACGAAGGCTGATGGCAGCTCCCTCGCCCCCCCCCACACCGCCCCCATCGCGCCATGTGCGCCCGCGCTCCATTCCGTTCCCCCCGTGCCTCTCTCGCCTCATCACTCCCCCCCCCGCCCCCATTATCAGATGCGCGCTCGCTCACTTTGTCCGCGCACCTTTCTCGCCTCCTCTTTCCGTCCTTAATATTATACAGCACTCGCGATGGCGTGCACTTAGTTGCCCCCGCGCTCGCTCGCTTTTCCGTTCTTTTCTTTTTATTTTAGCGCCAATTTGCGGATTGCTCAGTTTCGAGAAGCCGAAAGGAATGATTATCAGAGATGGTGAAGATGACAGAAGTAAGACAAATCGATTCATGCTGAAAGTTTAGCGTTAAATAGAAATTTAAAAATAAACTTGGATATATAGTAATATCTTGGGCAATGAGACTTACAATTTGATAACGCATCTCGAATTCTACACAAGAATGCAGAATCTTCGCTGAAATACGAATTGGCAGATTCAAGAATGGTAGGCACTCCTTTTCGCGAGGATTTACTATAATAGCGCCACAGCGCTTTACGATTGTGCACAACGAAACAGCGGAGAAATCGCAAACAGCCTGTGTGTATATATATATATATATATATACGCGCGAGAGGGATCCTTTGACAAAGGAGCTTTGTCACCGAAAACTCTCTTAAGCCTCTTCCCCCTACTTAATCCTTCTAGAGGCCGTAAAACCTTGACTGTATCTCTATCCTTTTTTTATTTCCTCCGCAGTCCTTCAATGCGCAACCTTGGACTAACAAAATAACAGAGCGTTATTATATTCTACGATATCGTATCGTTGAATACGCTCGCGCGCACATCCGTATAATCGGGTACGAGCTTAAAGAGCGAAAACGTGAGCCCCACTCCCCCCGCGATGCATCCCGAAATCTTCCGTCGTCTTTGTGCCCACCCCCCGCCCCCCGCTGCCTCGTCGACCCCTCTACCGTTATCTTTGCGGCTGATCTCCGCGCTCGCGCGCTTGCTGCAAATGATGGAGAGTAACGACTCTGCCCCCCGCCAGCCGCCTCCCGCCTTTCTTTATCATAATGGGCAACATCGGTAACGCCTTTTTTGCACGCCGTGAACGGGGTTATTTTACTATTAGGTCGAGTATAGCAATCCCCCTCCGATATTAAAGGAAAAAAATTTCTTTTCGAATTCATTTACGATTATACAGATCATTCGGAATTAATATCTAATTTTGTTTAGGGGATAAGTTTTCTTTTTTTTTTTTGTTGGAAACTCGCTATATTTTATACCGCACGCCAAAGATGCCTAGATTGGATCGAATAAAACAGCCGTTTGTAAGTACATCTGATGCTGCACTACTTTTTACTAGATAATCATCCAGCTGAGCAATCGCATTTGATTATCGAATGCGCACGATGCTCATTCGTGTATAAACTGTGAAACATGATTTAATCGATCGAAAAGTGGCGATCATAATGAGCGACGAAAGTACGCGAAGCAGTCCCGAAACTAAATTCCAAGATTTTAAATGGAGTGGGTTACTTATAGTGAAAAACTATGTCGAACATTCCAGGAGTTGTCGAGTTCCCCCCCCCCCCCCAAAAGGGCTTAAAACTTAAGCACAACACTGGCTTGCGGCTCGACGAGGAATTCTGTCCACGCTGTAAAGTGATCATGAAACAACCGTTAGAGGAGCCGCTTGCGACGATAAAATACAAAAACAATATAACTTATCGCAAGCTGTAGGATCCGTAATATTTCGGAACGTGTTGATGAAACATCGCTACCGTTAACAAGTGTGACGCTGTCGATCGGTCATTAAAAACGTTAGAAATTATTTGAATAATAATGAATTTTTCAATTCCTCGTCGTCGAATATGTGAAGAAGCCGTATCGATTAATGTTCAATCAAATAAACAAATGACGTTCGAATAGTAAAAGATTAATATGATCATACGCATTCGTTCCCAGTATTGCCAGGCTCTCGTTGTCTCGTTGTCTCCTGTTATTATTATTAATGCCTCCTATTATTATTAATAATAATATTATTATTCTTCTTATACATGCATGATTTTCACACAAAGAACAAATTTCACGATCATCGCGACTTTACAGGTTTGCAGCTCTGGAGCTTTGGCTTCAACAAATACCTGAGCTCGTAAAACGCCACACGGCATCCTCTCCAAAATCTAAGCCTTTTTTCGCGGGCGCGCTCCTGCTCAAACGATAAAAAAATATATATCCGATTTCCGACACGCGCCACTATGAATTTCTATTACCGTTTGACGCTCGCGCCTTTGTACAATGTGCCCCTGGGCGAAACTGGCCGGAGGCAACCGTTCCGTCTCTTTACGGCGGCTCGCAATGTTTTCCTAATATCGAGGAAGCTGCCTGGTTCGCCCAGTGGCGCTCGTGGCGAATCGTTCGTTTGATTCTTGACGCATTAATTCGCTTGACATACAGAAGTATATATAGATATATATATATAAACTATATAAACGCACGTGCTTGCCACGATGTATAATCACGGGGCAAAGGATTCGATAAGCGAGAGCCTGTTTCTGGATTGACGTGGGATTGTGGGGGGGGGGGGGAGTGAGCCACCACTCAAGAGCGTCACGCTCGACTGCGGATCGCTGCTTAATGCGCGATGGTAAAGACGGGACAGATTTGTCTATGTGGAGGGCGATTTGAATATATATATATTATTGAAGGGACGATTTAGGATTATTCCTAAGCCGGCGGCTGCAAGTGCGTCTGTATTTAAAGTAACGACTCGAGTGCGGGGCGGAGAGAAGGGGCCGAGGGGTGATATACGAATCTATTATACACGGCGAAACTTCCTCTTTTCTCTTCCGCGCGCTCTGACCCATGCTCCTCCCCCCTCGACCGCGCTTCTCCCGCTCTTTATTTGGCCACTTATTTTATTCCGAAGGACAATTAGTAGGTTACCGGATTGCCCGTTAAAGCGCGCGCGCGCGCGTGTGTGTATATGAGAGTTCGTCGAGCGCGCGGTTTAATGAACGGTAAAATTTGCTTTAGCTCCCCTCAACGTTGCTACGGCCGTAGAGCGTATAATGTAGTCAGACTCGTGAAGCTCTTTCCTCATTGCTAATAACTTCGTTGGCGGGGACAGTGATCTAACGTTTCGAATTATAAAGTTTAATGAATGATAATTGTTTTGGGAACGGTCGAAAAATACAATCATTTTCTTGCATTTTCTTGTTTTTCTTTGGAAAATGGATATTGTGACGTTGTTTAAAAATGACTTTATTCGTATCATATAAATCGATTCAAAGTTTAAATCGCTTCATCCACCATACAATGTCATTCGATAACAATGAAAATACATAGTAAACGCCCGAGAGTAATTTATCTAGAATGTTCTAATTGCTTTTAAAGTAAATTCATACATAAGAAATCAGGCAATAATTGACCATTAATCATAACTTTCCTTGATATATATCCAAAGCATTCAAATTTAAAATACTATTAGACAAACTAAATAATTATAGAATGATGGATATGCTGTTAATTCAAATCGTTGCTAACGCCTCTCGTGGCAAAATCGATAATTCTAGTTGATCAACACATCGCCTAGAAAATCATAGTAGTTTACGTCGTAATTAGGTATTTTTGCCGATCAAATAATTTTTATCAATGTCAAAGAGTTCGCCGTACATATTACAACTTTTTACAAAACTATTGCGCAGCACTTCGTTATGATGGCAAACCATTTAAGAATTCTAGTATTAGTTTTTATGGTTTCCAAAGACCAAATGCCGAACGTACAAATCTGATTCTGCACTTTTTCGCAATAAAATAAAATCATCTTTGAATAATCGCCTTTCCCTTTACATAAATTTACGCCAATTTGGATTGTTATCCACGCCATCACATCTACTCTTCATATTAATCATTTCCTCAATAGAAATTGATAAACTTCCATATAAACACTATACAATCTCCGTTTTTTAAGGCATATATTATCGATGTGCAATTACAAAGCTACGGCCGCGTTTGAGTTTCGAATTAGGATTGGCAATATTTTAAAAAAGTACGAATTTCAGCTCTACATTGACAAGGGGGTGACTATTATTCAAGGTGTTATTTTAGCATGTCTACTGTTGATTGGATATGTAATTTGTTTATTGAACAATAGAAAACCAGGGAGAATAGTGTCAAATTTTGATTGTAAAACAATCATTATTATTTGTAAGGTTTAGAATAATACACAGAATGAAATGAAGTCTTAGTTACATTATATTAATATATGGCTGTAATTTAATTAAATAAATAAATTATCTTTAAATATAAAACAAAAAGTCTACCTTTTAGCAGCTATTGCGATAGTCTACCAAACAACTTAGAAGTTCAAAGTTTGTAATAATTAAATAATAAAAATATATAATGATAAATGCCCAGGTATTATTGTAAATTCTAATGCAAAATGAGATAAACGTATAAGTATAATGAAAAAACGAAATTATTTGAATTTACTTTTTAAAAATTTTTAAAGATCATCTAAATATTTTTTCTTTTTCATATTATATTATGCTTTCTGTAATAGTAGCCTGAATACTGAGATTATATCTTCGGTTGCAAGACACAAGAATAGTATATTATCTTTACATAATTTACGAAACATAATATTAAAAAAAGGTTATACAAGTAAATTTGGAAATAAAGAGTGATCTTTAAATATTTACAGCAATTATTTTTGCTTATTATGAGCAATGAAAAGTCTAGTCAATATAAATTAAAAAGCTACTAATACTACAAATAAAGCTTACCCATTTCTATTGGATGCACAACTAAGTTCTTACGGTTGTCCGAAAATGTTCTGTTTTTCTGGCAAATAATCGAGATTTACGGGAAATCTTAATTTTCTTCCTTACTTCGAAGAAAACGACGATTGAAGCTCCAAAAAGTTTACAGAAATGCTACTGTAAGAGAAACAACGTGCCCCGATTATACTATTAGAAATAAGTGCATTAATTTTAGAAGTTAGTTTGATAAACGTAAAGCAATTCAAAATTTGTTGCATTTTCGTAAAAAAAAAATAGCGAGAGCTTAGTTGCGCGCCTGATAGAATAAGAAAAAGGCTAAGAAGAACATGGAACTTATTACCGAACAAGATAAATAATTTTAAATATAGCGATGTGAATAATAAAAGGAAAAAGACGGATTGTTAAAAATATGTAAACATATTTTGTATACTAGACAAGACGTTACTGAACTGGAAAAAGCATTACTGGTTAGGTAGTTCTGAACTATGGATAAAATATGTATATTTAAAAAAAATTTATGTATTCATTTTTCCATACTTTGTAATTTAATGTTTATGTACTAAGCTTATGCTCAAGTAATGCCTACTTAGTATTTACTTTGTAAAATATTTTGTTTTAATAAATAATAAGCAATAAATAAAAAATCATAAGTAGTTGTAATCCAAATTGTCAATTTCGGTAAAACGTTAAGTCGTATGAAATCCATATAAAATGGATTATTAATTGTATTTACCATGCACATAGAATTTAATTCATCCGATTACTGTATTCAATTCCGATAATTTACATTCTAATCGAATAGTCTAAACGATTCAATGATGATGAAACGACCGCGCGATATTGCGAAGTGGCGCCTTGTTTGCTCTTTAATTACGGAAAGTGAAGAGGGAGTTAACTAAAAAACAGTTTCACCGCATCATTTTAAATTTCACGTAATACCGCGCACCATATACACGGCTCATATATACATATAGGCCAGTCATTAATTTACCCGTGCGCAATTACCGGCTCGCACACACCCCGGCAGATCGACGCGCGGAAACAAGAAATTCGGCCCAATTAACGGGAGCGTAATATTTCCCCCCTCGGGCGCCGGAAGATAATCTCTTACCCGCCCGCCCCCTTGTACTAGATCGATTCGATGCGTGATGCGAAACTGCCGTGAAGGGTCCCGCCACCCTCCCCCGTACGCGCGCCAACGCTACGTCGGGACGCGAAGCGCAAAACCCGTAGCTTCGGTTAAAAAATTGCGCGAGTATCGCGCGGAAGATCAAGTTGCCCCGGGAAGAAATCGCCGGGTTGCCCATTGCAAGCAGAGTCCGAGATGCTTAGCGGGCGGCGGGGGGGGGGGGTTGCGAGAGCTTTGGACGCACCGTTCGTGAGACTATATTAATTAGAGAATACGTTGAGAATGGGGGGAGGGGGGGAGCACGGTCTATGGGAGTCAATGCGCAGAGGTCGTAAACGAATCGCATCGTCATCTTGAGGATATTGCGCAAAGTTTTTGGAGCCTTCGAAACGGCGCTGTTTCGCGCAATACGCAACTTCGCTGGGTCTGAGGCGGGTGCTTTTAGAATTCATAGACTTGTCGATAAGATGATACACGTCGCCGTACTGCCTTAGACGTGCAAATACAATCTCGTCGTAATGTCACATATATTATTGCCAATCCGATTACAATTCGCTACTGTAGCCACCTTACGGTTCTTCAGATAATTTATCATTATTAGTTAAGATTTATGAAAAAATTTATTGATTGGCTGCATAATGATGTGCTTAGAATGAAATGCGGAGATTTTTACGTCAAAGAACGTTATTGATTCGTTTTTTTTTATTAAACGGATAGCTGACATTAAACGCATCAAAACTAACGTAAAACATATCGCTAATCATTTCAGCCATCCATTGGAATGAATTACATTGGGATCGTGCAAACGAGTCAGCGTCGACATTGCCTCTCTCCACGAGTTAATTCTTTTAATTGGTTCGTCTGGCTACTTACATTTAGCAGTTCACCGATTGCTTTTGGAATCCTATTGAAAATGCGTCGATTTATCGCCAGTTACGTTTCGATATCAAAAAATGTAATCCTCTTTTAGTCGCTATAATATAATGTCACGCGAATGTGGAATTCTGAGGACCCTTTGGCAAATGTAAGCGAAGGAATGCGTAATTCCGATGCCATATATTCCATATATAACGACTTTTTTATGAATTAACGTTCAATTGCCATGTTTGCTTAGTTCGCACGATCTCATGGATAGCCCGTATGTCGATTGTCCTCCAAGTCCTCTGCTCTCCCCTAGAAAGATTTTAAAGCGGTCGTAAAAGGCTACGACATGATCAATAATCATCACAAACTTGTTTCGTCGTTTAATGAGGTTCGGTACAAGTTTTACGATGTTTAAAAGAAAACTTGATATTTTCTTTTAAATTCAGTGCTCATTCTTATACCATCGACATAAACAACTCGTAACATTTCGTAATAGATAAGATGATGGAAGGACCAACATTTCAAACAGATAGCAGGAAACGTGTAAACGTCCTGTTTCTGAATTGCACCTCGTACAGATTACAGAGATCAAGAGACTCGCTCGATCGGAACGACAGCTGCGCCGAATTATTTTAACGGCGAAACTAAGCACTTATGGAAAGAGGGATCGGGAGGGAGGGTTGCGAGAAGATCTCCGGCACGGCGTGTCCTAATGAAAACGCGCCGCCCCGCTTCAGCCATCCGAGGCTCGAGCGATCGTTAAATCTGCCGGATTTCCTTTGAGTCGGTTGCACGAACGCGCCGGCAAATGAGAAGCTAATTTGATTGCCGCGCTTTAATACGGTAAATCGATTTATCGACAATCATCGCGGCTTTTCGTCCGTATTAAGTAAAGCTTTTTATGCGCCGACCGCTCATCGAGCACTGCGGTAAAGAGGCGTTGATCATTGTTGGGAAAAAAGATAGTTCGCTAATTATATTCGTACTTCGTACTTTATAATTTTTCTTTTTAATTATTACTATGAATGCATCTCGAACGATTCATGAGATCGTTTTGCTATGAAAACAGAAGCTTGTCCATAGCAATAGATATATATCATAAGAACAGGCGGAATTGATGCACGAAAAATTTTAAATTTGTAATACTTGCGATATGGTAAACATCGTTAACAGATATGTAGCCACATCCATCCCATCGTACCCGGTATTCTCTCAATTTTACGGCAATAACGCATTTCCATTGAACCCCCCTCCCGATAATCCCTTAAATCCCGATAAACAGAGGATCGAGAGAAATTAATCCACCGCGGTATAATCAACGCCTACTCTCCTCGCCCGTACGGGGGAAAGGAGAAAATAATACGTCGCCGTATACTCATTAATCAACCGTCCCCTCAGTTGCGATCTCTGCAACAAAAAGAAAAAAAGAAAGGTCGAGGCCGCAGAGCGAAAGAGAGAGAGAGAGAGAGAGAGAGAGAGTGAGAAACAGAGAGGAAAGAAAGCAGTAGGAAGGAAAAAAGACGATACGGAAGACAGCCAGCGCGCCTCATTAGTGGCTCGCTCGAATGGCCCATTTCGTGCGTCGTGCGCACCCCGTCCCCGCTCCCCTCCCCCGCTCCGCCGAAAATCGCGAGGCGAATAATAGAAGAGCAAAAAAATTCATTCCATGCCTTCGCGCTGCCTTGCGGAGAGCCAACCCGTACTACGCGGGCGGGGGCGGGGGCGGGGGCGCGGCATAAATCGCGTTCCCTCCAGCCAGACCTATAATTCCTCGTCCAACGCTCGTCGACGTCGTCGTCTTCTTTTAATCCAGCATTCAGAAGATTTCTTGAATTATAAGCTAGGAATCTTCAATGGCTGTTAAACGAAAAATAGTATATCGATGATCAAAAAAAAAAAAAAAAAAATGATAATAATTGGGTGTGTGCATAATAAAAAATAACGCAAACGAACCTTGGAATGAAGTAATAATATTCTCAATTTTTTTTTGAATCTCCAAAGCGAGAAAAAAAACGCAATGCTTTGCTTGTGAATTAGATTTATGAAAGCCTGCGGGATCGCCTTCTCAAGTCACTCTTAATCCACTCTTCATAGCTTTCGTTTGATGCTCAACATAACGATCGTAAGTTCATTTCATACAATAAAGAACGAAAAAACACAAATTTGAAGTCAGTAGAACGCAAAACGATTATATAACCCTGTTCTTGTTTTAATAAATATGAATGGTATTATAAGTAAATGTGTATTAAATAATTTTTTATCAATACCCATATTATATGCTGCCGTTTTTGTACGTCGTCCGAAAAAAAAAATCTATTCCAAGGTTAATGGTATCAGAGTCAACAGCGAAGAGCCGACGTTTTCTTTAATACTAACCCGAGTGTAGCTGGGAAATCGATGTCGAAACCGAGATGGACGTTCATTGCCCTTACTTATAACAACGCAGGATTGAACTATAAGATTCAACTAAAGCGGCGCTATTCAATTAAAGAACTCGACAGAATTCAACTAAAGAACCACGATTGTTATCAGTACACTTGAAAGAAGCAACTCACTATTCCGTTACTTTTATCAATCAGTCGAGATTATTATTATTATTGATTTATCGATAAAATTGAGAATAATAATCCATCGTGATTTATGAAAATTAATATAAACAATAATGGTGATATTAATTATTTTACTAGTAAAATACTTTACAAATTTGACATAGTTAAACTTCTATTGTGCGTTTTGAATTTTGTCGTTGTGCATTTCAAACACCCGAACGATCCGCCCTCGCTGTCGTTTTTAACTGGATCGATATAAAAAGTTCGCAAAGATTGCCGGCTCTTTCGTTTCGTTTCTTTTTCTTTTGTTTTGTTTTGTTTTTTTTTTTTTTTTTTTTTGTCTTTGGCGCGTACACTCCGCCGATTGTCCAAGGCTTAGTCGGGCGCGTCGCCTCTTTCCCGGGCTCGCCGCGCCTGACGCCGATCGTGTTCGACAGCTCCCTCCCAGTTGCGCTTATCAACCGGCGACGCGCGAGCGAGGGGCCAAGAGATGACTTGCGCTTTGTTTTAAGAGCGCCTCCTGATCCCCTCCCACCCCCGCCGCTCCACCCACACACCCTTCCCCGCGCGACGATCTCAAGATGTCACTCGTTAGCACGTACTTTCCGGCTCGTAAATCTCGCCACTGGAGGCCTGCCCCAGAGCCGTATAGTCACTCGTTTATATATATATATCAAACACACCTCCTTCCTTTCGCTTCCTTTCTTCCCGATCCGTCCTCGGGCGTATCTGTGCGCGCTTACGTGTGTGTCAGTGTGTGCACCGATCACCAAACTACTTTCTCAGCTTTAAACTCGTCGAAAACGAATGCACATAACACGCGAGCGATGCAATAAAAAAACGTTAACGTCGTCGCAAGAGTGGCGAGGGGAGCAGGGGCGGCAAAAGAAGGGTGTGAGAAAGAAAGAGTGAGAAAGGGATATAAAAAAAGGGAAGAGTTTGCTACTTGTTTGTCTGCTTTAAATTTGTAAATCTTGACCCCCTATAGTTCGTCCCGGTGAGCAGGGGAGGCTGAATTGATGCTCGGGTAACCGTTTTATGTAAGTTTAATATACCGTTTACTTTGGAATAATAGCCTGACGACCTGATGAATTGATTTGTATTGTGTTTGAAAAGGACACGAACTCCTAGTTGAAACGAAGTTAGTTGAACCACGCGCGTCGACAAACTTATAGTGTTTTATATATCTATTATTAATATTTATTATTACTATTATCAATATTTATTAATAAATATTGATAATAAATATTAATAATAACTATTTTTAATAAAGATTAAGAATTAATGCATCAATTGACATTGATTTATTGTATTCTTTGGCATCGTTTAGAGTTTATACTGTTTTTATGCAATAAAAATGCTGATGTTTATCAATCGGTGGCTTAGAAGAGAAGAATATTCTGAAACGGAAAAATCACTCCGCTGTGGAGAAAGCTTTTTGAGATCGATCGATACTCTTTACTTTTGAATCTACGCCAACAATTGCCGGAATTTAATGTAAAAAATCATATACATTATGCACGTTTTACCCTAGATTACCTATTGGACTCGTTAGAGGGCTGACAGATGGCTCATTCCTAGATACATAAAGTTGGAAAAAAAGAACGAAATAAATAATAATTTAAATTGGTTAAAAAAATGTTTCATATCACAGAAATTAGTGAATACGCTGACAATAAGTAGCATCGCGATCACTGCCTATGATAATCTCGAAAATAATTGTAAAGAAAATATCAAGATCTCGATAGCGAAATTGTAACTGAAATATCTCCCTCGGCCTGCGACGGGGCTCCGACTTCAAGTCGAATTAAATCCAACTGAAGAACGCAACAAGTGACTTACGATTAAATGTGCATAAGTTACATCATTTCTCAGTAAATTTTTTAAGTTTTTTGTTGATTTTCAATTTTGTATTATTTCCCAGTTAAATATAATTTATTTCAGAACAATTTACGTTGCTTAATTTGTTTAGTTTATTTTGCTCGGAAAAGGTTCGAGGAAAAAAAAATCCACGAAGACTTTATATCAAATGCTTTCGGTGTATGTGTATTTAAAATATAATTATATACGTATATTTCATATATAAAATATGGAAATTAGTTTGACGAATGAGCGCTTGGTTCGTCGACGAAATCTCTGGTTGAATTATATAAGCAGTGAACGCGCATATGTTAGTAATATACTGTGAAATCATAAATCAGTGAATGTGATCGGAATGAATCGTTGCCCATTGAAATAATCAACTGTACCGAGTATAAATCAATAATTACTTGATTTAAATAAGAGTTATATTCACTGTTTGTCGGTAAATTGAATAGATTTATTTACCCGTTAACTAAGCAGACGGATAATGAAACGATATGAGGCCCTTATTTGTATACGCCGTGTTTTAAAATTTTCGATAATTAATATTATTGTCTCGGGTGCCTCGCCTTATTTCTTTCCGGATTTGAAATCTATAAAAGGAAGGCACCCCAAAATCCGCTCAACCGTACCATTTCTTTGGCAATGTTTCTAATTTATTTAAACTTTCTTAAAACCGTCTAATTAAATAGACTGACATAATACAGCGGTTGTTCAAAAACAAAAAGAAATAGAAATTTTTTATATTCCTTCCGGCTAACCTTTTCTTCTCAAACGTGGATTATCCACTTATTTAAAGTATAATCATTATCATTGATAACCGTCCAACTCTGCATGAAAAACAGAAAATAATCCAAAAAACGGATTCTTATTTTTCGAAGGTAGAAATGTAGAAAAATATTTTTTATTGCTACAACGATTTGTTCATAACATTCGCGAGATTCTTAAGAATTAAAAAAAAAAAAACATAAAATAAACGAACATTACAAATATACGTATAGATGAGTCCAAGTGTCGTGATAGACTAAATAGAATAACAATTAAAATGTTGATTCCACCTTGTTTCTCTTAAGCTTGTGCATCGACTGTATACCTTGGGTTCGAAAATCGTGTCTCCCTTTACGTTTGCTTAGGGCATTAGAGGATAATCGTGCGATTCTACTATATGCCTTTAATTTAAACGCTTTTCCAATCTATATTGTGTATATATATTCGTCGAAATGATTCAAAACCATGGAGTTATATGATTATTCATTCTACGGTATGTTTTGACTCTAGTATTAAGGGCTTTTTTTGTGCCTGCCGTATTTATTATCGGACAAATTAAACAATGAATTTGAAACACAATATCACATTCCTCCATTGAATCATTGCCCAATTTTATTATACCATTTAGTTTATACTTTATGAGGGGAACGACCCGAATAATGGATTTTTTAATTTGATTAACGCATTTATTATAAAAATTATATACGAAGATGTTGATTTTATTTTGATTATATTCATATTATTTTTACATAAAAAATATTTCTCAATACATTTCTTAATTACTGGTTGTTTCAATTTGAAAATTAAATTTTTTCTCTTCCTCGCGCATGAAATAATATAAATCAATAGCATAAGTATTCCAACCAAAACAGTTTATTATCTGTAGAAACGTCTAAAATTAGATCACACAGAATCTAATCAAAGAGTCCAGTAGATTGTTTAGGTAGTTCAAATATAGTCTACCATAATTATTTAATTTTTAATTTCACTCTATTGTATATGGAATTTTTTTGATATTGCACGGATAGCTGGGACATCGATCTCACATTTGAAATCGTGTCAATTAGATAAATCGCGAAAATATAAAAGACCATGGTACATTATTAAGAAGACATAAAAAAAAAATAATTTGATAAAAAAAACCGATCGAGATACCCGAAATTCGAGCTCATAACGGCACACTCTTCCCTATAATTTACACAATCGCTCGACATTAAATTTTTCAATTAACGTCGACAGTTAAATTCTACCTGGACGTTCGATTTCACTAGCCGCTTGTATTCGAACTATACACCACGGATCATTCATTACTCACCAATCGAAGAAACGTGCGCGCTTCGATTTCGAGCGTTAAAAATTCGACCGTGGGCCAGAGTTATTAATTAATTCTGCTAGTTAAAGAAAAAAAAAAAAAAAAAAAAAACAAGCCAAAACCCCGTTAAAACTCGCTTTTCGGCAAACCGTTAAAATCGAGATGTCGACACCCGATGAAAATCCACAATGGTCCTGTTAAAGGGATACGATACTTGCGAAGAAAGGCGCACGACTTTCCGCTCTTCCCTTCTCTTCCGCGCGCACGCTTACATTATATATATATATATATATATATATATATATATATATATATATATATATATGTTTATTTATTTACGACTAATAAAAAGCCTTTAATGCCGCCTCCCGCTTGCGAGCCGAGAGCGACTTAAAAAAAAAAAAAAAAAAATTTAACGAGTCGACGATGCGGCCACTGCCACCGGGCTTCGTCCGCTCTACCTCGCGACTTTCGCAATTACCCGCGCGCAAGCGCGCACAACGAGTCCGGCGCGACGTTTCGCTTCTCCGTCCCGCTGGCGCGCCGCTCCCCACCCCCACCCCGCGCCACCACTCCGAAGGGCAATACGAATCGTCGAATCGCAGGTGCGATTGAATCGTCGTCGTCCAGCGTGAAAATTGCCACCACGTCCATTCGAGTCGAAAGCGTAAGCGCGCGACGATGTGTGCGTCGTTCGAAGCCGGACGAAAAACCCTTTAGATTATAAGAACGTGAAATTGACCGATACGATAATTCTTCGACTGGCGAGGGTGAATTCTCCTCCTTCCCTCCCCCGAGAGTATCTAAATCTGTCGTGCCGGTGCAGGGGAAAAGCTTTTATACATAGGACTCGAGTTCAGAGTAATGCGGCAAGACAAATGCGCGTGGATCGGTGGGGGAGGGTGTGAGGGAACGGCGGCTGAAGCTTAAGCTTCGCGCACCCGGGGAGTGGAGTGGAGTGGGAGGGAGGGAGGGAGGGAGGCCGCCTCCGCTCGGCGCAAACGATACATCGTGCTTTAAAGTAATAAAAACTCGAGCGAAGTTTCGAACCCACTTTCCCCGGCGCGGCGGGACAAGCGAAAACAAACAATTTTTTCCCAACCCCGGCAGTTACCCACCTCCACCCGGCCCCTCCCGCCCGTGCCATTTGTACGCTTCGCTGCACTTCTAAAGAACGCTAAACGGCGTTTCGTAGACTTCCCCCCCCCCTGTCGCGCGGAATGCTATTACCGCGTGTACGTGCGTATATTATATATCTATGTACATATCGAAACATATGCATACGATTTGTGCGAATAGCGATATATATATATATATATATATATCGCTAGCGAAAGCGATTTAAGAGTACCTACTTCTCCGATCGTAAAATCAAAAAAGAGTGCGAATCAAGCACATTAATCTAAAATTGTGAATAGAGCAAAATAAATCGTCGACGAGGCTAATGGTCGTTTAATAACCGCCGATTGAAATGACGCGAAGTCGCTCACTGGCGAGGAATAATTATTAATCGACGATTGGTCGCTTTGAAAATTCAGCGATTCGTTGATAAAACAATACTGTCTAAAACGCGATGGGGATAAATAAGAGGAGTGGTCGAAAATGACTTTCGCTTTTAAATTAACGCAATTGAGCTATTCCCAAAAGAAGGACTGGACGTAAGAATAAATGGATCGATCCCGAATGAGTGCGTATTAAAATTTTTATTTAGTGCACGAATAATTCGTTTCGTTCGTGTAAAAGCGATCGAGGTACAAAATAATTATTACAATTAATTATTGACAGAAATAATTTATACATATACATACATACACACAACAGAAATCTTTAAATAGAAATCTTTGAATAGACAGCTCAACGCAGATCAGCTAAAGCATAACTATATTAGATTTCTTAGATACATTTACGTTCTTAATGTTATTATACATTTAATTATATATTATTCTTGTAATACTTGTATGTGTGTGTCTGTGCGGATTTGTAACTCTTATATTCCTAAACTAACGTCCTTATATATATGTATATATATAATAAATTGCTTTATTATCATGTTCCATATTGACTGGTGATCGAAATCAGACGGTTCACCTAGACTTCTTTCAATTTAAATCCCGTCAATTTGTATATTTTGTATGTCTTATTACATCCGTGCTGTTTCTATACGTGTTAATTGATTTTTTATCGTGCTAATAATTTTTTCATGCTTTAAAAGCGTCAATTCAACCGAAACTAAATTATTAGACACTAGTTTTATTTTCATACCCTTTAGTTGAATAACTTACAAAATTTCTTATTCATAAAATTATTAGATAGATATAGCTTTTTCCCTCTGCACATGG
Source organism: Sycobia sp. Sy_11 (assembly GCA_018907035.1). Taxonomy (NCBI): domain Eukaryota; kingdom Metazoa; phylum Arthropoda; class Insecta; order Hymenoptera; family Epichrysomallidae; genus Sycobia; species Sycobia sp. Sy_11. The sequence continues at coordinate 1,234,539 of JACCIC010000060.1, read as the reverse complement.
TCTAATGTAATTAATCTCCGTGGCAATAAATATATAATATAAGAAAATTACCTCTGAAAAACATTTTAGAAGTATTTTCAGTGTTATTGTGTAAGACCTACTGGAGAGTACAGGACCTAGCTTTTCTCATCTATTCCAACCACCCCTTTATAATACAGTGAGTAACATTGATGAATCTCAGAAAACGTACTGTTAAAGTTGAGAGAGCCTCTGTGGAGTAATTCAACTAACTATTTGTGATTGCTCTATCAGGGAGTGACATTTTTGTTTCTTAGATTTGGGAGACATAGATAGAGTACTGATCAAATCAGCTATTTTACACTATCTTTAATTATTGATATTAATACATTTGTTTATACTTTTAAAAAAGTATCGATTTATTTATTTATAATTCGATACTTTAATAAACTTTCCGGATTCTTAACACTGTTAAACACAACTTGCATCATATTAATATGATATGTAATAAACCTTTATTTCAGATATCGCCAAAATTCGATGAATTTTATGCACTAACCGCTAAAGAGGCGTAATTTCTGGTATCTTTATTCACCACCCCCTCTGTCCTAGGATTTTCCAACTCCAACTCAAAAGCCCTAAAAGTGAAATCTGAAAAACAAACGTAAATCTATTAGAGAAAGACTGAATCTTCTTCAACGTAAAGCAAATGTTTGACTTACGAGCGTGAATAGCCTGGAATTGTAAGCATTAATTTTCATAAGTCTGATTCATAAAACTGATCGCATCTACAATTTTCGTCACAGATTCAAAGCAATTTTTGTTTTTTTAAGTAAACGATTTATCAGTTTATTGTCAATGTTTTTACTTATAATTTTTTTTTGTTAATTAAGTTTTCTAATTCTAATTATTTTTAAAATGGGTTAACCTTGGTATTGCTGTCTAAAAAAGATCTCTTTCATGCTTAAGTCAACAATTAAATTATTCATCCAAATATTTATCTGTAATTTTGTACAAATATTTCTTAGAGTTTTCTTATTGACCGATGATAAAATGTCCACATCGTGAAATACTAAAGACATTATAGACAATTTAATTTCAGAAAATTACATATACTCGGATACCTCAATTTGGGAGTTTGTAGTTTAATACTCGATCCCAATCCACGCAGCGATTCCTAGCGAACCACTGAGTCACCACCCGAGCGTATCCAAATCCGTTAGGGGTTAAAAAAAAAAAGAAAAAAAAAAACCAATCGCGGACGTCGATCGCGGAGGCGCTAGCTCGCTTTCGACGATCGCTCCCGTCCCCAACCGCCCCGTCCCGTAAATTGTCGTAAAACCGTCACCCGGTATACAACGCGCCGTACGCGGATGGTACGTCGCGAGTCAGCGAGTATAATTGCGAAACGTGGCGGCGCTAGGCGGCCCGGGCAAGAGAGACGCGGTGCGGGCGAGATTTCCCCGAGGCAGGGAAGAATATTTACGGAGAGCAGACGTGTTGGCCCACGTTAATCAGCAGTGCGCGCCCGACCTTTGTAGATATGGCACGATTTTCAAGTAAACATTAGAATGGCCTCCGATTTATCCCATAGAAAACTCATAGAAGAAAAATGCAAGAATTTCTGGAAGTATGCTGATGATTTGTTGTTTTTTTTTTGTTTTTTGTTACTTTGTTACTTTTTTACACTCCGATCAAATTACCGAGAGCCTGTTGTAATTTTTACTGGAAAATTCTTCTGCGCGTACAACATTCATGAGAGGGAAAATATATGCCAGGGCGAGCCAAATAAATAAAAAGAACGTACAGGGGAGGAGAGACAGGCAGAAAGAGAGAGAGAGAGAGAGAGAGAGAGAGAGAGAGGAGAGGGAGAGAGAGAGGGAGAGAGAGGAATAGAGGAACAACCGTGTCGGCGCATACTCTCGGGGGAGTAGAGTACACGCGAGCCGTGCGGAAGGGGGAGGGCAGAAGGAGAGAGAGAGAGAGAGAGAGAGAGAGAGCCGGAGAAGGATATAGCGAGTAAAAGCGCGCGCGCACATATATATATATATATATATATATATATATATATATATATATATATATATATATATATATATATATATATATATATATATATATATATACATATCTAGATACATACATACATCTAGACGTGTACACGTGTATCTGCTATTGTGATATAGATGTTAATAGGTTAGAGGGTCTCCGGAGTAGAGTGCGCTCCACCCGGGGGGTGAATCACGCTTTCGATATAAGGGCTTTATATTCCGGGGCGCTTTCACTGTATCTTCTTTAAAACCCGAGCGCTCGCTCGGTTCTCTTTCGTCCTTCTCCTCCTCCTCCTCCCCCTCCTCTTCCCCCGCCTACTACTCTACCTCTCTCTCATTCTCTCCCTCTGTCTCACTCACTCACTCACTCACTCACTCACTCACTCACTCTCGACTACTACTGCTCCTTCGGCTTTTTTCTCCTCGCCCGCTCTCGCTTTCGCTTTCCTTTCTGCTTTGTCGTCGCTCTGCCTTTATGGACGTTATTTATGATTCGGCCGTCGACCGGGGTCGTTAAATAGATTCACGATATACTTTCACTCCTCCCCGAGCGGGCAGGACGAAAATTAAAGGAGATTTTGCGTTTTCGCGTGTGCGCGCCGCTTATTCGCTTGCTTTTTTCCCCTCTTGCTCCAATTATAGCGAGAGAGAAAGTATAACATATATATTATTCATATACTGCTGAAATTCGCGCCAATAGAGTGCGCATAAGAAATCTTACTTATACAGTTAGCAATTTGATGGAGCGGAATAATTGTTTTTTTTTTTCGTTTTAAAAGAGATCAAATTTTTCTCCTCGCGAAAACAATATTATACATAGCAGATAAGAGGGGAACGGGTCGCCCTGCTCATATCCCAATCCAGCGATAGGGAACATAGAATTTTCTCATCGTACTCGGTGGCTTCACCTGCGAGGCTTCATATACATATATACGCGTCAGTAGCGCGCATTTCCTTTACCCCACTCCACCCCATATACCCTTATATATATATATATATATATATATATATATATATATATATGGGTACGGCGCTAAATTTACCCCAGCCCCTGTTGCGATCGCGGCGTTTGATTATAATTTACGATCAGCGCGCCCCAACCCCTTTACCCCTCTTTACCCCTTTGGCCATCCGTAATATATATATATATATATATATATATATATATACACACTCGAAGATCCGAATATATATGCGCAATAGTAGCAACGTTATATATATATATATATTTGCTCGCTGTTTATGCAGCATCGATTTTACCCATAGGCGCCCCAACGCCCTCCTGCTCCTTTTCTCCCCACGCGGCGAGACTGCCGAGGTATCGAACAACGAGGGGGAGGGAGGAGAGGGTGGCACGAGAAGACTCCCCGTGCCCGCTCGCGGGAGCTTCTCGCGAGCTTCGATTTTCCTTCGAGGGGCGGACGACCAATCGCGCTGAGCGCCACCGACCTTGCCCGACCGGACGTGGAATGGTGAAGTGGGTGTATTATGTATATATAGGTATAGAGATAGCCTCGATGGGAGCCAGAATTTTCCTTTCTAAATTGGTGTATATATATATATATATATATATATATATATATATATATATATATATATATACATGGAAAAACTGGAGAAATATGAAGGTAGACCAAACGACAGCATGGGATCGAAACTTGGGATGGGAAGAAATGTATACGTGTGCGCGTGTGCCTGCGTATGTATTTATTATTTTTAACCTCTATTATAATTGACAATATGGAATATCTATTTCAGAAGAGTATTTTGAATTAAAGATACGTATAAACTTTAATCCACAATTGGTGAATTTGAATTGTTAGCATAAAATATATGTATGTTATGGAATAGGCATAGAAAATATGTATCTAAAAAACGGAATGAAAAATATCTATGTAATACATGTTATTGTTAATAAATTCAAATCTATTACTTTAGAATCACCCATGAGCAATCTGTTGTATCTCGAAGTTGTATCTCGAAGTTTTGCACAATTCATTGTAATTCCTAGAAAAATCGAAACCCAAGAATTTTTTTTAAATGCATTATTAACGTTCGGTCAATGATTTGAAACTTTGAAAAAGGAATATCGGACCATCATATTATAGATTCACCTGATCAATTGTTCGTAATCCTCATCCCGAATTTCGAATTAGCGATATCCCAAAAACTTCGTTGTACAAATATCGCCAATAATTCAGCATCTGTTTGTTTTATTTTATTCACGAACTTCAATTTTGGAAGCCAGTCCCTGTATTCGTAATTATTAATCTAAGAAACATAAATATATGGTTTTAAACACATGATTGATTTCCAAAATGCCATAGATTATCAGCTACTACTATACTTAAACAAATGAAAAATGCAAAAAAAAAACTTTACCAAAAATGTCAATAACTTATACTCATCATTAAAAAATTTCCATACCGTTAGTACAAGTTTATTGAGCTATAATTATAATTTTTATGCACATTATCAAACCACAAAGTGTGAACAATTGTTATTTTGAAAAATCTGTAGCCCATCTGCGTATATGGAAAACGTTATCACTTTAAGATACTTACTTACGATTAACAAACCTGCACGTTTAATGGACAAATCATTGCCGTCGGATAATCGAGCCGAGGATTTAAAGGCATATCAAATAACCCTCGTCGAACGTTTGACATTTGTAATACAGCCATTTCAAGGCATTCGAATATCTAGCATCGTATAGCGGCGAAACGTGCGCGTGTCTACACATGCATACATATATATACATATATATATATATATATATATATATATATATATATACATATACATACATGCATACATACATACATACATACATACATACATACATACATACATACATATATACATACATACATACATACGTAGAAATCGAACTAATTTTCAACGCCTGCGCTCGCGGCTCTAAATCGGCATTTGATTCATTAGCCAGATTGATTTTGGCGACGCGCTCGGCATCGAGCCGGCGGCTCGCGGCCATTGTGCCCCACGGCCGGGGGATTATTGATTGGCCCCTGGTACTTTATTACCGCTGTTAAATACGCGTCGGCTGGAAGAGGACGGGTACGAGGACGTGTGGGAGGATCGAATAATCGTGGAACTATAGCGCGGATAAACAAGTATGCAGATGATGACACAGTATTAACGTGCCACCTGTTCCGTGCCACGTTCTTGAGAAGCCCATATAATGCGGGGATTGAATTTCGACGCCGTTAAGTGCCGAGCAATTTCATTTCGAATGACGATTAGCTATCGGGAGATGGAGGGCATCGTGTTTATAGAAAATGCAATTACCATTATGCCCGCGTCGCGCCTTGGCGCATCATTGATCTTCGCTTTTCCAAATAGGCGAGGATTTTTTATTTAAAGCAATATCCGCGTGTCAATTAATGAATATGCGTTCTCATCGAGTTATAATACTTTAAGTAATTATATGAATTGGAGATAAAAATTAAGTTGTCAATATTTACCTGCATGGATTTTTGTATGCCAACGCGGGTTTATTGTAATAAATTATTGTTTAAGCTGAAAGTTGTTAGAAAAAGGTATTATTATATTAATATAATAATATACTCTTGACCGAGAGCAAAGTATAATTGATTCAATGAATTCGGGCATTCAATTTGATAGTATAAAAATTTTTATTGGAACAATTTACAGACGCCTATTTAACAGAACGAATTAAAAGATTAACTTTCCAGTCACTGTGTATTTCTTTATTGATCAGCGGACTCCCATTATCCACCTTCCGATTGAAAATTTTATTCCCATTACAGATAGAGAACTGTAAATGGTAGTTCTGATGGTGCTATTAAAGGCACCCTCTATATCCACAGACACCTATTACAGTTTCCTTTGAACACTAAGCTTCCTCAATATATTTCACTTCTGAGTCAAGTGCCGTCTCAATGGACTTAGCCGCTGTAGACATGGCTCCCTACTCGAATTCGAGTGCCTAATCAACACTTTTTATCTTACATGTATATCTGTAAGCCATTCCATCATTGTCATCACGTAAGATCTTTGGCGAATTGGTCAGAAATCTCTCAGCAAGGAAGAATAGCATCTCTCAAGTTTGGAAATGAAAACGACACGAGATATCTTCCACGCTGCTATATTATATACTCAATGACGTTTCAATAAAAATGTGAGTAATCAGTTTTTAAATAGACTGCTTCATTCAATCTATAAATTTTAGGAAAAATTATCATGAGGTCTCTGTGTCTTATATAATGCAAAAGAGATTCTCTAGAATCACAATTTCTGCTGTATTTATCCAATAAATGCCCATATATTGAATCCAATTGTAATAATCCATCGTTAGAATAAGTTCCAGTATACCCTCTTCCGTATCTACGTAACTACCCAATACAGCATATCTTTTTTTTCATCGAAAATTCAAGTCCTTGATTAGAAATTTAACCAGCTGAGCTGTATTCGACAGGGTATCTTTTAGTAAAATATAGTTCTCTTGAAATCTCTGAATTCTTTTTTATACATGAGCCAACCTTCAGAGTTTTTCATTTACTCGCCCTTTTATTGAGCACGTCCAGGTCCTCTCATTCAAACAGTACCCGCTATAATGACTTTCAGGTTTCAGCCGATAGTTGTTTTGATAGATTCTAGTCATAACAGGCCGGACTTTCAGTAGCATTTCTTTCAATTGAAACTCATTGCCGGACTTCATCTATAATTCGCATCTATAATTCGACATGGATATTTTATCCGCCACCTTCTGTCAACATATTAATTATTAAGTAATGTTAAGTATACTTAACATTAACAGAGAGCGAAGATATGGCTAAAAACTTTCCAAGTTTTCACTCAGTTAATTAGTTTGCTAGTTTATGAGATTGATGCGTTCTCATAATATGCTAGGTAGACCGCAAAACAAAGCAAAATTTTCAAAGATCAATCCTTCCTTTCTTTCCTTCATGATAATCGAAGATATTAAATTTCCATATCTTGATTCTTATTTTACAATGATATCTGCCCGCAATATTAAACCTTCCCTCCAAATCTACGGTTCCTGCATCAGAGTTATGTATGTACGTAATCTTACCAAGATGTTGGTTCAAATCTCCCGTGACACTCGTTCAACGATCCATATTAATCTGGTGAAACGTATCTCAGTAATAGGTATTGAAACAGACTGCTCTATTATTACACTTACGGTATCGTTACGAGGGATGAAAATTTTTATTATACGCCAAAGATTTAGATAATTAAAATTAATGTACTCTTTGTAAAACTTTCATGAATGCTTGCGTTTATAAAAAATTTGGATAATTAATAATTTCATAGTGCAGTGGATAGAAATATATTACGGAGTATATTAATTATATTAACTTATTCTCAATCGAAAATCAAAAATACCATACATAAAAAAAACCACAATATTTGTGAAGAAAATGAAAATAGTCTATGTATAGTATTAATTTATACATTACCTATAACAATTGGTATTATGTGCAAAAATTAGAGAAAATTTCAAACAGAGTAATTTGTTCAAATTAGATTGATTTTCTAAATTATCTAAATAATCTAAATTAAACCAAAAAAAAATTACATCTATTGTTCAAGTAGATTTCGCAAAACTTTCATCGCAAGTATATATAGTTAACTATAGCTTATAGATATATGAGCCAGTTCTATTAGTAATAAATATTACATATCGTAAACAAGGAAAGCAATCTCGGCAAGGTGCGATTAATAATTTTTAACTTTCGACCAATCAGATATCCTCGAAAATTACACACCGCGCGAAGAATCGAATGTTCCCTCTCGGACTTATAACTTTCGATTTTGTACGAATGAGCTGAACTTTCCTCGGGCACGCGGAATCCGATAGAAAAGTCCTCAATTACTATATCAAATCGGTCATCGAGTCATCAACGGCTGCAGCAAAATTAACTAATCTCTCTTTGCCCCCCCCCTCTCTCTCTCTCTCTATCTCTTTCACTCAAATTTACTCTACTATGTGATCTCGTGCTCGTTACCTGATGCATATCTTCTGTTATTATTTTTATCAATCTGATGAAATATTTTATTTACCGTCAACATAGTTGTAAAATGTTTTTTTTTACGTTAACTATTTGTAATTTTGTTAGAATATATTTTTTAATTTGGAAAAATAAATAGCATTACTATCACTCTCTATCTATCTTTGGAACTCTTTGTTTTCAACTCTTCGTGACCATACATATTTATTCGAACGTTAGTTTTAAATTAGATTACACTCTTGTTTATAAATAATATAACTAATTTTATTGAAACATGTTTATAAAAACATAATAGATGAATTTAATTTGAATTTATTTATCTCTACCAAAATAAATTAATTTAGTTAGATTACAGATACCACTAGTCATTAAGTAAAATTAATATAATTAGTTAAGTAAAATTCTGTACTCATAATTAAATAATTATATCATTATATTGCTGTGCAACATAATATACATAAACTAAAATACCTACTCTATTAACTCTCTCAAAACTATACTCTTTCTCTTTCTCCCTCTCTCTCTCTCTCTCTCTCTCTCTCTCTCTCTCTCTCTCTCTCTCTCTCTCTCTCTCATCCACTGCATTTTCATACGAATAAAATAGCATCTATCAATCTATCTCCCTCGCTCCTTCCGCGCGCGAACATCAATCGTCGCGACAAATTGCATCGCGGCGTGCTGCCATCCCGCGCGCCGATCCGTCACCGGCCTCACTTATACCCGACGGATACAGTAGAAAAAGTTTGTACACGAACTCTCATCGAGATCTCGTCGCCCGATCCTTCGCCGACCTTGGCAGTGCTAAAATTTTTGCTGACGACGGGGCGACGGCGCGGAGTGAGGGTGGAGGGGGGGGGGCGAGGAAGTAGGCGCGCGAGAGACCGGCACGGATCGATGGCACGTGACTCGCGCCGGCGCGTATACACAGATCTCTGGGCAATAGAAACGCGCGACGTTTACGCAGACGAGGAGGATTCTTGGTGGATAGGAGAGGGAGAGAGAGAGAGAGAGAGAGAGAGAGAGAGAGAGAGATAGGTCACGAACACAACCCACTCCCTCAATCCCTACAGCTCGCGTGCGCACTCGTATATTCCCTTTGATCGACGGTCGCGCAGAGTCTGTCTATATATATACTTTCATTGCCCCAAATCAAGCCTGTCTAAATCGAAGGGATTATATATATAAATCTATATATGGTGGAAAAAGTGAAATATCTGTATAGATAATCTATCTTGACGCTCGCGCGGATTCTGCATGGACAGAATAATCTCTGGCTCGATTTCATTCTCGATTTACGCTTCGGCAAAACCGCAGTTACACGTTCGTCTGGTCTTCGAACGAAGTGCAGCCGTACTCACGGAGAATAATCTATGAAAAATTCCGAAAGATGGTTCTTTAAGCGACTCGTCTCGTTCGATGCGTCGCTGCCGCAAAACAATTGTAAATTCCTTATGCTGAAAGTCAAAGATAATTAGTATTAATTATGTAATTAATCATTTCTTTCAGAAACTTATACGTATTTTTTGCGTGAAACTTGAAGCGATTCCAAGCGAATCACATAGTTCGAAATATGTCGCTACTTTTGTTCATCAGGAAGGTTTTCAAAATTTTGACCGAGAGCTCGTTGTATGATTCCGTTGGGGTGTTAAACAAAGAATGTTCTCGACTGTAGTGAATCTGTATTATGAATTTTCTCCTGAGAAATTATTTTAATATATTAATATTGCCAAAAGCTTAGGATTGCTATGGGTTCACTTATGAACCGGTAGTAACTCTAGTTAAAGAAGGATAATAAACTTTTATAAAAAAAAAAAACAGACTAGATGCTTATATTAAAATACAATTAAATAATTCACTTAGATTGCTATTGCTCGATAATTCTGACGGATTCTTGGCACAGGGTGAAAAATAATAGACGTCAGGTTTTACAAAATTTGTGCGTACATATGAAGCATTGGCGTGACAATCGTGTCACGCATGTAGAGTATCCCTGATTTGCATGCATAACTGACTCCCGAGGAAATTACTATGTATATTCGTATCATTACCCATATTATATATATATATATAGAAAACAAAAACACGTGTATGCTTCTAACGATTTAGAATATCTATTATTTAAAATATTTTTTCGGTGTTTCACTGAGTAATTTAATGAAGGAATTCATTTTTTTTCTAATGCGTACAAAATCTGATGAAATAAAACATTTTCGCTCCCGAAGAAACACCTCATTGAATTCGAACAAAGAACTCAATTCACGAACTAATAGTTGAACCTTTCCTCAATCGTACACTTAAATGATGTATTATGGTGAAATGAAATATTCACTTGATAATTTTTTATCTTTTATGCTTAGTTATTTTCTAATTATTTTCATTTTGAGAAGCGTAAACTGTAATATATTAAATTAACAGCTCTTTCATACGCCAGAATGACGTAAATGCGCCACAGAAAAGACGATTTATTTCGATGTAAGTCACATACGACCATTATGCCGATAAAGTACCATGGCGCAAAACACCGAAAGCGACAAATCCAATGCATTTCGCGATATAGGAACACGTACTCGCGGTTGGGTGCTCGATATATTAAATGGAGGCTTAATTCGGAGCCCACGTACTTTGTAGCAGAATAGTATTATTTTGGCCATAATAGTCATTATAGCTATATTGAAATAGATTGTTCATTAACGTATAATTTAGTAATATTTGGGCGTGATTTGAAAATAAAATAACATGAAGTAGTTTGAAATCGACTACTGACAATTCTCAATTATCTCATGATACCCATTACACATGTATGTTTAGATCCATGTTTGAAGTTGTAAGTATTCGAATACATGTGTTGACGTGAATGTAAACTTTTAGTTCTGTGTTTGCTATAATGCTAATTAAATATATATGTTTGTATTATTACATATTTTCCTTATTTCAATATATTTCAAAATTATTGTATTAATTTTAACTATATTATTCATTATAATTCATTCTATTCTTTCTACTGAAATATTCATTTCTGTATAAGATGTCCGACTGGCACCCGATGTCAAAAATGGTCACAATAAACATTTCAATGGAACAGAAATACATCGTTCGAGAATTTTTTTTCTCCCTTATTTCATTAGTTCAGAAAAAAAAAAACGACACAGACTCTTCGCCCCCGACGAAGGCGCCCAAACCAAGCAGAGCAATTACAGCATTGCGCGTCAGAAAGCGCCCGCGATCGTCGCTCTCTGTAAGCCTCGCTTCTTCGCTCCCCCCCCCCTCCCGCGCCACCCACCCCATCCTTCGGCGAAGAGAAAACTGCGTCGCGGAAATCTCGAGTGGAGTCGGGAGGTTGAGGGGCCGGGGGAGTCGGTCCAAGGGCGCGGACGCCGAGGGGTTGGGGGGAGGAGGGAGGGGGATGAAGCGAGCGGGAAAAATCGATGCCCGCCGCACCGGCTGGCGACGACAATAGCGCGGCGAAAAGTTGGCCGCGCCCCCGCGCTCCCCCTCCCCCTTTTCCATCGTCATGCGCCGCGACTGACGCACATCGCGCACAAATATCGGGCCTCTTCCTATATAGATACGTGCATGGCCGCCGCGCCCTCGCGCTCGCCTCGGGCGTGTGTTATTAGACGCGCGCGCGCGCGCGCGTGCACACGCACACAGAGGCGGGTGCGCAATTTCCGATTTCCAAGGGTGGTCTAATCGGCCCGTAAAAGGGTCGCGCTCACGGTCGACAATGAGGGCAGCTCCCATTCTCTCGCGCACCGTCTCTCTCTCCCTCTCTCTCTCTCTCTCTCTCGCTCTTCCACTATTCTCGCCCGGCTCCAATCGCGAGGCCTCGGCTTCGGACGGGCAATTGGACAAGCTCGAACTTCCATCGCGCAGCGGCCCGGAGGCGGCCGCGGAGCGCGAGAAAGTTCAGCCTCGACGATTCGTTCGGCCGAGCGCGCGTGAATTGAATCGAACGCGCGGCCGTTACGGACGAGAGTCCCCTACGACCCTCGCGGCGCGTACCTCGTTGTCTGTCAATCTCGCGACTGCCGTTCGGATCGCGTTCAGCTCTCCAGCGCTGTTTTTCATCGAGCGTTACTTTTGCGCGGACGACGCCGAGATTGTGGAACTTTTTGAAAATCGCCCATCCGTTTATCTCGCGCGCCGCTGCGTTGAATCGACGTTTCGACGGATTAAAGGGTTAAAACATGATCTCTTGCCGTATCGTGGATAAAATACATCGTGTTGCGACCTGCACGAGTATTGAAACTATTCTAATCGTTACGCCTCTATTCCAGATCCTTTTCATCGCAGTATAACAATTCGCTATAATGCTATAAGCATTCAATTATGTGGCCTCAGACCCCGGCGCGACAGTGGAGCGTTTATCTTACATCTTTATAGGCTTCCGTGAACGAGCCACTTGAATGGGCTTATTGCGGCGAGAAAGCGTCGAAACAATTTGACGAATATATATTGTAACATTAATCGTCCATTGAGTCTGGTAGTTCCGATATTCAAACAAATTTTGGAATGAAATAATCTTTATTTTTAAATTACAGAATTGTATGTCAATTTAGATTGTTTAACGATAAACGACGAGGAGAGTATCATTTACGCTAATTTTATTATACTATATTGATATAGCTAATTTAAACATTGTCTTTCGAAATAATTGATTTGTTAGGCATGAGATTACGAGTGTCTTAAAAATCTATTGTGAAAAATATTGAAATAATTACTTAGTCGATTTAGAAATTAATATTTTACGATCTGTACGATCTGTGACTCGTGAAAACGATAGAAACTCGAATAAAAAGAGACGAGTTAAAGCGTACCGTTAATCAATAGATAAATTTGCCAATTCCGTTGTATCGAAAAAGTCGAAAACAATGAACTATGCCCATTGCCACGAGGCGGCTAGATATGGTAATCGTAAATAAAATGTTTACTATACAATTACGCAAAATCAGTGCTTCGTCGCGTCAAATAGTTCAATGATATTTAGTTAAGAAAAAGCACTGCTGGTTTTATCTCCGGTGTATAGAATACATCCAGTGGTCAGAGAATTAATAGTCGATGGATTGGCTGGGGAAGAGAGTGAACAAAGAAAGACTTGCTGAAGCACGTGTTAAGTCGGAGCAATTCACAAATGTCTGTCTGTATGTATTGTAAAATCTTTTTCTGTTTCAGTAGAATCTAAACTTTTTGAGCTACAATTCCTACGATTCAAAGTGATTGCGCTTCTCAAATAATTATATATTCCCTTCTTAACTTATGAAAGCTCAGAAGACACAATTTCGATAACTATCCGAGTTCGAATCATTACCCGGTAACAACAAAAAAAAACCGGGAATCAACCATGTTTGTGTCTTATAAGCTGATTTTTTTTTCGTCATCCTCGCGAAAGAAAATGTTTCGAACAAAGTTTTCCCTTTTTTTCGAAAAATCGAAAACAATAACCAAAGAAAGATAATGTTTGAAGTTTTCGATCTTTCCATTGTTTTGTACGTCTAAAACCTGTCGAAATCAATGAAGTCCATTTTCAAATTTGTCAATAATCGTAATCGTTCCGAGTTAAAGCATTTATTCTTGATCAGATCCTGGTCCAAGAGTGTTTCTCGTTTCTTTATGCTTCGCCATGACGATGAAATAGAACACCCTGAATGCGCACAGAAACGAGAGTCGCAATTCGGAACTGCAAGTACGAGCATTCATCGTCATAGGCTGAATTTCTTATTTTTTTTTTTTTTTTTTTTTATAGTTGATACGTTTTATCGACAGAGTAATACGCAACGCCGTAGAGCGAGAAATGTGTACGCAGCAGCTCTTTAATCTTCGACATTTCGTTGCAGTCGGAATGGTAGGCTAGATTTCCAAATGCCTGCGTAAACGTCGAAACTTAACGTAAACACTTGGCGCCATTAATTTGCGCACAATAAATTTCTATATAAACTTCGTTATATAAATAATGCTTTAAATAAATCAATACCTGTACCCCGATATCGCGCCACCCCGCCCCGCCCCGCACCTCACCCTCCCGTCGTCCTCGCATCTGCCGCTCCCCCCTCCCTCGCCACACCCTCCCCCCCCAGAGGCCGGAGCTCAATTCCGAGCGTTTTCAAATTTCACGCGCCAGGGCTTCCGCGCGCGCGAGAGATGGCTCCGGGCGCGATCGAACCCCTGCCGCCGCCCCGCGTCCCGCGCCCCGACGGTGGGAAGGGAACGGGGACGGGGACGCGAGAACTCGCTCGATGTCGCCCCTCGGCGATCCCCTCCTTCCCCCATCCTCCTTCGCTCATTTTCTCTCTCTCTCTCTCTCTCTCTCTCTCTCTCTCTCTCTCTCTCCCTCCCTATCTCCTAATCGCCGCTTCTTTCGTTCCTCCGAGCCCGTCGCCTCTGCCCCACTCACACCAACGGTCGCAACGCTGCTTTGAGATCGAAGCCGCGCTTGCCGCGCCTCAATCATCGATGCGCCGCGCCGCCTTTCTCTCCCTCCCTCTCTCTCTCTCTCTCTCTCTCGGTTTCACTCTCTCTCTCGCTTTATATATATATATATATATATATATATATATATATATATATATCCACAGCGTGCAATCAATCCATCTCGCGAGGAGCAAAAAGGAATTTCGCATTCGATCCGCGGTATTATTGAATCGAACAACGCCCAACCTCGACCGAGCCTAATTGCAGCGTCATTTCGCCCGTCCGCCCGCCCCCCCCCCTCCGCGGACCCCCGCCGCCGCCGTCGCCACCGCCAACGCGCACGGTCTATCCCCGTTGGAATTGCAGCCGGGTTTATATTATATGCACGTGTGCCGCAGCATCCCGCGTCCTGCCCCGCGCGCGCGTCCACGTCGCGCGCATTTACTTTTGCGCGCCGCGGTCTCTGCAGCGCCCGTTATTATATAAAAGCGCGGATACAAACACACACGCGCGCGCGCGTGCGCACACTCACTCGCACACAGATATTGCGCGCAATGAGAAATAATCAGCTTTGGATGATTTTGCGAGGCCAGGGGAAGGAAGAGAGTGTGGAGGAAGAGAGAGAGAGAGAGAGAGAGAGAAGAAAGAGAAAGATAGCGTTAGAGTGGACCGCGGCGGGTAGGGGGCTCTCATCGATTGTTATCGAAAGCCGAGGCGCGCATTATCGTCTTCTTTTTACTTCGACTCGTGCGCAGATATAGATATACATGCTCGCCGCCGTTGTGGCGCGGGCGCGGCGCGAGAGGCATCGAAGGAGAAAGAACGAGGCGGAGGCGGCGGTAGTTGGGAATTTTTATATCCAGCGGAAGAAAGAAAGAGAGAGAGAGAGAGAGAGATAGAGACAGAGAAGCCCGAATCATACCGCGTAATTGGAAATTGATTTTCTTCCGCCGATTCCGGGGCGTTTTGATAACACTCTGATTGCCTCGCGTTTCTGTTACTTCTGTTTTCCCTCGCGCTATTTTTAATCACGCGATACATACATACACGCGCGCGCACGCTTTTATATATATATATATATATATATATATATATATATATGTGTGGTGTGTGTATGTATAAAAATAGTGTGTGTGTGTGGTGTGTGTGTACATTTATATTTATGTATATACTCTTTACATGTTTCACTTAACATATACGACATAGCCCAACATTTTATAAAAATTTCGAAATGTTAATATTACTGTGTGAAAATTTTTTATTTAGAATCAAATACAAATAATCAATGTATTACGTAATAATTGAACATATTAGTGGAAAACAACGTGAATCCTCTTAAGCTATTGTACTATTAAAAATTGTAGATAATTCATCTTCGCAATCCAATCTTCCATTCTGAGCGACATACGCGATTAAACACGCCCCAGCGCAGACGAGCCGTTCGACCATAAAGGGTAAAAAAAAAACATCTGCCGAAGTATACAAATATATTACGTATATATATATATATATATATATATATATATATATGTACGTACATAAAATGTGCCCCGTCGACAGTTTTCACGTATATCCCGCGACAGCTGCTATGGCGCTCCGCGGCTCGGCGAGCGTGCACGCTCGCGCGGCGACGAGGCCAGAAATAAAGGCCGCGCCCGAAAGCGCCCGTCAAAGCGAACGCGCGTGATTACTCGCGGACCCGCGAGCGTGTATAATATCGTCGTCGGCGCGTCGCACAAAGCGGCCGCTGTGTGCGCGACGCGGTCGCTCTATCGCTCCCTCTCTCTCTCTCTCTCTCTCTCTCTCTCCCTCTCTCTCCCATACACGCACGCACATTCTCTCGCTCAAAGTACAAGACGAGCATATTAATAAACGCGACTTTTAAGCGCGCCCGCGGCACCCGAGGGCCCTAATGACGTGTGCTACGCAAAAGATTCCGGGGGAATTTTCGGCCAAAACGAAAAAACAAAAAAAAAAAAAAAAAAAAAAACAAATATATCGGGGTTCGTTATACGAATTCGATTGACCGTGCGAACAGCTGAAGGGGACCGAGCGGCTTTTGGGAATGACCCGCGTAGCTATGAAACTGGCTGCTAAGTTGCTCGTAACTTTCGATCTGCTCAAGTATCGAAATCAATTGCATCGAGAGCGTTTAGTTTATTTATCGTTTTTCTGTAACAATTAACACGTATTTCGAGCTTTCGAAAAATTTTACAATGATCCGCGCGTCTTGCTACGGCCGTTTTTTACTACTTAAATGGTGGCAGCAATAACGCATTTTCCCCGCATAAAACGGCGTTAATTATTTTGATCTGTGAACATTAAGCCGTTTTGTTTTCGTTCGTTTTACGCAAATGAACCAAAGACAAAAAGGATCGAATATACCCATTTTTCTCTCCCATTAGCCAGGCACTCGTGACAGAAATTTTACTTTTATCACTTGTATGAACAAAACTTTGACATTGAATTTCGACAATTATTTGACAATTTTGACGACTCTCGAAAAATGACAGGTAGCTGTTAATGTACGCTTGCTGAAGTGCAACGCGATAAGAGCCTTAGTCGATTTTTCATGGACCCAAGCTCTAATCCAGAGATACAAATCGATTGCTTGGACATTTATGGTTATTAATACGCCTTTATTGCAACGAGCACATTTTCAAGAAATTTCATATGATTTATCAATAACATAAGTAAAAAATCCATTACGAAAAAACTCAATATCAGCTAGTCAACTTCTTACAGCAGTATTCGAAAACTAGTTTGTAGACTATTCAAGAACCTCGAAATACTGGATAAAACTTGCAATGATTTTAATCCAACGAGCTGTCGCACCTGCAGTCGTGTTTCTTGAACAAGCGTATACTTTGCTTAAAAAACTAGCAACAAATAAACAAAGAATCGAACAAAAAAGAAACAAAATCAAACCTATTTCGTCCAGCTTTGATTAGTGGTCGAAAATGTATTTTCAACCAAATTTTATCTCTGCGAGGTCGACTAATTGTAGTTAATTCATTTTTCATTAATATACATATATATATATATATATATATATATATATATATATATATAATAATTATAAAATGATTAACTATGATTGTATTAAAAGCCGTACATTTTATCGTTCACGCCAGTTTCACGCCAATTATGGGCTAGACCGTGAAACTACGGTAATGAATACTCACCAATCGATTTTCAGGACTGCTTAATTCGAAAAATAAAATTCTTGAAAAAAAAATTCGTATATTCTGACGCAAGATGATCAAAAAAACTGACTGACGAACTCTCTGGAGTCTCAAAGTTAAGACGAGCTGAAAGATCTTTCAAATGTAATATTTAACAAACAATTTTGGACATAAGACTTCCTACGAAATATGTTTTGAGAAGCATAGATATTTCTTCATGATTAACTGAAAACCGATAAGAATTGAACCCAAATGAAGAATAGAAGTAGGCTTTACTTCCGCGTGACCTTGGATTACCAAACAAGCCCGCAATACCCATATCCGATAATATGCTGTCTAAACGTAATAAAAAAATAGGGAATATCCCTTAAAAAAAAGAAGAACAAAATAAATGACTATACAAAATCAGCTTTAGAACGAGCTTTGATTCAAACTCAACATCGTCGATTAATCCCTTTGATCGAATCCTCTATTTTTTGCGTGAATTATCTTAAATAATACGGTCCTAAAGTAATTTGTACGGGATTATCGTTATATTTCTCCTCGCCTTATTTAATATAATGTAACCGATACATATTGTTTTTATACTAAAACTTATCTATAAGCTAAAGGTGATTTTTTGCATTATTTAAAAAAGAATTAGCGAGATTAATGCGTAGAGAAGAAGTTCGTAACAGTTGTAAAACAGTTCTATTTTTCTGTAACGAAACGCGTATTCTGTACTGGAACAAATCCATTGGCTCGCCTGCAATATTAGATATTGAACAGCTCATGAAACGCAACTGAATACGACCTACAACGCAGTGGAGCGATTTTCCAGGATATACAATCATTGATCATGAAATGGGACCTATGATCGGACATCGCATTTTTAAGTAGCTTTAATATTATAATCATGAAGAAAACGACGAATTTCATTAAGTATAACGTTATGATTATTATACCTAGACGGTCACTGATGGCAAATTGAACTGATCGGCACTTTAATAATTTAAAGTAGTATGGTAATTTATAGGGCGGAGTAAAGATTATGCGAATTCGTCAATGAGGTTTACGCATTGCGCCGACGACGGTCGCTCTAAATCGCGATTATTAAATGTACTAGTTTTATTGAAACTTTGCGGAATGAAAAAAAAAAATATTATTTTATCATTTCCATCTGTTCAGTGTAATCGAGTAACTGTGTACAGTTATAACGCCTCTCGGCCCCGTACGATTTGCAGTTTTTCTTTCTTATTACGGAGCCAAGGTCTATAGTTACTTTTGGTGCTATTGCACTGCCGAATTACATTATTGAGCATGCATGACTTTGAACGTAACTTCGCCACCGGCAAGATGTGGAGCGAATTCAGGGAAATATTTCATTCACAGCTGAAAATGAAACGCTTTGGGTGGAGGAGAGGGGGGGGGGCAAAAAAGAACTGTAACAATTTCCTCAATTTTAATAAATCTCGACTATTTTATTTAAAAACGAAATAAACAAGATACGTTTCCACCGAATCGGTCGCGCGCGGCAGATGCGGCGACCGTAAGTACAATTACGTGAATTTACTTCTTTTATTTTCAGCGTACGTACGCACACGGTCGAGAATCTTTCATTCCTCATTCTTCGCAATCCGCGCGCGCTGCGTTGCAGCATCTCGAAACTCCCCCCTGCGCCCTGCTATCCCGCCCGCTCGCACGGGCAAATGTGTCTTCGGAGCGTCTATCTCTCTCTCTCTCTCTCTCTCTCTCTCTCTCTCTCTCTATGTGTACGCGCGCTTATATATATATATATATATATATATATATATATATATAATGTTCTAGCACCCACGCACTCCCTCGCCTTTGGCCTGTACGCGACGGAAATATCAAGAAGGGGGGCGGGGGCGTCTCCGCGCGCATACACCTAACCTAACGTCTAGGCTCGCGGGCGTCCGAAGGGAGACGGGGCGAGGGAGAGATAGAAAGGGGCCGGTGCCGGCGGGCAGGGGCAGGGGGGATAGCGAAAGAGAGAAGGAGCAAGAGCCGAGAGCATAGGCGCTATCTAGTATCTAATACCCTCGGTGCTCTATATATGTATATATGTGGGCGGGTGAATATGCGTGTGCATGTGCGGGTATATAAATGTATACTCCGCACGGGGGGCGGCGGCGCTCCCGCGGACGCGGGTCTCGCGCATATTCAGAGATAGCGAGGACACCGCCGCAGTCGCCACCGCGGCTATGTACCCTCGTCGCTCCACACCCACCCCCGCCCCTCACTTCCCCGCCCCGGTGACCCCTCGACCGTGCCGCACTCTAGCCAAGCCAGCTACGGAGGGACAGAGAGCGAGAGAGCGAGAGAGAGAGAGAGGGGGGGAGCGAAAGAGAGACAGAGAGAGGGAGGGAGAACGCGATGGTCCCTGATTTAGGCCTCTGGCCACGTCCGCAGATAACGACCTCCATGCGCTGCGGTGCCGCCGCCGCCGCTGCCGCGCCACCGGGAACGCGCTCGGCGACGCGGCGAGGAGGAGCGGGCGAGGCGACCCAAAAGCTTTATCTCGAGCGCTAACCCCCCCCCCTCCCGCGCGACGCTTAGCCTTCTTGAACGAGGGTTGCGGGGGGAGTTGGCCGGGGGCAGGATGGGGGAAGACGTATATATATATATATATATATATATATATATATATATATATATAGGGAGGGCGGAGGGGGGACTATAAGAACGAGGATATACACGTGCGCGGCGCTCTTTATGTAGGGGAGAAGGGGGCGGGTTTCGGGCGAGGGAAAAAGGCGGGGGAGATGATTTTTCCTTAGTTTTCCGAGAGCTTTTTTTCGTCGCCGACATCGTCCTCCCTGCTTCCTTCATCCTATATACATGTACGACACTTACGCGCGTGCGCGAGTGCGCACCTTATCGTTGCCGTGCAATATATATATATATATATATATATATATATATATATATATATATATATATATGTATGTATGTATATATATATACACTTCTAACTGCGCGATATTTTTTTAGAGACGGCGAAAAATTTGACCCCGATATAGAAATAGTTCGAGATGGGTTCCACGCGAACCTATATCATCCGTATAAATACGGGATGTTAGTTCGTCCAGCAAATATATATATATATATATATATATATATATATATATAGTATAAATAATAATGATAATTATGCTATGTTTATTGGTCGTTTACGTGTACGGAACGATAAGTTATATTTAACATTAATTAGACATATCTTTCCCTTTCTTTCTCTGTCTCACTATCTCTCTTTAGTTCTATTATTATACCCAACGCTATTAGCCACAAGAATAAATTGCTTAATTTTTTGTATAATACATTCTCATTATATATATTATTTAAAACCTGTATTGTATTGATTCTTAGTTATTTTTATCGCTGATTTTTATCAAATCCCGGACTGCACAATTCACGAGCCAGACAGGGTTACACTTCCAGATTCATAAATTGAATACAATTCATCAATCAGTTAATCTCTCTCTCTCTCTCTCTCTCTCTCTCTCTCTCTCTCTCTCTCTCTCTCTCTCTCACTCCCTCCCTCCCTCCCTCCCTCCCTCTGCCATTAAAAGTTATGAACGGCATGATTTAAATCAGACAGTCGTAAACTATGTAAGTATAAACAGTTTATTAAATTTATTCCAGTACCATAAAAAAGAAGTTTCGTGCCTTCGGCGAGCCAGTCGCGCTAAAAGGCGTGAATCGAGTATACAGCAAAGTCTGTTTACAATCTCGGCTGTATTCTAAAACACACTGTGTTCATGATATTTCTCATCAAAGCCTAAGGCGTTTTATTACATTGTCCTCGAACAGGCGACGTTGGCGCAAATCTCAGCTTTGCATGCAAATCTACATTGAAATTGATTTGCGGCCCCCTCTTCGGCAGCTTCAATCCTGCGTTGCATCAATCGCTGTCGCAGAATCGCCGTAACTCGTCGCTCTTCGTAACCATTCGTATGTCTAACGGATTTTATTCATTGGTGGGAGGGCGCGCGTCGATGCGCACTTTTGCGCGTAGATCCGTGCGCATACGCAACAGCTCGTCGTACTACATCGGTAACGATGCATTTATGAATTTTCCCCTCGAATCCGCGGATCGTCGTTATATTTTCGAGCAGTCGAAGTTTGGGCAAAAATTTCAGGATCGTGTGGAAAAATTTCACTGCGACGCGAGCCTCCATCGGGTTGGAACTCTCGTGTAACAATATATTACGTAACTTGTCGAAAATCTCGAAAATTTTCTCAATCTCCGAAATTCCAAAGCGACATGGCTTTGTTCCGCGGAATTTTCGTCCCTTGAAAATTATCTGGATTCACATCGTCTAACGACGGAGAAAAATTGAAGGTTTAATTAATTGGCCGCGTTTGGAAGAAATATTTCAATTTTTGAAGATGAGATTAGTTAATCGTTAACTTTAAATTGGTAGATGAGTCGCGAAAAAACGTGATAAAAAACGAAAAAAGCTCTCTTTTTATCGATCTGCTGATGTGTAAAAGATTCAAATAAAATAATGCTAATTATTGTTATTGTCGCAAAATAATCGTTGTTTCATCTTCGAATAATGAGCCCATCTAGAAAACTTTAATAATAACAATAAACAAAAAAAACCACGGCAACTCGATTAAAAATATTTTTCAAATTCGTGATTTTCCATTTTACAAATATATATAAAATTTAATTTTAATTATTTTAAAAGATTTATACATGGTCGTGAAATCGTATATTCGATTTTGCTCTAACCTGACTTCCGCTTTTTCCCTTGTTTTTTTTTTTTTTTCGTTTTTCTTCAGTTTTCAAGATCAAAAATGTAACGGGAAAGTAATCACTTGCGCCCGATAACTTCGTCTCGTTTCACACAAAAATATTTTGCAAGGCATTTTTATCGAGCGCAAAAAAGAAACCACGTAGACGCCGCGATTAATTAGAATCTCGCAGGCGCTAAACTTATATACGCGTCTGTGTATACGTGTGTGTATTATATATATATATATATATATATATATATATATATATATATATATGCTGAGGGGGGAAAAAGACCTATACGCACGCGTGCGCACCCGGATCAGGCTTCCCGCGTAATCAAGGGACGGCCGGCGAAGGATCGGGGCGGACGGACGGGGAGGGGGGGGAGCGAAGCCAACCCTAGCTTAATAGGGCTATACCAACCTCTCTCGCCACCAACCCCCCCCCCGCCCGACCCCCGCGCGACCGTCCCCATGATTATACGCGTTTCGCCGAGCGGCTCCCCGCGGGCATCAAGACAGATCCGAGGGGGGCCGGCTTGAATGTGCGCGAGAGAGAGAGAGAGAGAGAGAGAGAGATAGAATGAGAGAGACTACGGCGAGCTCGCGCGTGCTGACGGATCGCCTGCATTTTTCTTCTACCCCGACCCCCCAGGCTTGCTCTCCAATCTTCCCGCGTCTTTTTGCCGCGAGACCGAGCGCGCCCGACACCCTCGCGGCTACGGCAACCCCTCCCGACCCCCGTCTGTCTCTCACCCTCTCTCTCTCTCTCTCTCTCTCTCTCTCTCTCTCTCTCTTCTCTCTAACTTTCTCTCTGTCTTTCTTCGCCGCCCCCCGCCCGTCCCACGGACTGGTCAACCCCAGCCCACCCCGTTTCTTTTCCTTCCTTCCCTTTCGCACGCGCGCAGCCCCCCCCCTACCCCGTTCCCCCGACTCCGTTCCGCCGATTTATCGATCGCGATTTCGCTTTCTCTCTCCCTCTTTTCGGAGGGGGAACGTTCGCGCGTTCGCGACCGTTTGAACGGGGTTGGCGAGGTGGGGGGAGGGGGGGGGCAGCGGCGGGCGTCGGCCATCTTTCTCCGCGGCTCGATTTTATTGTACGGGTTAATGCGCCCACGGCATGCACGCGCGCGCTCGCTAAAGCACGTAGGGTCGGGGGGGGGGGGGCACGGTGGCGCAGCGTTCCGATCAGCGCGCGAAAGTCTTCCTCGTCGTCTCTGATGGCGGCATTATTATTTTTATCTCCACTCCTGCTGCGCGTGCGTTATCTTTTCTTTTTGTTTTTCGGCCCCCGATGCTTACTCCCAGAGAATGTGTGTGTGTGTGTATAAAATAAATTTCGCGGACGTCGACTTAATGAGATCTCGATGACGCACATGAGTGTCAGTATACGGCGCACGCTCGATTCTTTCCGTTAAAGGCTTTCTCAGTTCCCCGCGCGTGTATATCGCGAACGATACGTTTAGATACGTACAGTACTATAGAAGGAACGTTATCGCTGGCGTCTGAGTTATTTTCTTCATATATATATATATATATATATATATATATATATATATATATATATATATATATATATATATAATAGACATAGTTGCGGGACATCCAGTTATACCGAGTCCGGCCATAACGTTGCAACAGTAGTTCGGCTGTTTTTCCTTTTATCTTTTGTTTTATTGTACTCAGATGAAATATATATATATGTTTTTTGAAAGAATTTATTATCATTTTGTAAATAAAATTGCATCGGAGTTCTAACGTATGATTTAACGCAGTTGAAACTTAAATACCTTTACTCGACTCATTGCCGCGGAGTTACGATGCGATTTCCGTTCGCTCTGCAAGTCATTCGACGAGCTCGCGCCGCTCGTTCGTTGTAAACAATTTGATCTTACATAGTTTTAATACATCCGGGTACATCGCAACGTATCGTAGAAAATTAAACGAAAGCCGCTTTGTTCATTATTTGCCCGTCGTTCGAGCTTTTCCATCATTTGTTTTTGTGACTAAAGAATATATATATATATATAGGATACGCCAAAATATTCTTAGCTTTTCGAATACGAATTTATGAGCTGTGGGGCGAAAATTTTGTTTAAAAAATCACGTCAATGATCACGCGCAATCGGCGCATTGTTCGTCTCGTTTTTCCTGGCCTAAAAATAATTCTTTATGCGCGTACGCGTCGCCTTGCCTCCGACTTGTCGCATATATAACGCTGGACGCCCAATCAAAAGCTCCTGCGTTCGGTTTTGTAAATTTATCAACGCTGCACATTGCGTATACGAGAAGGCCGAGGACGGAAAATCCTCGTTCTGCACGAAAATGCAACGTTTCGCTTGAGCAACGCAAAATTCGAGCCTCGGCTCGTATAACAAGTTGAGCGCCACTGTTCTCGCAGCTGCCGCGCTTATATCGCCTTCCCTTCCTATCTCTCTCTCTCTCTCTCTCTCTCCCTCGCGGCGCGGCAGCTCAGCGTCGTCGGCACGGCGGCGGTGGTATCTCTCCGCGTTGTCTGCTCCCTCACACCCTCGTCCCGCCTTTGGCCGCGGAGCCCGCTCGTGCTCTATATATCTATATACCTTGCTCTTCATCTCCTTCCCTCTATCTCTCGCACTCTCTGTCTCCCTCTCTCTCTCTCTCTCTCTCTCTCTCTCTCTCTCTCGGACCGCCTCGTGTCCCACGTGGCTGACGGTCGAAGGGGTCGCGGGGCGCGCTCGCGAACGCAAGCGCTCGTCGGAATGAGGTTGACGAGGGGTTGCACGAGGGAGCGCGGGGGGAAGTGGGAGAGGGGGAGGCAGCAGCGAGGAAACGAGGGACCGGGGAGAGGCGGGAAGGAGGGAATTGCTGGGGTCGAAGGCGAGCAAGCTGACTATCTCCCTCTCTCTCCCTCTCTCTCTCCTCCCTATCTCCGTCTCCCACGTTCTCGGCTCGCTGCGACGCTCGCGACCCGATGAACCACCCACTGGCCATCCTTTATATATCTCTCTGGCATCCCGCCCCATCTCTCTCTCGCACCCTTCGTGCACACCCTGTAACGTGACCCTTTCTCTCGTCCTTTTTCTCCTCTACGTGTTTTTACGAAAAAGGATAAGAAGAAAGCGAGAGACCAGAGAGTGAGAGACAGAGAGAGAGAGAGAGAGTGGGGTTGGGTGGCAGCGAGGGACGAGATATCGTGTCGAGGAAAAGAGCGAACCGGCTCTGGGTGACACCTTTCGGCTCCTCGTTATATACGCTCCGAAAATCCCTTTGGAGAAGAAAGTACGGGAGAGAGACAGAGAGGTGGCCGAGAAAAGAAAACTGCGAAAAGAGATGAGAAAGGAGGAGAGAAAGAGAGACGAACAGGTGCCTGGCCGAGGGCATATATATACAAGTATTTGGATCGAGCTAAGGCACGAGAAAAGAGAGAGGGAGAAAGAAGGTCTTATGAAGGGCTGTTTTTTCTCTCCACGACCCTTTTTTCTTTCTTTCTCGCTCCTTCTCGTCGCCCCGGGACGAAGACCTTTTTTCTCGTCTAACGCACAACCCAGCACGAGCAGAGTCGAGCTGGATTTTTTGGACGAGAGCGTTTGATGAAGAGGGTTTCGACTCTCTCTCTCTCTCTCTCTCTCTCTCTCTCTCTCTCTCTCTCCCTCTCCATATACGCGAGATGGAAAAAGAGTTGATTACACAAATGTGGGAATGCATTGTTTTGGAAATTGGCAATTTGATGGGGATAGAAATGTAGGTCACTGCTGCGATGCACGCCCTATACATAGACGGCGGTAGTGCCCTCGGAGAGCTCGGTATTTCTCTCTGTATAAAATTTTCTTAGTTCTTGTTTTATTTTTGCTTTTTTTTTTTAATTTTTTTTCTAAATAAAAAAGCGCATCTTGGGAACTTTTTTATTTTAAGTCCATTTTTTGAACGCTATTCGCCGAGCTTTTAACAGTTTTACAATGTATTAGTGATTCGAACATGAGAAAAAAAAGGACGAAATCGATCTTTCGAATTACGAACTGCATTATGTTTTGTTTTTACTCGTTCATGAAAAAATAAACTATATGTACAAAGTTGAATTTCAATACTATATCTTTTTAATATATATCTAACTTATATCTTCTCAGCTGTCAATCTGTGTTTAAATATAAACCATTTTTCACGAACTATTAAATTAGGCAAACATTTTTAATCTAATCGTATTTATATGTATATGTATATAAAGATTTTCTTTAAATGAATTACATGATTACGTAAAAATCAGCAATATATTGAAATAAATAAACTATTACGCTACATGCAGCCTGCTAAACGCGATCCTACGCAGCAAGGACGTGATTTCTCATCGACGATCTAACATCGAGCTTTTAAAGCAATAACGTAACCGCATTGCCTTTAATCGAACAGCCGCGCTCTTCCTTTCCGCTGCATCGGCTCGAGGCTGACGCGAAGCTTCTTTGAATAAAACGAAGGGAGGGAGGAGGGGTCAACGAAAAATAAAAAAAAAAAAAAAAAAAAAAAAATCGACAGATACGCGCACGCGTGCTTATTGTGCGCATTACGTGTGCGTATTATATCGAATAAATCGAGACGTATATAGAAGCCCTATTCAATGAGCGGCTGGCCAAGGCGGCCGCGGCACTCGTAAATAATCCGTAAACTGCTCTTAAAAGTCAATTGTATCAATTACCACTGTAAATAGGTGCCGGGCGCGCGGCGCGGAAAGTTGGAAGTTTACGATGACAGGTCGTTAGTGCCACGGGCAATTTTCGTAAGCGCGGGCGCGCTCTCGCAAAAACTCCGTCGTTAGAAGACTGTGTGTATACCATATATACGCGTATACTATACATATACGCGCACGCACATGTACGTATACTCGAGTCATCTTTTTCCTCGAATCCAGGATAATCCCCCAGTCACCCCCCCTCTCCGCGTTGCTGCTTTCACTTTTCGCTAAATAAACGACTCCCTCCCCCCTCACTCTCTCTCTCTCTCTCTCTCTCCTATTCGCTCGCGCTCCCTCGCTCGCTCTGGCACTCTTAACCCTTAAACCCAGTGAACTTCAAAAGCGAGTTTATCTTTCCTCTATGCAATTTAAAGCGAGCGTGAGACTTTGCTCGTCCCGTTATATCTATATACGGGCATATGTATATATATATATATATATACATACGTATGCGCGCGCATGCACATACGGACACGCGCGCGCCCGTACTATATCTATATATGTATGTATGTATGTAGGCGCTTATTCGCGTGCGATCCGTATTGCCTAATAATAGAATATACGCTTCCTATGCCAATGCCGAAAATAACGTGGAGCAACGCGCTCGACGAAATTCACTCGTTGCAGTTACATCAGTGGGATTTCTTTCTTTCTTTCTTGTTTGCGACTGTAGCGCAATTTGGTTTTTTTTTTTTTTTTTTTTTTTTGTTTTTTTGCATAAAAATCATCGATGTCCCAGTATTCGCGGGGGAAAATTGAACGTATTGTGGCGAGTTTGTTAGAGTAGCCAAAATTAGATACGTGCTTATACGCTCGTTGCAGTGACGATTGCAATTGTTAGATCCAAGTTCAATTTTGATGATTTAAGGGAGGATTAAATATAGTGTCGTGCATTGAATTAATAATAATAGATTATTTAAGTTCTGTTCTTACGAAAAAACTCCGCGTCCTTTTTGACTATTCACTAATTCTCAAACAATAAAAAAAATGAAAAAACATAACGTACTCGTCGTGTAACTGAAGAACGTTAATTAACGCTATATTTTTCGAAGCGACCAATCAAGTTCGGGAAAGTAATCGTGGCATAGTCAAGTAAGAGGAACAAATTCATTAGAAATTTCCTTGAAAGCCGTAAACTCTAAATTATTAGCTTCAACGAAGTATCCAGGATCGATGATTCAAAATCGATTGTTACCTCGTACTAGAGAGATCGAGAGAATAAGTATATAGAGGTGTTAATGCACTCGAATCGATTTTACATTGAACGCTATCATGATACACATCGACTCTCGATCGAAACTAAACCTGCCCCCCCCCCCCATTACTTCTCATCGGAAACTATAGCAATCGAGAAAATCAGTTTCAAGCTAAAAAAAAAAAAAAGAAAGAAAGAAAGAAAAAAAATAACATTATAGTTCTCTAATAAAAATGTCGGCATATACCAAATCCGTGAATTGTGCTTCCGTTTACTTGTCGGCGAAAATTAACTATCGATATATCGGCGCAATCTTTTCGCGATTCGAAAAATCGACGGGCCAGTAATTTTCTCGGCCAGTTTCACCGCGATCGGGTTTCAATGCTAAAGATGTTAAATGTACCAGTCGACGATTGATCTATCGAAATCGTAAAATTCGAAGTCAAGCTCTCTCGATACATGTTTTCCACGTTGAAAAAAATCAGCGTCGTTGGCACAGGATGTATATTTAGATCACATATGCGTGTATATGTATGTGTATATATATATATATATATATATATATAAACAAAGCCATGATGGAAAAATTACCGTACAATCTCTACATCGAATCGCTTCGATTTTCTTGTTGCTATAATTGAATTGTATACCAGATAAAGAGTTATCAATAAAAACGACAAAAGGCTATGTTAGATCGTCGGCTAAACCTGCGGCTAGTTCACTTTTCATTTCATCTGGCGACCGGCCGGCCCGACGTGTACTCGTCGTCCGTCATATCTATATATATATATACATAATCGGCAGCGCACCTGAACAAGTAGTAACGACCGACTCCGTACAGGCGCGATGCATATATACATACACACCGAAGAGCAAGAGAAACCGAGCGACTACGTAACAAATAGATAAAAAGAGAGGAGGGGGAGGGGAAAGGGAGAGAGAGAGAGAGAGAGAGAGAGAAATAGCAAGCGCACCGGCGACAGAAGGAGGGACGGGGGGCGAGAGAGGTCGAGCGAGAGAGAAAGTCAAGGATGGGAGAAGTCGACGTCACGCGACAAAAAGGGCCGGGAGACAGAGCGCGGTCGCATTATGGACTCGAAAAACCAGCGCGCCGCGCCTCGCCGCCCGGTTACTGAAAGAGAGGGCGTATATAATGCGGACCACGGCACATAAACGTGTATATATATATATATATATATATATATATATATATATATATATATATATATACACACACGCGTGTGTACGTACATATACGTAAGAGCACGGGAAACGGGTGATCGCCCGATCAGCTGATCGTCGGCGGCACGCCACGCTCTCCCTCTCTCTCTCTCTCTCTCTCTCGGTTACTACTGCATCCAGTGCTACGCCCTCTCCGCCCCTCGGCCCTCCCGCCGCTTCCTCCTTCTGCGCCGCGTGTGTGACCTGTATTTCCGCAAAAGAGAAATGCGTATACATTGCTCCGTTAAGGGAAGGGGGAGGGGAGAGGGAGGGAGAACGACACCGGCAGGCGGGAGAGAGGGAAGGCGCGACGGAGAGAGGGAAAACGCACGAGACGTTCGAGTAAATACATATCTATACACGCTACCGGGTTTACCCGTCCATCTCTCCATCTCCCTTTCTCTGTCTATCTATCTATCTATTTCTCTGTGTATACCTCGCACCGTCTCCCTCTAACTGTTCTTACTCACCCAACTAGCTTTCTATGTGTTATGTATATGCCTCTGTATATATACGTATAATGGCGCTCGCTCGCTCTCTCAGCCGCGCGCGCGCGCACTCACCGGCATTTCAATGTCAATGTCATCTTCCGTTTCTCTCTCTGCGGCAGTAGAATTTCACGGAATACGAGTTCTCTCTTTTTCTCCTACTATACTACTGCCGCTGCCGCCCCCTCGCCTCTCTCACTCACTCTCTCTACCCCCTCCCGGGCACCGCGCGCCCGCTCCCCTCCCCCCTCTCGCTCTTCCCGCCCTCCCACGTTCCACGCGCCAAGGAGTCGTTTCGCTATACAGTGCACTTACGAAGGGAGCGCGAGGTGGGGAAAGTAGGAGGAGGTGGAGGAGGAGGAGGAGGAAGAGGAGGAGAACGGGGGAAAAAGAAAGAGAGCCAGAAGGAAAGAGGGAGATACTATATACTCTTATATTATGTAATTTCATTCAAGTTTGCGTCGCCGGCCGGCTCCTATACAGACGTACGTACAGATATATACCGCCGCGGTAGGCACTTGCACGTGTTTACATTTCATGGCCCGTACATAAAGCCCTTCTCTTTCTATCCTCCCAGCCGCAGCCTCCACCTACCTCCTACTCCTCCCTCTCCTCCTCTGCGGCATCCTCCCCTCCAGAGGCATCCCTACTCCGTTGCCCAGGCGCCGCCTTCGTGCGTGCCACTACTACGCTATATACCTACTCTCCTCGCCAAGCTCTCGCTCGTGAAGTTTAATGCGATATATTATTGTTATTATATACATACCTACATGAGCATATATGTATATATGCGCGCGCGGTATGGCCCGGTACTAACAGCTGGTATTTCCGATGACGACACAGTGGGAGGAATAGAAGGGGGAGGCGGTGATCTTCTGCTACTTTGATATCGCCGCAATGTCGCAAGTGCGCTGGTTATGGAGGTATCAAATTCGACATGTAACTGTTTTACTATAGTATAGCAATCATTACCTACTGTTGGTATGAAATATGCTGCACTCGTATGCCAGCAGTCGTTAACTTATCCATGTAAATTTGCTCAGCCGATTAGTTATCATTGGAGGCAAAAAAGGCACATTAGGTATCCCAGATAGCAGCGTATGCCAGGCATGATCGTGCACGACATCTGATGCGTATTCATTCGTAATCTGCGCGTATATTGCGAGATTTGTTCTGCTGCGCAAGATTGCGGGTAATATGAATGTATGTGTTTGCGTAAAATCTGGAGCAAAAGAATGGACTTATTGCCAACTATGTGCGAGATCAAATTTTTAATATACTAAAAATATTTTTAGATTATAAGTATATATATATATATTAAATCCTCGCGAATAAGCCAGCTGTTGGAACGCTGTATATATCAATATATAGTATACGTGTGCCATGTGGATGTGTCAGTATTTCAAATTTGTTTTGAAATAACTTCAGAAATTCTATGAAAAATATACATATTATGTTACATTACAATATTATCGATGAAATATAATGTAATGTTAAAAAAAGTATGCATTTGAAATTCTTCCATTTTTCAAATATGTTATATAATATTGCATTTCTTTTCTATTTAGATTCCATCAGATATATGGACTTATTCTCTATTGTGACGATTATTCGAGAAATAATTAATTGATTTATATAAAATATATCTTATTTTGTTGATGATTAGGACAAACCAGATTGATGAGTTTTTAGGACTAGATTATATAATTATAAAGATTTATATCATACATTTTATTATGTTCATTCATATGTAACTATTATATTTTAATTTATTTGTGTAATTTAGTATAATTAATTACATATAATTGCATTAGTTTAATTTTATGTGTAAAATAGAAGTATTTTGAAAATTAAACTTTTAATTTTTTTAATAGATGAAAATATGATCTATTATAATGTTTTGAATAATATTTATTTATTTATTATTAATGTTTTTACGACCTATATGTACACGAATATATATTTAATATGTAACATATTCTTGCATATTTGAATTTTTATATTTTCCCGCCTCGGTACTGCGCAAGCTAATCGGCGTTTTATACCGTTACATTTTAAACGTTCCACGAACTTTTTGAAATCTAAATTCAATTTTGGTTGTACTTAGAAGTATATGTACAAGTTTTTTCCTATAATAAATATAATTTATTGTTTAAAAAAAAAAGAAAAAGAAAGACTTAAATTTATATTGAGAAATTTCAACATATTGAGATTTACGAATTCTCTGATTTTTAAATTATAGAAGGTAAGTTTCTTTAATTATTAAATAACATCGGACTCAATTTAATTCTTAAAAAAGACCACTGAAAGTAGAGTATACACATTTTTCATTTAGCATTACAATTTTCTGAGAAGTTGAATATTGTTACTCACTAAAATTTTGAAATTATTTAATTTGAATGTTATTTAGATAACTAACATGATTAAATTTTTTGTAATTATTTCTTTGTTGATTTATTTTTTTATATTTAGAATCATTATAATCGGTTGCATAACTAATTATAATAATCATATATGTTATAGTTGATCATTGATCATCAGCAGTAATTATGCTGTTCAAACTAAAAGGAATTTCTCTTCATATGCAGAAGAACAAGATGCAGAAGAAGATCTCTTGAAAGAATTTCTCTTCATTATTATGCAAAAGAAGAAGATGCTTCACATTAATTTAAATAGTTTCACCTTACTTTTTATTATGCCGTATTGTGGATATCATAATAAAAAAGGAATAGTAAATAATAATTAGTATAAATAAAAATTTAGAAATAATTAGTCATAAATTGTAATATGTAGTAATATTTTAATATATGTATAAATTATAAATTTAATTATAAATAAAAACTGTTTTGTATAAAATATAATTGTTTATTTATTTCACAAAAACAAAAAAAAAAAAAATTTAATTTACCTACTGAGCCTAGCAGCGTTACCCGCACTCGCACGATCATGCCTGCAATCTATCGACAATGCACGTACAAATATACGCGCAGATTTCACGCTTATTACGCCGGCGCAACTTTGCGCGAAATCTACGCGCTTATTGTACGGTACCTGGCAAGCAGAAACAACGATTTCAAGCCGCTTGTAAGCGCGCAATCTGTCGATAATGTGCGCACTCAATGTTACCTGGGTAATTTAAAGTACGAATATTTTTCAAATCTTGAAAAATAAATTTAAAATATTTCCATGTATATAGTACAGGGATGGGTCAGATATTTATGGATATTGATGCAGACTCTCGTATACAATGACAATATTTCATCGTAATTGTGTCTTGAACATTTAGATCGCTGAAGACCGAATTATAACTTGCGGGAGGGGGTCATTAAAGTTTTTTTTTTTATGTTATTTAACGTCGCTCTATTTATTCTTCCAAATATCGGTGCTAATCAGCGACGGAGGTCTACGATGTGTTTGTAAACAAAGCACATGTAAATTATTACAGCGGTGCTTGTCTCAATCGGCCGAGACCGGTATTTGAACTCGGATCACCGAGTTACAAGTCCTTCGCTATAGCGATCGAGCCATCGTAGGCCATCATTAAAGTTTCAAATGATGAAAATGAATATAATTCATATTTTTTCATAAAATTATGCATAAGGTACGCAGGAAACGATATATCTATATGTGGACGTTAACATACTTTCTACCAAAGTAAAAAATAAACTAGAAATCAATTTTAAACAATTTTTTAAAATATAAAAATTGTTTAAAGACATGTTTTTCCATAAAATGCTAGAAATTTCAACTAAAAAAGTAAAAAACTAAAAAGCAATATAAAATAACAGTAATTGAAATAAAAATTAAAATGCTCTTGAAAGAAAAAGAAAAGACTTTTCCAGCTGAATACGCAAAATTAAATGGTTGATTCAATTTCATCCTCAGTTCCATATTTTTATGTTCAAAGTTCGGTAGTTTTCTATAAAGACTTGTCTTTTTAGTCAAAAATTGAAACTTTTATATTATTTACAATATTGTTATTTCTTGTTTCTGAGTTTAATTTCTTACTATTTTCTTTAAACAAGATTATTTACAAGATATGAAATGCTTAAATCTTAATTTTTTATTTTTAATATTAAGTAGTTGATATTACCCCCTAAAAGCAAGAAACGCGTACATTGAAAGTATGAAATTTTTGATCTAAAGAGTAAGATTAATCCTGAAATATTCAAATGAATCCGTAGAATAAAAAAAGAATATCAGACAAAATCTACCATATTTCGTTCTCTGCTTATTCGTCCCTTTTTGGCTATACTGGCTTCTACATTTTTAGAGCAATGACCAAAGTAATCAAATATTATAAATGGATTATAATTAATCAAAATACAGATTCGAAATAGTATGAATTGAGTGTTATCGTCGGACAACGTCCGTTCTACGGAAAGTATAAAGTTATAAGTTGCAAGGACACACTGTACGCATTGTGCAGATCATCAATAAGGCGATTAAACCAATCATTCCTTAATAAT
Source organism: Sycobia sp. Sy_11 (assembly GCA_018907035.1). Classification (NCBI taxonomy): domain Eukaryota; kingdom Metazoa; phylum Arthropoda; class Insecta; order Hymenoptera; family Epichrysomallidae; genus Sycobia; species Sycobia sp. Sy_11. Next base: position 1,200,093 of record JACCIC010000060.1, on the reverse strand, counting down.
TTGTGTTTACTTAAGGTTCGGTAGACGGAAATTTTGGTATTCGATACTTAAGATTTTTTACTCGTAGATTGATATCATTTTTGCTTGATTTCGTTAAATCCGAACTTATTAAATAATTAAATGCACAATACAAAATGATAGTTAAGACGTAATAATTATTTTCTATACATTTACGATTGAGAACTAAGTTCTTAAAGAAAAAAGTGCAGCTGGGCTCTTTGCACGCATGAAATCAAATTCAATTAATTTATAAAATTTTGAAAGAATTCCGCGGAGTTTTGTATAGCGAAAGACTTGTCTCCACTAATCCAATAAAATTTATTGATATTGATTCAATTGTTCATTTCATTCCTGTTTGGTCCACCTGGCAAAGAAGAAAAACAAAAACTCGTAATTTTCATTTGCGTAAACTTGATTGCTATATTTACTTAATAAAATTTTGTTTGTCCAAATTTAATATAATTTATGTATTGAAAATATTGGATAATGAATTCTATAAAGAAAGCAAAAAATTCTAAACGTATTTTCAAAGATAAAATTCATCCCAAGCGAAATAAGCCGTAAGCATATATAATACGAATTATCGGTCACTGGCAGAACGCCTCTGCCCTCCAGCTTCGCAAGGAGGTGACCATTTATCATGCCTCAAATATTGAACATCGTCATCCGTCTCAATCGCTTTCTCCCGATTTACTCCCCCCGTTAGCCCGGCCACCTTCACTCGCCGAGCCACCTGCTACGCGCCCAGCGCGGCCACAGCTTCGAGCTCGCCAACTTCCTGGTCTGCCTGCTGCTGGGCCTCGGCTACAACGCCTACGTGGTGAGCGGTTACGCGTCCCGCGAGCAGACCCACTGCGACCAGACGAGGAAGGCCTGCCCGTTCCTGCCGGTGGAGGAGGAGCCCCCGGCCCCGAGTCCGCCGATCGACACCAGCAAGTACCGGCCGAGGACGCCGCCGGACTTTCGCAGCAAGTTCATCGAGGAGATGAAGGAGCGACAGCGCAAGAGGGAGCGGGACGAGCGCGAGCGCCTCGAGGCGGAGCGGGAGAGGATGATTATGGTGAGTCCAGGGTGTCGTACGACGTCTAAACGTCTGGGGTTAAAATTAAAGTTAAAAATAAAACACGCGAATCGGTATGTGGAAAAAACCGGCTCTCTATAGTCGTGTACAATGACTTATGTCACACTTAACATACTGTTCGTCGTCTCTAGAGAACTATACAAGTAACGCATAAATAAAATTCGTTTGTTACAAGCTCAATTAAATTAATTCACTGAGACAGCAAATGGAAGCGCAAAGACGCGTCGATCGCGCTATTAAATCGGGATACCGAAATGATTCCGAGATTTTTTTTCCAGCATTGTTATGTTGCTGCGCCCTACAATCGATCAAAATCACTTATTAAGGTAGTTCGGGCGTAACCCCCGAGTCAACGATACTATAAGAATAAATATTCTTATTTTTTTTTAGTATTTACTATATAATAGTGTATTAAGAAATCTAATGTAATAAGCTTTTTAATTCAATTTCAATTCCATTCGATTTTCTTATCTATTATCAATATTATTTTTATTTGCCATAATTATCAAATTTAACCTCAAACTGAAAACACTTCAAATTTCTAACAGGAATAATTAAATAAATTTTTTAACTAATCGGTATGTTGTGCTATAGAAAGTATCGATCGAACGTAACTTTTAAGAATAATATTTTTAATACTTCGTTTCATTATTTAGCTTTTGTCGTATCTACGGATATATTGACGATGTAATAAGTGCTGCGTTCATAATGCTGTTTTCATAAAAACCGGTAACTTCGATTAATATATATATATATATATATATATATATATATATATATATATATATATTCTTTTTTCTTTCAAAATCTATACTTTCGTTTTCTAAAACATTGAAGACTGGTTTCATGTAATTTTCCAGTAATTTTAATTATGCTCGAAGTACATTTATACCATGATAAACATTCGTTCAAATAGTAGATGCCGATATGAGTGTGCAAGGCACGGGTGTTTTTGCTGCCCCGTTGAAGCGAGCGACCGCGATATGATAATCGAACACCGTACCGATACTAGAGACCATCCGTAAACACTACCTCGTTGCTTCTCGCGGGTAAACTAACTGCATAGATATCAGTAATTGACTTATTGGAAAGTTCCACTAAGGCTGCAAGATCGACTGAAAACCACCTTTAATAACGCCATTCTGTATATTTTTTATCTACAATACGATTGAGTTGTTATGGTTTTTAAAATATAAAATAGTACAGATGGAAAACATACCTATACAATCTTTTGAAAAGATAAATTCTTTATATATCTACTTTTAATGTGAATAATGTCAATTCTGAAAGCAATGCTGTAATCTTAAGATGTGAAGAGTAAAGTACTAGTTGATCTTTTGCAGCTATCGCAAAATTGAAAAGCTCTAATTTCTAAGTTTTAAAAGTTTCTCCCATACAGAAACGAGTCAAAATTATTAAAAATTATTTGCTTTAAAATACTTTAAAGCATAATATAATATAATATTATAATGCGGAAAATAAACATAATGTAAGAGTTGATGTTAATAAGGCTACCATTATTGTTTTACCATATGTTAGAGTATGGTCAGAAAGAATTAAAAGAAGTTGTCGAAAATATAACATTCTAATTTTCTTTAACAATATTAACAATTTAAGTAAGTTATTTAATAATTGCAAAGATAAGGAAGACCCATGTTTAAAATCTGGAGTTGTTTACAAAATTAATTGTTTGGATTGTAATGAATGCTATATTGGACAAACAAGTAGATATTTCAAAAAGAGAATTTATGAGCATAAATATAGTTTACGTAGTTCACATATTACTTCTGGTTTAAAAGAACATTGTTTGAAGTTTTTACATTCTTTTGATTTTGCGAATTTAGATATTTTGGAGCATGATATTTAGAATAAATACAAATGAGGAGTCTTGAAAGTATTCACATTTCAAAGAATCCTAATAATATGAATTGAATATTAGAGTCAAGTAAATTAGATAACATTTATCATTCTTTATTAAATTGATTGGTTTTGAATATTTTGTGTGGAATGGGGATTGAATATTTACATTATTGAATTTTATAGTTTGGTGGGGATGGGGGTATATATAAATTGGAATATTAATCTAAGGTTTAATTTAGTCTCTGATGAGGAACCGTAGCGAGCTCGAAACGTTGAACAACAGCAGCAGTAGCTTCAATTAAGTAATGGTGGTGGAGACAGTCAGATTGTACTTTACTAATAAAAAATTTTTTTTTTCAACTAATAAAATTTTTATTTCAGATTGGTCTACGGGGATGATTTTAAGCAGGGACAGTCTGACTGTCATCATAATTGTTCATTAATTATATATTGATATGTATTAATATTAATATAAACATACATTAATATAATTACATATTATTTAAGACTAATAAAAATATTTATTAATGTTATTTACTTTATATAAAATAAAACGATTTGCGTTTGAAATAATGATAATAATAATAATAATGATGATGATGATGATGATGATGATGATGATGATTTATCTCCATCGACCGCGAACATTGCCGCGCGCTCGCCCGCTCGTCATTAGGAATTCGAGCGGCCGTCGGCGGATCGACTCTTCGGCCAGCGCATCCACGCCTGGGTGCTCCTACTGCCGGGCGGCCTCGGGCCCCGCGGCTCCGAGATCGCGGAGCCCCTCTTCGTCGAGACGAGCACCGCGGAGCCGCACTCGCCGTCTCAGCCGGCTACGGCCGATCTCTACCACGGCGTCGAGAGCGTCTGGAACAATCGCAACTACTGGGTGAACATGCAGGACTGCACCGAGGGCTGCGCCAAGCTCGGCTGGAATCTCGCCGACGCGCGGCACTGGGAGCATTTGCTGGCGGGCGAGCCGAAGGAGATGCGCGACGTCGAGGAGGACGAGGACCCGGAGATCAATCTGAGGCGGGATTTTCACATGGTCATGCCCGCCTCCTACGTGGACAGAATCGAAATTCCTTACGAAGGCAAACATGGATATTTTTATAACATTATGTAGAGTCCATTATTAATGCATACAGCGTGTTTCCGAGAAGGCTCGTCGGCCTAACTCAATGGGATCGAACGGGTCGTGGATTTTTGATTCGATGCAGTTCAAAGGGAAGACAATAAATTTGGGAAGGATTTACGAGTTTGTATTGTACTATCACAATAACCATCATCAAGCCTTCCCGATGGCATTCGATCCTATATTATAGTCTCTTTCTGATGCGTAAAATTAATTGAGGGAAGAAAAAATTTTTTTTGTTTATTTGATTAAAAAATATTTTTCTCTGGCACGGCAGGTTGGACTTTGAAGGCGTCAGAAAAAGACGATCGTAGAGGATCTAGTGTCATCGTGATGTTTGGCCGTGATTATTGTGGCTATCATATAAACTTGCAAATTATTCCGAAACTTCTTATCGCGCCGATTATTACCGCTCCAACTAAAAATTCACGCCCGTCTTATATATCGATATTGATTTGTGCCCGCTGTGATTGGCCGATGGATATTATGACCTGGCTCATCCCATTTAATTAGGCTGCTGCCAAGTCATGTCAGAAACACGGTGTATATATTCATACTGATACATAACATTAAATATATAATATTTTCGTTTCTATTTTATTGATTTTGTTTTATTTGATTTATGCGCGAAGCTTTCGTATAAGAACAGTGAAATTTATGATACTTTAGCAAATCTTTGATTTTAGATTCTCGTAAAAAAGTAGAAGAGTCTTACTACGGCCTATTAGTGTAGATACATGAAACCCTCCCTATGAGAAATTATATTTGAAAACAAAGCTAGATTGCATCCAAATTGAGAGTTTTCAACGGCGTCAAAAACATTTTTAAATACGTTTTATATTTTTGTCGGGATAGAATTATAAATTTTTAGATAACCTGCAATGCTGAAAAAATTGTACATGCCTTATTTTGTTTATAATTATACCGAAGACTACGATGCAATATGAAATAACAAAAACGTTTAAAATGGTGCGCGCTTGTAATTGACTTCAATTCATCGACTTCTTCGTTGAAATTATTATAAAAAATTACATGACTTCTTTAGCACTATTCCTTGATAAAAAAAAGCAATAAAAAATAAAAACTTACTGCATCCAAGCATTTTTGTTGAGAAACTGATTAAAACAAATTAATTTTTAGATATAGAATATCTTGTTGTATGTGTCCAAATTATCAAAACCTATAGTATCAGACGTGCACTTACGTGATTCTTTACATTATTTATTAGTTGAAATTTACTAGAAAAGAGTATCAATTTCAAGTTAAGATCTTTATGTATGTTCCCGCCACCATAGATTCTTGAATTTTTGTACCATTATTGTGTTTTTCAATACATTTTCTCATCGTGAAGCTTTCACGTGTCCACTCTAACGGGCCATTTTGCATACGTTCATTGTAAAATTCCTTTCTACGTAAATTCTAGAAACAAAATATATGAATATAGACAAAATAGTTTGTATATTATATAGACTTTTATATATATTCAGATTAAAAAATTCAGATCTATTGATTGTGAATGTTTCAATTTACAGCTTATGAACGCCGATATCCAAATGGTACGAAAACTATTTTTTTCAAAAAAGCAAAGGTCGAGCTATTTGCCCCATACTTGCGCACGGACGGTATGATCGAATCTGTGACCAAATTTGACGATTACGAATATAAGTTTCCATTGTATGTTTATCAAAACTACAAATACCGCGGTGACCATTTGATAAGAAGTGAAAAGGATTTGAACAAAGAATCGATAATCGATTTTTATACAAAAGGACGCCCAGATAACGTAAAAAGTTGGTATCTTCGATGTATGAGCTAAATATAAGATGTTAATTTCAAAAATAAATTAACATTACTTATGCTTGAGAACCACAGTCAATCTCGTCTCATAGAAAAATAATTCTTTTTACAGTTCATCGGTACTTCATGAACAGTAAAGACGTCGTTGATGAAGAAAGAACATTGGAATACCACGAGGACAAAAGACTGGATGAACTTTTTTGCTTTGAAATGCATCTTTTGTACGCCTCGCAACACTTCAAAAATCGCGAAGATCGTCTTTATAACAGGTAAGTCTGTAATAGGTTTATTTAAAATTTATTAGAATGTAATTCAAGACTATATATAAATTACAGTGTATAAATTAATTAGAACAATCTTGTTATAATTTATACAGTAATACAGAAAATATAGAAAATTTGCATTTATATTTTTCCTCGGAGGGCAAGAACGGTGACAATGTGATGAATGTCTAAAATTTCTAAAACAATCAATAAATAAAAAATATTGTTGACCTCCTGAGATATTTGCTTTCATACAGCCCAAAATAATGTAGCATAATAACAAAAATTTTCTTCTCGTACCTCACTACAAATTATTTTTCAATTTTCTACCATATAATTTTTAAAAATTCATTCGAAATTTCAAAATTATCAAAAATGTTCAAAATTGGCACGAGTCACGCACCTACTCCTCTTTTTGTAATGATCCTAAAAATTTTTTAAACTTTGTTTTGTAATAAAGTACTTTGATTCACAGAGTTTAAGTGGTCTTTTTATTATTTCTGATGGAACCACTGAACACTTTTTTCTTCTACTTCGTTCATACGTTCATTTGTTCAAATAAATAAAAGAAATATATAGCCCATATTTTAAATAATAAATTATTTAAAACTAAAAAATAAAATGTATGAATATTGGGGAAAAATGTTGTCTTTTCATTTTTAATGCACCTAATAATTTGGACGCCTGGATACGCATAGGTATCGTCGGTCTTTACTCGTAATGTCAACAACAACGATGACTGTTGCACTCCTGGTTTTACACTGGTGGAAAAATATACATGGTGTAAAAATTGTCATAATTATTATAAGAAATCGAATTTGCTTTTAATTTACACATTTTATTCAAGCTGCATATTCATAGACGTTTAAATCGATCTCGTTTCAGATTTGTCGAATACTCTGCGATTAACGCGGATAACAATCAAGATATTCATTATCGAACTATTTTGGTAAATAGCGTCAATTTGTACGGAACGAACTGCGAATCCAGCAGATAACTCATTAATAATGCTCTTTCAGAAAATCACAGAAAAATTTCATCGAAACGAGGCGATACCGGCCGGCAAAGACATCGCCTTGCGCGAATTCGATTTCGCAGAAAACGAAATTCGCTTAACTTATCATTACAATGAAGGCGAATATACGCAGGCCACAAGGTGTTTTGTGAAGCCACCGATCACCGAAAGAGGAGATCGTCTTGTATACCTGCCAGAAATGACGCAGAGCTACTATTTAAGTATTTTTTTTATTGCTTTTTTGTTTTCTTTTTGGTTTATTTATTACAAGATTTTAATAAATACTCCTGCTGTTTACGAATAATTCTATCCAAACTTGATTAAGTTTCAAATTATGTTGTTGTCTTTGTTTTTCTCTCTTATCTTCACAAGTCCTTCTTTCATAAAACGATTTAAAGATCGATCTAAATAAATACCAAATTTCAAACATACACAAGCATAATGTTTCTATAAATCTTTTTATAGCTGATAAATATGACTCGCTCGCTTAACATTAAAATATTTCAAAATATTTGACAGATCCACTTCTTAAAGTTTTAAAACAACAAAAATTATCGTTATAGCCTGATCCAATGGCCAGTCCCGATGATTTCGCTGATTTAATCGACGAATTGGAGAAACAATTGATCGAGGAAGAGGCTTCAATGGTACTCGTTCGGAAAGGCGAATCGGAAATTTACAATTTCCTACAAGTCCGAATGAGCGAATACACGGCGCCCAAGATGAATATATCATTGTACGATCCGATCAGAAATAACGATCTGAGAAACGAATTGCGAGAAATGGTAAAAGTGTTTGGCAACGATCAACATATTAGCTTATACCCTGTACACGCGCGCGCGCGCGCACACACACACACACACACACACACATATTCTCCTGTCAATTATTGATAAATGCTTGATCAATGCCATCGATCCACGATTCAATGTATATTTTTAAATTGCAGGAGGAAAAGATCAAAGCTCAAAGTAAGCGCGAGGTGGAGGACGAGGCCGATTTTATGAGCCCCTACATGGCCCGCCTTGGCAACGTGCAGTATTTGTCGCATAAGCAGGCGATGCAGGCGCGTGACGCTTGCATTGCCGATTTCAAACAGTCCATGGTAGACAGGGCGAACGGCATATTGCGCGACTATGAGAACCACAGCAGAGAATTGCAAAAGCTGCAAAGAACACTGACGCAGGTAAGCGAAATTGCATTATGGGCTTCGCTTTCAACGAATTATACAAAAGAAAAACGAGATACTAAAAAGAAAATTACGCTGGTAAAAAAAAAAATGAAAGAGATTATCATACGTATTTACAGAGCGAAGGCCTGAGTAAAGAAGAAAAAGAAGAAATAATGAAGAACATTTACGAAGCAGACCTCACGCTGCGAGCACTGGAGGTGAGGCTGGATCGTCATCGCAATCTTGTTTCTGAAAGGCACGGCAAACTCGTCAACTTATTGAGAAACAATCGGAGAATATCCATCCTCTATGACGAATAACAAGACCGAGGCAGAGAGAGAGAGAGGCGTGATCCGTTCAACAAAAAAATACATTCATATGTGTAAAAGGATCGTCTATATATTTTATTTCATTGTACAATGAATGAGGCTTTTATATAGATTTTGTACAGAATGTGAATTTTTATAAAAATGTAGATTTTTTGGCTCTAATTCCTTGACAATTTTTATATTTACGCAATTCAAGGTTTGAGGTATTCGCAGGAGCAAACAGCTACTGAAAGGACCACGAACCCATTTGACCAATACAATGTCCTAAAACATAATCGATTATTGAGACATGCTTCATAATGATTTTAGCAAAAAAAAATCGAGTCCAGTGTTTGGCGCTTAAGTTACCTTCGTCATCGAACGTGGCAAGGGTGAATTTACTAAGTTTATTCGTAAAACTTGTACCAATATTTGATAGCGTTGGATTATCTTGTAATCTATTGTTGGCATTTGAATTTTCCTCAGTTTCGTCGCTAAGTCTACTTTCTTCAGCAAAACCTGATATCAGCGTGTCCATCATTATTGCCTATAAATTATTTAAAACTGTCAATTCGGGTACGTATTTATAATTTAGAATTAATTTAGACAAACACTATATTTTTTATAATAATTAATATATTTATGTTATATTTGTATATATAATATGCATTACGTTTAAACAAGTTTAAGCGTACCATTTGATAATTTCAATTACATAACAAGTGCATATAATTATATATAAGAATATGTGTATAAAATTAATAATATTAACATTGAATTGGCTTACTTGTCTTGAGAATACTTGTAGTATTTTATATACACGTGCACCATTTTCTCGTACTGGAAATTGGAGAAATAAGCAAGGCAAACAATCTGGATTCCCATCATCAGAGGGCTTTGCCATTTCCCAATTCAGTTCCGAATACCTTAGTCCCAACAATAGACTCTAAAAGTTCATAAACAATTTCTGTTTAATCGATTCTTTTGACAATAAAAACAGAGAAATTTTTTTACAGTTTTGTAATATTCCATTGTAACGCCTATCGATATTAATCATTTGAATCTATATTTTCTTTTGCTAAATTAGGACTTTCGACAAGTTATAAATTAATTTTAAAATATTAAGAATTTTATAAATAAATTGATCCATACAAATGACGAACCCTTTAAAAATGTATTAAATTTTAATTTTACATAACGAAGCTAACTGGTAAATAAACTTTAAAATGACAATGTGCATAGTAAAATGATTAATGACGCTACTTATCCGAGTTATACAAAAATTCGAATATATACATCGAACTTAAAATCATCGCGTATATTCAGAACATTATGATAATTACGCAAAGAGCGAAGACTCGAAGAATACTAATAATTATATACATATATATTACACGCAACACAAGGCGACTTACGCATTGCGCGTCGTCAACTATGTACACCCCGATGGTATTGATGGCAATCAGCACGGGCATGTCGCGATTCGTGATCCAGGAGGCCAGGCCCCTCACGGGCCTCTCGATCTGGCCCTGGAAGAAGGCCGCCCCGTAACAGGGCAGGCCCCAGCAGAACTCGAGGTACTTCTTCACGAGCTTGCGCGGATTGGCGTTCGCGCCCGAGTGGTTCGGTATGCCCTTGTACTGCTCCAGCAGTCGGGCCTCCGGGGCGCCCTTGCCGCCGACGAGGCCGAGACCGAAGCCAAGCCCGAGGAGGAGCGAGGGCGAGTTGTAGTGGTGCGGCAGAAAGCGGCCCCGGTGCTTGCGGAAGAAGGCGAGCGTGTGGGCCTGGGCGTTGTAGGGCCCGAGCTCGATGCGCGCTTGGAGAGCGCCGAGGCTCGCGTAGCTCTCGCACGGATACCTGCCTGCGGGCAAAATCATTTATGATATACCTCGTTTTACTTAGATAACAAAATAGCAGAAAAAATTTATATTGCTCAAGTTTGACAATTATCAAAACTTGTATATTGTATCCTTTATTATCACATTGTTATCAAAATATCTAAATAACTTTTATATTAACATTTTTAAACAGCACAGTTTCAAATATGGATATATAATTATATTGACTTAATAATGAAGTAAAAAACACTTATACAGTAATCCAATTTCATCAGTTTACTTACCATCGAGTACATTCCTTTTTGCTTCTGCGTACAGTAATTCTAATATTTTTGGTTCCTTAATTTGTTCCTCGTCTCTTCTCGACAGAAAAACATTTCTTCGAAAATACAATATTGGCTCTTCGTCCTTGTCCCTACAGCTCTGCGAACCATACTTATTAACTAATCGAGGCCACTTCGTTGCTAAATCCAATGGTTTATGTGTTGGTCTCAGCTGAACTTCCAATTGAGACGAACACATCCAGAGAGCAAATACTGGCTGACTACTGGTGAATGGCGGTGTCCTAGCCAGTCCTAGCTCTGACTCCGATTGTACTACATTAATAATTTGTTGACTTGTTACATTTCGCTCTACATCGAGTGTTAAGCAGACTTCAGACATAAGGTAGACAGCAATACAGACGGTTGACCTTTTGGACTGCTGGTTCGTCGATTTAGCTTTTGCAATTACAGAAAGAATAAGTAATGAGTTTTAGTTAATAATATAAATAAATTGTTGACTAATAATGAATTATACATAAATATAGAATATATTTACTTCATTTTCTCTTTAAAACTTTCTTTAATTTTTAATGTTGTCTGTGTTGACAAAATTAACTAAGAAGAAAGATTTTATTGATATTACATAAATCTCTTCAAATCATTAAATATATATCTAATACTATTATCTACTAATATTATCTAATAATATTAAACGATGTCAGCTGTTCATAAGATGTTTAAATAGTTTGCAATACAAACTTTCCATAAATAAAATACTATACATGAAATAAATAAGCAGAAATGTATAGATGCTTATTTAATTAATTTTGAAAAATATTATCAATTATCAGCCTCTTAGTTAAGAAGATAAACTTACTTGGTGGACATGCTCCATCTATTTTGTAATCATGCTGAAAACGACAAACGGCTTGATTTCTCAAGTTTCTCCCGCAGTCCTCTTGTTGCTCCATATTTTTCTACTCTAATTATTAAAAAAAAAAAAAAAACAAAAACGCTAAAGAACGAAACCTCCGCCGTCGCTTGCCATTATTCATAAATTATTTACATTGTTGTTTATTCGCGGGTTTACATTTTGCGCCTCTTACGACTTCCATATTAAGGCATACACAATCGGTACTTCATTGTTATTATATAAGCGTTTTATTAATTGAATTTTTTTATGAATATAATTAATCAACAAAACATTTTAAATCGTTTTATTTCACGACAATCGCAAATTTCTCTCGGTCAGACCCATCTTTACCTACTGATCACACTACACTACATTATGTTGCTGAGCTTGCTGTGAGGGTAGTTATTGATTTTTTCTGTCTAGGGGTAGTTTGATAGTATAAGGGTGGAAACTCGATGATATTTTTCAAGTTCAGTTCCTAATATGTATAAAAAGTACAAGTGACATTTCCAAATTATTTAAAAAATAAAAAGCTCATTTTAGTTTAATACTTTTATTGACAATATAAAGTATGTTACATGAATACTAAACTTTATTTTAGATTGAGAATGATAAATAAAATATCATATATTGCATTTTAAAATCGGATTTTTACAACTAAATGATTTTATGCCTTCATATATAAAAATTCCACGAATATCTAGACGGAGATAATCTAAAGTTACTTAATCTTGATAAACTATTATTTATAAATCTTAAAAGTAAATCCTTAGAAGTAGTCTAATTTAATATACAGCAATTATAACATTTTATATTAAATCTGCTACATTCATAGGCATTTCGTCTATTTGTGTAGAATAGTACTGTTCAATATCTCTAAGAATTCGGATATCATCATTTTTTACAAAATTAATGGAAACACCTTTACGTCCAAAACGCCCTGAACGACCTATTCTATGAATATATAACTCACGATTATTTGGTAAATCGTAATTAATAACAAGTGAAACTTGCTGTACATCAATTCCTCTAGCCCAGACATCTGTAGTGATTAATACTCGACTAAAAATTAAATAAGATAATTGTTTAATAAAAATTTTATTTAATTATATAAATATAGTAAAATTATTATTCGTATTAAATTCGAACCTTTGACCAGATCTGAATTCTTTCATTATTTGATCTCTCTCTTTTTGAGGCATATCACCATGCATTGACAATACTGTAAAATTTGCTTCCCTCATTTTTTCTGTCAACCAATCGACTTTGCGTTTAGTATTACAAAAAATAACTGCCTGTGTAATTGTGAGTGTGTCATACAGATCACAAAGTGTGTCAAACTTCCATTCCTCGCGTTCTACAGCTACGAAAAATTGCTTGATTCCTTCTAATGTCAGTTCATCACTTCACAAAAATAAAATAGTACAAAATTAAACTCTGCACTGAATAATTTTGTAGAAAATAAATAAAAAGAGTATAAATACCGTTTTACAAGGATTCGAATAGGATCTGTCATAAATTTACTGGTCATTTCTAAAATTTCATGTGGCAATGTGGCTGATACAAGTACAACTTGAGTCGCTGGTGGTAGATAACGATAAACATCATAAATTTGTTCTTTAAAACCTTTGTTTAACATCTCATCAGATTCATCAAGAACAAGCATTTTAATTGCTCTCGTCCTCAAAACTCTCCTTTTAATCATATCTGAAAATAATATATAGGTCACAAAATTAATTTAAGTTAAATTAATACTAGAAATTCATAACTAGCTACTTCATTTCATTATGCAAATCAATTAATATATTAAAAATCATATAGAATTGCAAAAAATAATGTAAAAGACTATCAAAATTATATAATCTAAAAATTCATAAATATCAAGATAAATACTTATTTTTCTTATTTATATAAGCAATGCTATTGTCTCGATTATCTATTCTACTCTGTATTATATTTCAAAATTTTATATTAATAGTCAGATTTATTATTATATTTATTATTATTTTGTACAAAAATTGAACTTGAAAAAGATGCCATTGAAAATCACAAGGATTTCAAAAGTTTTAACACTCGGGATATAAAACTTAATTCATAGTAGCTATTATAGATGGAATTAAAAATTAAAAAGTTTTAGACCCTTTGCATTAATAAGTAATACATGTAATATAAAGGTAAATTTGTTTTTGACTTCATCTGTAATGTTTCTATTGCTTTACTCTGATAAATATAAAAGCTGAGTCGGACAAATATATTTATTCTACTTCCTCGTTGTATAATATATTAACTTTTTGTATCAAAATATACTTGTACAATAATATTTAAATTTGAGAAGAAAGTTTTGGTAACTATAATTTATTATACCATTAAATTGATTTCATGAACTTACCAAATACTCTTCCAGGAGTTCCTGAAACAACATGTTGTCCATAATCAAGTTTCCTTATATCTTCACCTAAATTTGTACCACCGATGCAAGCATGACATTGAACATTCATAAAATCTCCCAATGCAAGAATAACTTTTTGAATTTGAGTTGCTAATTCTCTTGTAGGAGACAGTATCAATACTTGTGTTTCTCGTAACTGAGTGTCAAGAGTTTGTAAAATTGAAATTGAAAAGGTTGCTGTTTTTCCTGTACCAGACTGAGCTTGTGCAATGACATCCCTGCCTTTCATTATTGGTTTAATAGAACGTTGTTGAATCGCTGATGGCTTTTCAAAACCTAAAAATAATTACAATTAAACTATGTATTCTTTATTTTGAAATATCATTGCGATACAAGTAAATAACATTTTTGAATTTGAACTGAAACTGCTCGAACAATTTACAATAAATATAAACGCTTATGATTTAAATTTAACAGAAGACAAAAATAATATATTTAAGGTTAGCTTCAATTCAAGCATAGATTTCTAAAAATTACCATAAGCGTAAATCCCCCGAAGAAGTTCATCCCTGAGTCCCATATTATCAAATGTTGGAATAACTTCGACATCTTCGCTAGTTTCGAATTCAACATTCGACAAATCTTCATTTTGAGCAACTGGAATACGACGTGATCTAATTTCAGCCATTTTCGGTCAAAACTTCTGTTGCTGTTTCTCCATAGACCTGCTTGTATATAAGACTGCGCGCTATCCGCGCGCTCTAGAAAGAGGGTTGAAGAAGTTAGTTGAAGCCGAAACCAGAGTGAGAAAACAATACAGAGTCGTGCTGTCTTTCTCTTACAAGCGAGGAAGAGAGGAAAAAAGGAAAGTAGGGAACAGTAGCAGTAGAAATATACGTAGCAGAAACAGACAGAAATATAGTTTCTCTTATACTCTATAAAGCACGACTCCCCAGGCCTATCTCTGTCTTTCAATATGGACTTTATAACGTCCGTTTAAGCGCGCGGTCTAATATATATAAGTCTATGGGTATTGGATCCTGTGGATGCGGTCCAGCTCAGTCTAATGATCACTGCGTATAGATACGAGGCTACAATAGAATCATAGTTCCTATTTGCCCATCGATGCCCGTTGCCTATAATCTCACAGCATTTAAATATATATAAAGGCGTGGATTGGCTTCAGCTCTAACGCGCTACAATTCAAACTACAATAAAAAAAGGGAGACTTAAAAGAAAAAATTCCAATTCTCTTCAAGATTTGTTAATTTAATAAGAACAAGATTTATCAACATTATCTACAAAGATTCTCATCTTTAAGGGTTTCCGTTGAATCCTTGTGTTTTTTATATAAGTAGCTAATAAATTTGCTATAAAATTATTTAATTTGTATAAATTATGAAAAATTCCTAATCAATTTCTATACATAAATAAAAATCGTCAAATTAATTTTGAAACTAAACCAATAGGATTCGATGTTCTACACTGATATCAAAATTGCTACATTATATATATATATATTAGATTATGACGTAGTTATCGATTATTTGCCGCTGATTTTCGCGAACAACAGTTTTAACTAAATGAAATTTTTTCTTTAGACTCGCAATGTGAATATAATAGCGAACTAGCAAATCAAGAACAAAAAGCAGAAAGAGAGGGGGGCGTGAACCCCTATCAAAAACAATCTCAAATGTAATCTGGCTTCCAAATTAAAAAAATCCATGTGGAGCATAGGTCAAACATTCAATGGAAATGATATGGATTTACAGGGATTTTTTACTTGGAAATCTAAAAGTGTTTATACTGCCCGACAGTTATTATATATATATTCAGACGTAAAAAATCCGGTGCGTATACTGGAAAATCCATAAGGTTTCCTTGGATTATTGAGGAATTAAACGTACAAATGTTTTAACTGCAAATCCAGACTATAAATTTTTTTATACGGATGGGAGAATCATTCTTTGCGAAAATCCAGTACTTTATTTGCGCAAGTGGCCAAAACTTTTAAATTACCAAAAATGAAAGATAATTCACACTTTATACTATCTTATCAACGACAAAATTAAAATATATTCTGAATTTCTGAATTTTATGAATACTGTAGATTGAACGTTAATTAATTTTTTTGTCGATTTATTGGTAATTATACACGAAGCTAAATCAAATAAGAATGAACCTTTATTTTCATCCTGCACAAAATATATTAAACTCCATGATTATGGAGGCAGCGAGCAGGCAAAAAAGAGGACCCAAAGTCCCTGCTAAATTTGCGAATAAGATGATAATGATTTTCAACCATCGAATTATTAAAATTTCAGTAAATAGATTTACATTGGAATTCTTGCTCAGTACTAAATCATTATATTTTTAACTTCAAAAAGCTATTTGATATAAGCGATTAATTATATTAAAGCAATATATTAAATACAGGCAGACTGTATCTTTAAAACTAGTTTGATAGATCAATTTCCTGTAATTGCACACAGTAGATTTTCAACACCAATGTGAATTAATTTTTTTCTCAATTTTTCAAGAAATGTTCGATACTTTGCAATTTGACTAAGAACTGCTTTAATTTATAATATATAATAATAAATTGTTTATCAGAAAAAAGATATATTTATGTTTTAACTGACGTTTATATCTGGTGTAAAATGCTCATTATATATAGAAGATTTTAACATTTATAAAGATGTAATTAGAGAAATATTTACAAATACATTAATATATCCGTATCCCAGGCAAATCATGCCAGTGTACTTGTAGTGCACAAATTCGCGGTACACACTGTCCGAGAAAATAATGCTTTCGGCTTTTCTTGCATAATTGATGGTTTTTCACTCTGTCAAAAAAGTTTAATATCAAATAATCAAAAATGTGTAAAAAATACAGTTTTTTCGACTGACTTGTTTATATCTCAATCTTACATTTTTATCCTTAAATTTGTACGCAAATAAGTAAAAATAAAAACGCTATGAAATTATTACTTTGCTCATCTTCCATTTTTCTGTGTTTTTTGACGAGTGCCCCAGACCCCACCACCCTCACCCACAATCATTCCTCTTACACTGTGTACACAGATGTATATGTTTGCCTATATATATATATATATATATATATATATATATATATATATATATATATATATATATATGTATATATATACGAATGTTATCGTCACTACATATGATATAGCTAGCGCGTAACGTCATGAATATAAAAAAACTGGTTTTAAATAATTAATATATATTTGAACGATAGTTTAGTTTTTATTTTAAGAAGCTTAAGTTTTACAAAAAGAAAGAAACATTAGTGTGCGACAGTGCCCTTAAGATAATTGATCAACGTAGCACATTTGGATCGAGCATCATTGGATAAAAGGAAGGAAATTGTAGGTATACATATATAATATATTATATGTGTTTTGGTCAGTTGTACCTCGTTTTTTAACTATGTTTCGCAACAACATTCATCACCAGCCAATTCTAAAACGCGTATACATATGAATAAATGTTGTTTCACGGATTGTCTATTTCTACTATCAAAAACTCACTATTAGAAGTTACTCAAACAGTTTAATTAGTTTCGATAATTTGATAAGCAAGTTTTCTAAATATACAAACAGCAAAAAAATGTATAGTTATGTATTTATGTATTTTTATTTTTCATCCTGTTGAAAACGTGATTAAATTTTTTATTACTTAATTTAATGAATTTATTCATCTAAAAGTTTGGTTCCTATAGAAATATATAGTTATTTTTACAACATTGTATTAAAAGTTGCGAGAGCTGCTGTTATTTTGACACCGGGCTCCGAAAAAGCTTAATCCGTCTATGTTGGTAATTTTGTTTTTCTATAATTTATAATATGAGCGATATTTGTATTTTATTCGTCTTCTACATTTTTCATTTCGACTACTTGTATTTTATTTTCATTATATTATGCGCGCAATATTTATTCTGCTCGTATTTTTTATTTTTATTATTTGATTCGTCAACCTCATTTTTTTCTTTAATCTTTTCTTCATAAAGCTCCGCATTCATACTTATTTAGCTCCTTTTATACTAATAAATATATATTGTATACACGATATATAGATATAGTATTTTTTACTTTTTTCAACTTTTTCTTATATCATATGCACACTTTTTTCAGAGCCGAATGCACATGATATTGTATTTTTTATAAAAACTATAATTTAAAGAGACAAAATAATGCTGAAGAAAAAAACTAATTAACACAAATAGAATAAACTATAATGCCCCATAAAAGATATACCAATATCTATATGACGATGTGTATATACACGACGAGCTGATATACAAATGAGCAGTAAATACAAAGCCTTTTCCTTTTTCGCACTGACCACCTTCTCCGCCTGAATAATTTTATCCGTGCGTGTTTTTAAGCATTTTTTTATAGTCTTCACATCCGCGTTTTAGAGATAAAACGAATGCTTCAACCCGTAAATATAGTATTCTATATCTATATATAAAAAAAAACTACTGATCGCATATCGGTACGTCAATGTAGTTGAGATATATAAGTATATGGATAATTACTATGATTATGCACAATGCGAAACGAATAAAGATAAGAGCTCCTCGAAAAATCTATAATAATAGACGAACTCGATAAAATTTTAAACATAATAATATGCTTTGTATAAACTTATAACATAGAATTTTCTTACAATAACAATTATTGTGATTTATTCAAGAGTCTCTGAACGGGCTCGCAGCTTTCCTATATAAAAATCGATCACTAAATCGATATTATTATATTATAATCCGGCCCTGATGCTCATTTTTACTTGTTAATCTCAGAGATAAGCGTCCAAAGCTGTGTTGATATATATATATATATATATATATATATATATATATATATATATATATATATATATATACACGTTATCGGCTTTAACTGACAAAGAGTTAAAATGATGCTTAAGCCACCATCGGAAGGCATCGTCAGTAGGCCAAGGTGCGAAATGGAAAGGCGAACATGCGAGCTTGCCCCTCATCGGCTTATTGTCCACATTTGCACTGTATCTTATAAACCTAATTATATTCACGTATATACATGAGCAATAACATGCGCGCATGGGAAGGTTGTGTGTACGATTAAATGAATGATAAAATCTATTACAAGTGTAGCTATATGAAACAAAATGTAGTTATATTACTGTCAACGAGTACCATTTTTTTTACAAAGTATTTTATTAACTAAAATATATTTACGTTAGGTGTACAGATTAGTTTCTTAATAAACCAGGAAAATCGGTTACATAAATATGAGAGACTGATTTTGCGGCAGCATATATATCGCAGCCATAGTACTTCATGGGATTTTATATATATATATATATATATATATATATATATATATATATATATATATATATATATATATATAAAACATATATATAAGTATTAAAAAATCTAGCGTTTAATATACGATTATAAATATACTTATATTTTATAGTCTATAAAAACATTATTTTTATTTTATTTTATTATTATTTTATTTTTATTATTTTTAATTTGTAATTTAATTTATTTTTATTAGTAAGTTCTATTTCAGAGTCTTCGGGAGTGATAATAAACAAGGACAGTCTGGCTGTCATTATTTTAGTTTAATATATTATAGTATAAAGACTATAAGACCGATAAAAATATTTATTAATTTAATTCAAAACAGTCGACATAAGTACAATTTTTAATTTTAACATATTTGAAGAAAAAAACTAGATTAGCTGTTTCATATATGATTTTAGTGTCATGTGTCTATAATGTATAGGAGCAGATTAATTAAAGGACAAAGGATAAGAAATTTAGCGTGAAGTAATTTCACTAATTTACCAGTATTTTTTCCAATTTTTTGTAACTTAGACATTTACTTCTTTATGTGACAGAGCCGTACTATGTCTTAGAGGAATGATGGTACTTCTACTACTTATATGTTACAATCATATTCTATTTTTCAATGTATTTAATTTTCCATTTCACGTGATAAAATATAGACACATTTTGCTATCGTCTTGAATATATCTTTTTGTATTTAAAAATATGAATGCTTCAGGCGGTATTGTTCCAATTTTTAAATTTTCTAAAATATAAAGAATTTGGATTATATTTATTACAAATATTAAGCTATTTTCATGTACTTTCACTGAACTATTATTAATATGATTTCTTATAAGCTTTAGTACTTTATATATTACAATCTATTCGATGAATGTTTGAGACATATTGCAGATTCGTTTATTTGATACATACTTTATAAAGTAACTATAGATTCAGCTCCATTCAAGTTTGTTTCTTTCGAAAACGTACTATTTCTCCACGAGGGATCGGCGATGCAGGTATATATATTTTGCTTCATGTGGGAGAACCATAAGTTAGGATAGGATGGATAAGGCATTGATAACAATATTTTTATTCTCTTTTTAAAATTTGTTTAATATAATAAACGTGTTACGTCCCAGAAAGCTTTGTTGCTTTTTGTAGCTACAGAATTTCTACTTGTTATCGAAAGTCTAACTCTTCATTGATGTTTACGCCCAATGTCAATAAGTTTACCTCGACAAGTACTCTTTGATGACAACGAGAGAGATATTCAACGAGTCAAAGATATTAAGTTATAGCTAAATAAGTGTAGCCATCAATAAACAGACCAACTTTTTACAGGTTTTGCATCTATTATCTATGACATTAAATAAATTTTGTTTCAAAAGATCGATCAAACTGTTTAATTCGTATAGACAGCATTTTATTAACATTTTTAGTGTAATAATGAGTATTAGTATATATATATATATATATATATATATATATATATATATATATATATATATATATCAATGAACTAATATAATTATAAATTAAAAAATTTTAATAAAACAATATAACTATATAATATATGATATAAGTTGCAAATAAAAAATAACAAGAAAAAATTAATAGAATATTTTCACATAATCTATATATCAGTTAATATCTGCTGATACTTCTAATCTTTGGTGATATACAATCTTAAAACATTCTTCAAATAATATGTATTTGGAACAGAAGTAATACATGAGCTGATAACTAGCTGATATTCGTTTTAAAAAATATCAATTTAGTATGTGACAGTCACAAGAAGCTATCAGAGCGTCAAGTGGGTGAGCACAGGTGAGCATCTTGTGCAGCCGTTACCAGCAACAACGGTGCCTTATATTCCTGATGCTTTTCCTTTCTGCTTCGACAATTCATGACTGATATATATATATTCAAGCGCGATTAAAGAGCACTGAACAAGAGAAGGTATATACAGGTATACAGGTGAACATATAATCCAGGTGATGTCCCGAGCTCGCACTGTTCATGATTAAATATATAGTAATACATCCTGGATCGGATCTTATTTCTTAATCTCTCCCCATGCGTGTGCGCGCAATAAATCTAAAAGAGTTAGTAATTATATAGGTGCGCCACCTAAGATATCTTGTCGTCAGCTTTTTATTAGGCAAAAATGCCAACTGCATGATAAACTGCGCGTGACAATCAAACGAACTGACAACTGAAGTGATAATATAGGGATAAGCGTGCTGAGGAATTGAATTGAAGTATTAGTCCAGGTACGGCCAAGCAGCGGTGGCCACGGAAGAATTCGTGGACTTACGGGTGAGGTATATAAGATGGCATAAGTAGTGCAAGTACCACCTCTTTCGTTTCCGTTCAGGTGAGAAAAAGACTTCGGTTCTTATATAGTTAGTATCCCTACCCTCGCCTTGTTAGTATTTACGTAATCATTGCGCGTCAGTTGTTAAAACGACAAGCTGTTACAAATAAATGAACATTGAAACAACAAAAATTGTATCGAGTTCCTGTTCCTGCTGCACTGCGTGACTTTTGAACAGATGCGAAGGTAATCCACTGTTTACTCAAGCAGTTGATTGACATTCCATAGCATCGTATATGTGAAAGTATTGTTGTTGCGAATATACGTTGTCCAAGAACTAAACCTGTTATGGAAAACAATATTGAAAGAGAAAATGCTCGTAAATTGATCGGTATGAAACGTGTTGGAGTTAAAAATGGAACAAAATCAAACATAAATTGCAGATAATGAACTGAATTCATTTCATATTTAAATTGAACACTTACATTTTTTTTAAATTGGAGTTAATCATCACCATGGCTATTCCACCACTGGTTAGTTCAACACCTCCACCATTGGATAACTTTGGAGAATCCGATGATGATGAATTTGGAGATTTTACTACTGCTGGCATTGATGGTAACAAATACTTTTTTATATTTTTAAAACATTCTATATTTAAATATTTTCTGTATTAATTAAATTGTCTTAGGTTTATCAATGGCGTCGGATTCTCCTCAAAAGCATTTAACTCCTATGCCAACTCCAACACCATCTGAATGTGGTACACCAAAGGTGAACGGATTAATGAATATTTCACCAATAGAAATATTACCAAAAGTTGATGACATAATCCAAAGAACGTCACCTGAGGAGATATTGATTGTGGAGAAAACCAATGATACAGTGAGCCACATAAATTTAGATATTAGGACAAATAGTGGTAGTGTTGAAATCAGTGGCTTTGGTCACAATAGTTTTTCTTCTGTTAGTGATTTAGATTTGCCTGACAGTGAAAATTTAAAAAATCTAAAAAGCAATAGTGATAATTTAAGCCATCTTCAAGATGACTTTGGTCAAAAAAGTACTGTTAATAATGATGTAGTCAGTAGTAACAATAGTAGTTTAGATGATAGTGGTAAGACAGGAAGCGAACTAGAAGATTCATTAAGCAATTTAGAAGTAAATGATGATCCTGAACCTTTGAGTTTAATTTTGGATGATCCAAATAGTATTTCAGATATTCAGCAAAATTTAGAAGATGATTTTTATGGTTATGAAAATTTCAAGGATCCATTGGAACAAGATAGTCCTATTAAAAATAAATCAACAAGTGGTTTGACACTTAATTTACAAGAGTATTCTCAAGAACCAAAAGTACAAAATAAAATGTTAATACAAATTGATCTAGCTTCTGCTAATAAATACAATGACAACGCTGAACTTACACTCAGTAATAGTTTACAAGACAAGAAAACTTGTGACTCTAATACTATAAATCAAATCAACATCAATCAGGAAAGAACATTGGAACTGTCTAGTTTCTCTCTAGATAAAAAATCAACAAATACTAATGAATGTGAATCTTTTACAAATTTACAATTTGATGGCATATTAAGAGAATCAATTATTAATGAAATTAATTATGATATCAACTCGGAGATTAAATCAACTACTTTTGATAAATTAAATTCAGATTTTGATGATTCTATTCATGGAACACCAAATTCAGATTGTAAATTTGTAAATAATAATTTAAATGTCAGTACAGATAATAATTATTTAGAAAACAAGGAAAGTGATAGATTAAATGAGAAACTTAGTAGTTCTCAGAAATCAAAAGATTTTTTTGTTGATTTTAATACTACTGAGGTTAACAATGATCATTATTTAAGTTCTACTATTGTCAAAGAATCTGAGTTTACAAATGATAAACTTAGTATTTGCAAAAATGATAGAAAAGACAGTTATAGTTGTAGTAATGAAATTGACTGTGATTTTTCTGATTTTTCAAATCAACAAATTTTATATGAAGAAAAAATATTTGAAAATAATACCCATGCCAATAATGACTTTGAAAATTGTAAATCAAATCAAAGATATGAAAAATCAGCACATTCCACTAATAAGTATGTAGCTGACATTCAATTATCACTGCCAGATTTTGAAAATGTTCCTGATAATGCAAATCTTCAAGAAGCCAAAAAAATTACTTCTGATATTTGCGCTACATTAGAAAAACCAATCATAGATAATGTTCAAAGTACTTTTGCAAATTATGAAAATAAAACTTGTAATGAAAAACAATTTGAAACTTTTGAATCCAATGACAGTATTGTTAAAGATGATGATGATTTTGGTGATTTTGCTGACTTTTCAAGTGCTCCTATACAAAATAATATTAATACAGATTTTAAAAAAAAATTAGATAATTATGAAACATGTTCTTTAAATGATGACTCAATAGATGATTTTGGTGATTTTGCTAATTTTGAATCTTCTGAACCTGTAGTGAATAATCCAACAGTTAGTTTAAAAGAATCTATATGTCGAATAGAAAATAAGAATGTAAGTGTAGATGTTATAATTTTTTTAGAATTTAAAATTTAGATCTATTTTTAATAAATATTAATAGATGGAGAAAGCACAAAAGTAGTTTCAAATAGTATTATCATTTATATTTATACTATTTATCAAAAATTATATTCACAATTATAGCTATGATATTATATTACAAAATTAAATTATAGCATTAAATAATTTTCAGGCTGTAAATAAGATTGAAGATATTATTACAAACATTTTTCCATCATGCACTGAGAGTTCTGAAGTTGACTTGCATTCTTTAATTGTTAAAAGTGATAAAATATGGAAAAATTTGAAGAGTGTAGAAGAAACTAATGCCCTCAGTTATCAGTGGTTGAACAGTAGTAGCAATAATATTCTTTTAAATGCTTTAGGAATTGATTCTAGAAATATTGTAAGTATAAATATTATCAAAAATATAGTGTGTTATAAATTGTAATCATATATTATAAAATAATAAATATAGGATACTCTATAAAAAATTATATAAAATATAGAATGATCATTCATAAAGTTTTATTTTAAATTTATTAATAAAAAATTTTTACAAAATTTTTAATAATAATACAAAAATTAATTATAATTTAGTCATCTGGTGGAGTCTCATTTACATTTTTAAATCTCTTAAAGATTTACTCTTCTTCAGTAACTTATTAATATACCACATAAAAAAAAGATAAAAAATGTGAAGATCTTTTTTAGGGTATGAATTATTGAAGTAAATAAGTACAAAAAGTTTTATATAGTTTGCTATAATAAAATTTAATAAGATTCTAAAAATACCTGTCAGTATCAAAAAAAAATTTTTTTTTATTTATTCATTCATAAATAAACTTTGATATAATCCTTATACAAGAAGTAACAAAAATAGTTATTAAGTGGCAGACAAAATAAAAAAGTATGTAAACTATATAAACTAAATGAACACAATTGTTGGCAATTGATAGCATAATGTAGTATTCTTAAAATAAAATAATACTTCAAATTAAAACTTAACTTTCAAAGAAACCAATAATTAAAGTTTTAAAAGATATAAATCTAGACAATAGTATTTCAAAAGTAGATCTTCACTTTATAATTATTTTATATTCAATATACAGAGGGTGATAATATGAATAATATGATGAAAAAGAATAAAATTTGTATTACTTTCTTTTTGAATACATTGAAGATAAAAAAAAATTTAATACAAATTTTATAAAATACACGAAAGTTAATAATAAAAGTTCAAATAGTATAACAGAACATATTTCAAACTGCAAATAATATTATAAACAATTAACTTTTTTATGTATATAATAACTTTTCATTCTTTTCAAAATAATGTAAAGTGGATTTAAACTAACATTATTTATTAAATAATGTAATGTCTCTGATATTTGGTATATAAGGTTGGCACACTGTCTGTATATTTATTGATATATAAACAAAAATAAACAATTAAAGTACTAAAAAACATTTTCATTATTTTTTTAAAAAATTTAAAAAATCGGTCTTTATTAAAGTAAATTATTATTTCAATATCTGAACTTATTTCGTAATTCTGATAACCTTGAACATTCAGTTTAGTCCTTTGAAAATGATAAAATTTCAAGTTATCATAGAAATCTAAAGAAATATAGGTATTGATGAGTGCCTACATTCTTATAAAACAAATTTACTTTCATGTTTGAATTTATAATATTAAATATCAAATAAAATTTTTTACGTATGAGTAAAATAAATCTTTTTGAGTAATATTAATTACATTTTTGAATAATTTTACTTGTATTCAGCTCTTTGGTCCAAGATGGAATCCAAATATTCCAAGATTTGCAGCTAATTTAGGTTTCTCACCTCTGGAGCCTGTTAAAGCATCTACTGAATCTCAAGTAACTACTACATTTTCATCAAATAAAGCCCAGAATAATGTATCTTCAGAGGTGTGTAATATTTATTTATTTATTTATTTATTTTTATTAATTTAAAATAAAATCCAAAAATGATATTCAGAACTTATAAAAATATTAAAGCAATTTTTGAAAATGAATTATATTGAAAAAATATTTACAATGACTGTATATTAACAAATAAATTTATAGCAGGATGTACCTGCCGCACAATTTGATTGGAATAGTTCTGGATTAGTAAATCCATTAGATGAGAGTAAGTAATCATAAAATATTAGATACATAATTATAATGGCTTTTTTGTAATTTTAACATTTGTCATGGCTCTTTTCTGATCTCATTCTTTATTTCCGTTTCTAATAATTATAATAATAGTATTTGCTTTTGTGAATTTCCTATCATGTAAATTCACATGTAATTAACATACAGGTGGTGGGTTGTCTGCACTTCTGCCATTGGATTTATTATGTCCATTTGATCCTTTACTAACATCCCATTGTTCCGCTCATTCCGAATCCTATCATCATCATGCTGCTTCTGCCAGGAGTCCCATATACAACTGTAAGTGTTTAAGCTAGTTTTCTTGCATCCAATAAACAAGTAAAATGAAAATCAGGAATCCAACATTTTTTTTATAAAATTCAAATTTAATAATGAATTTGATTAAATTATTATTTTACATCAAAATTTTTAAAAATATCTATACTAATAGTAGATGAGAATATTAGTGTTTAGCAGTTATTATTCCAATATTTTTATATTTTGAATTTTCATAGTAGTAAGTATTGCTATTAATTTAATTGCTTTTTTATTTTATAATTCTAATAAATGCTTAAAGTAATTATTTTTATTATTTTGTTTAGGTCAATTTTTATCTTTCTATTTTTTTTTTAGAATTTCTATTACATATAGTTAAGTAAAAGATGATTAATTTATAAAATAAAAATTTTAATTTAAAAACTTTGTGAATTTATTTTATTTAAAATGTTAATATTCTACCAGATATGAAAAAGTTCTAAATTATATTTTCTTTATAGATACTATAGAAACTAATTCCTCACAAGATTATAGACAAGCACAATCTAACAAATCACACAGATTAAGTAGTCATCAAAATAATAATCCATCCAAACCGCAAAAACAACTACAGACAGCTAGAATAATTGAACCACTACCAGGACCAAGTACAGTAGACTGGAGAAAGACAGATTCAGAATCAAGAATAAAAAACGATATGCAAAAGCCCTCAAAGACTTCTCAAATAAATAAACCAACCTTAGTGAACAGTGCTGATAAAATGGACTCAACAAAATTCAGTAGATCTGAATCACACAAATATGAACAGCATAGAAAGTCATCTCTAAATAAAAAAGAGCATTTACAAAGTCCAGAGCAAGTTGTATTAGATAGATATGGTAGACCAATGACTGTTAAACAAGAAACAATGAAGGTATTAAAACAATTACCTAATATATCATTTTTAAGTGCAAGAACGTTACTTTATAATCCTGAACAGAAGCAAATCATTCCGGATCTAGGTGCAATGATCAATAGAAAAATGCCAGGCTAAGTAATTTTGGTCTGAATAAAATTTTGAAAAAATGACAATTACTCATGTAATTAATTTATTAGTTAAAAATTTTGATTAAAATAGTCTATCTTTTATACAGATAATTCATATTTTTTTAGAAATTTGAATTATTCAATCAATTGTTTTATTAAAAAGTATTTTAAAGTATTAATAATACATATTTTTAATATATTTTATTTGTTTCAAAATTACTAATTAAAAAAAAATATTTTATATTTAAATAGTCTAATATTGTAAATAAGTATTATTATTATTATTATTATTATTATTATTATTATTATTATTATTATTATTATTATTATTATTATTATTACATTTTTACATTATAGTTTTCGTATAACTGTGCTTATGTCTAAAATAAATTTTAATTTCAGATATAAATATATTATAAAACTAAATATAAATGTGAACTTGAAACAACAATCTTTTAACATTTTTAGTAATTTAACATATTTTTATTTCTTTTTTATGAATAAAAAGATATAAATAGACAAAGAAATATTATAAATAAATTTTTCAAAATCAAATCTTTATAGAGTACTAAAACAAATTTTAAAACTCACTGCATTAAGCCTATTTTAATAAACCTCATTTTTAAAGAGATATCTATTACATTGAAACTTAGATTCAAGCCTAAACATGCTGATCTTCCAATTAAAAATTAAAAAGTTAAATACTGAAAAAAATTGTTCATGAGTCAACCATGCACCTGAATGAAACTGTTTGACATTCCATAAGTGGCATAGTTTTTATAAATCTTAACACAATGAAGAAAAACTAACATTTTGTAAGACTAAATTTTTAATGCATATCACAAATATCCTTATGGTTAAGTTAATTTTTAAGAGGTTTGTACACTTTATTTATAATTTATTATTAGACATGAATTAATCGCTTACGGGCTCTCAGGTGGACGATTATAAAAATTTTAGTCAGTTGAAACTACAAAGAAATCTTTTTCTTAATCTGCAATTTTTAATGATATCTTTCTAAAACAAACTTTAATCTACATATAATTTTGGAAAATAAAAAAATTATTTTACGTAATAATTAATTCATTAAGTTCAAGATTAGAAGTTTAAGATAAATCTTTGATTTTTGTTTTAAGTATAGAAAATTTTGTCCATCTTCTAGTCTACTAGAGTGTTGTACAGTAATATTTGATAATATTTATAAAATATTGCATATTACTGTTTCAATGTTACAGACGTTTATAATATATTATAGTTATTGTTGTTAATTTTCACTAGTGATATCGAAAAGCATTTTTAAGATCACTAAGGGTATTTTGGGATATGGATTTTTAATAGGTTTTGAGGATCATAGTTTATATATTTGCCTTATTTTCATTGAATCATTTAAAAAACAAATGAAAAATTTAAATCACGTTAAATTTAATAATAATTAATACAGATATTGTACTCGTTTTTATTCTATTGTAATCGTTTTTTAAAAAGTGTGATTTGATTTGACAGCATAGCATCCACAATTAATGGTAAATGATAATAGATTTGGAGAAGTTAATTGTACTATATTGGCTATAAAGTACCTTAAGGAAATGCTACAGTGACTTATTAAAAAATAATTCGATAGTTTGGAAAATATTAGTAAACGTAAACAAAACTAACTAGTTCATTATAATATATCATTGATCATAAATATTTTCTGAGTAAGTTTTATTCTGATATTTCCAAAATGTAACTATTGCAAATATAATAACATTTTAAGAGATTATAGAAATATAAATAATATGCATAAAATATAAAAGTAATTCTATTGCTTAGAAAAGGACTTATTAAGATGAATAGGCGATAATAGCAAAACAAATGGCACAAAAAAGGGAGATATTTGACTGTCCTGATTACAGGAAATATCCTATTAAAATGTAGACTGCAGAGTCTCTTATTAATCTTCTGAATGCTTAACTTTTATTCTAATTTTTTATTCTATAGTGTACAGTATAAATAAATAAAATATTAGATATTAAATGTTTTAAATTAAAAAAAGATTTTAAAAACTAAATAAAACTTTTTAATAAGTCACTCAAGTGTGTACCTTAAAAAATAGAAAGAATTAGATAAACATATATGTACTTAAATGCGTCATAATCAATAATTCATTTGGTTATTATAAAATAATAAGATACTTGTCAATAATTTATAAACACATTAAGTTGGTTATTTATTAATAATGATATTGTAAAATATATTTTATGTAACATATTGTGGATATTATAAATATATAAAAAATGTTCAAAAAATTACTTTTGGTAATATTAATTTCAATATGCTCGATATAATCCTTAATAAACAAATATTAACATTAATATAATTATTCTATAAAATATTACAAAATTCATAATTTTATTTTATTTTCAGCAAATAAAATTATTTATAAAATATTTAAATTATTGGAAAATTGCATGAAACTAGTCTAAAATGTTCTATAAAAAAAACAATACTTTGTGAAAAAGAAACCTTTGGAAAAAAAATAGGATTTGCTTAAATTTATTATACTATCAGAGTATTTTAAGATATCTTACAAAATATTCCAAAGAATAGTAATATAATCTTAATTGAACAAAAATAATGATAACTTCATCTGAGTTTGTGTAACATTTAATCTATATTGAAAATTTGTATACATAGTGTATATACATTATGCATTTGTTATAATTTCTAATATTTGCTTCATTTGATGTGTTTTGGTCAGATTGTTGATGTATCATAATATCCACATCTATATTTTTTTTATGTTTTTTATTTAAAATTATAAATTTTTAAGTTAATTTTTGTCATAAATTTTGTTAAATTATTAAATTTGTTTAAGTTCTTAAAAATATTTAAAAAACTTGGCTGGTTACAATAAGTTATAGCATTTACTGATAAGTTTTTTTTTTATCACTTGATAAAATTAAAAAGAAAATATGATCTTTCTTTTAATAAATTTTAATTACAGTTTTTGATGTTAAAATTAATGTTACTGGCAGTACTCCTCAATTATTATTGTTCATAATACTGTTTTTAAAAGAAACTATATAAGCTATCTGTTGCCATTGTTATAAAGCTTTATGATAGTAATATGTAGTATCTCGTATATGGATAGTGTGCAAACAGCATTGCCTTTTTAATATTTAACTATTATGAAATGAAAAAAAGATTTAATATCCTAAGGTTTATGGTAAATACTTTTTTATGTCTTTTATATTATTATTTATCTGAATTGGAACATGATCTGAATGCATATACTTTCAATAAGCTGCTGTTGGTATCATATCAGCTGGTATCGGCAGCTTATACAGGCCTGTACGCCTAAAAAGTCTTAACTATATAGTATTTAAATTACGTAATAGAAGTTAGGGAATTCATAAAAATTAGGGACGATTTCTCGTAGCTGCTCGACCAGCTTGGATCTCAACACATATATCAGTTGCGATGTGGTTGCGACACCAATGCCCAGTCTTTACGCGTAATAAAATTTGAAAACTAATAATAATGGAAATAAAGTGACATACAGGGAAACAAAATAATTAATCAAACGAATGCTAAATAATATTGCATATATATCAGCAATAAATATTTATTTTTTAAAAATCAATACAAGAAATATTTTTTACATTTTTATAAAATAAATGTAACCCAAATAAATATTGATTTTATAAAAATAAAGGCAATAAATATTTTTGACATTTTTATAAAATAATTTTAATGAAATATTTGTGTTATAGAAATAAATACAATATTTTTCACATTTTTGTAAAGTAAATTTAATGCAAATAAATATTGATTTTATAGAAATAAATATATTAAATCTTTGTCTTGAAAGAAGATTTGTTTTGTTTTAATCTTTTTATTTTTCAAGGTTATAGTATTTATATTCTATTATTTTATGTTGCTTAGCGCGAACTGATCACTTTACTGTTATACCATTAGGTATTTATGGTATGAGTTTGGCAATACCTTTCAATACACTTTACAAATTTTTTTCAATTTTACAATTGTGTGCCATAACAATTAAATTACTATCATTAAATTAAAGCGATACGTATAATTCTATTATGAAAAAAAAAATTTTACAATATTAAAAAATGAGTTATAATAAATTATTATTCACACAGGCTAGTACATTATATATGTGTGTATAAAAATTTACAACGTGTATCGAAAAGTATTCAATATAAAATAATAGAAAACAAATAGGTATGTAATGGAAAAAACGATTGAAACGTGTATACATTAAATTTATTATAATATAAGTCAAAAATATTTATTGCATTTCTTTCTATCAAATCAATATGTATTTGCATTGAATTTATTTTATAAAAAAGACAAAAATATTTATGTATTTATTTCTTTAAAATAAATATGTATTTGCATCGAATTTATTTAATAAAAAAATAAAAAATATTTCTTGCATTTCTTCCAGACAATAAATATATATCGCTAATATCTATGCAATATTACTTAGCATTCGTTTGATTAATTCTTTTGTTTCATTATACGTTATTTTATTTTCAATATTATATATTAGCTTTCAAATTTTATAAACGAGAAAACTGGGTACTGGCGTCGCAATTGATGTTTTTTTCGGCGGAATACCCATTCATATACATTCGACTATTCGACCACGATTCGACTTGATTCGACCTCCGATTCAACATTGATAAT
This sequence comes from Sycobia sp. Sy_11, assembly GCA_018907035.1. Lineage (NCBI taxonomy): Eukaryota > Metazoa > Arthropoda > Insecta > Hymenoptera > Epichrysomallidae > Sycobia > Sycobia sp. Sy_11. The sequence continues at coordinate 1,167,673 of JACCIC010000060.1, read as the reverse complement.
TTTATAATGAACTTTAGAGAATTCTTTACTAACTTTGGGCTGCTTTAGGCTTTGGTATATTGTCCCTAGTCCATAAGAGAAATCGTCCCTAACTTAGATATATCGCATCTAACATATATCAGCCTATACCCTAAATTTATACGATAATGTACAAAAGTATGGCTGCTTTTTCTCTAACTTCAAAATTTAGAGGTTCACTAACTTCCACTGCTTCCAGCAGCTTCAACCAGAGAGTCCAGGGAGATTCCCCCTCATCAGTGTTTCGACGTGCTACTTTGTACCAGATAGCACAGGTCTTATATCAACTTATAGCAGATTATACCTGCTTATATCTACTTATAGCTGCGCCAGCTGGCCGAGTTCGATCGTTCATTTATCAAGTGGTATACAAAATACTACTAATAAAATAATCAGGTACTTGCAGGCGCTTAATTGGATTTCCTTTAGATCTACTCTTTATAACCAACCAGTTTCTTTCGACAAACTTTGGACAAAAAACATCTTTTAAGAGTTATCCAATAGAACGTGTTAATTTCAAAATATTACTTTTCATTCTCAAATATGATTGGTTAAAAGTTTCATCAAGTGCCAATAAAAAGAACGGTACCATACTAAAAACTCTTCAGCGCCATCTAGGCGGAATTTCATATTCATGGCAATTTAGTAATGAATCCCCGCGCGTCGTAACGACCAAAAGTAATGTAAAAGTTAAAGAAGGGAAGTACTTTCTATTGAAACAATGGCTGGGAAAATAATAAAAACTAGATCAAAAAGTAAAAAACTGTTAAAAGAAAATGAAAATACAGTGCAATGCGTAAAAGATGTTAATTTGACGAGTACAGAACGGATACGGAGGAAGCCATTAACAATAGAATCTGATCCTCATGTCCAGTCTGCGAGAACAAACAAAACTTCCATTAGTAAAAATGTAGTGATAAAAATGAAGTCTCCCATTCTTCGCGATAGAACCAATACAACTAATGAATTAGTAAAGCCTGATTTTTCTTTAAAAGAAAATACTAAAGTGAAATCAATTGAAGAAAAAAAATCTATTAAACAAAGAATCGTGAAAGATGCAGAAGAAAAAATAGATGTTAAGCTTTTAAAAAATGTAGAAGTATTGATTCAGAAATATAATCTTAAAAAAACATTACCGTCAAGACAAAACATAAGAAAGAATAGTGTAAATATTTGTCAAGAGAAAAATTTGGAGAAAGAATCGGCAAAAGAAAATGTTGATACAATTAAATTAAATAATATAGAACAAAACGTTCACGAAATTAAAGAACTATCCAATAACAACTTAGAATCTCAAAATACCAATGTAATTAAAAATAAAGTATTTAAGAAAAAAAATATTTCATTGGAAGTTTTGGATCAATTATTAAACCATGACGAAGAAACAGACACTGATTTAGCTTCAAATAATATAGTGAAAACCGGAAATGTAAAAACTAAAGAAGTTGAAAAAAATATTATGCCAAATATTGACGAAAAAGAATTGGATATCTTAAAATCTATAGAAAATAATAAGTTGCTGGAAAACCGACAAATAACTAAAAAATTTTTTAAAAATAAAGTAACAGAAAAGGAACTGAAAACTCTTAATGGAAATGTAAAAAATGAACAACAGAAAGTCGTCCGTAGAAAAAATATAAAAAGTAAGCAAACTAAAGACAGTGACAATTCTTTTATATTTAAAACTAAAGAACAAAGAAAATCTATAAAACCATTAAAAAAAAATCTACGTACCAGAACAGTTAAGAATTACTGTGAAGAATCAAAGTTGAATCAATCGCGCAATTCATTTGTGGAAGAACTGCCTAATATAGAAAAAGATTGTAAAGGAATTCCAATATACAAAACAGTGCAATTATCTCAAGAAAATATTAAAGACAAAGAAGAAATTTATAATTTTCCTGATGATTCTCAAGAAATTAAACAAAAAGTTAAAAAAAGAAAAAAAGTAGTTAAAAAACCAATTACTACAAAAACAAAAAAAAATGCTTTTTCAAAAGTAACTACTTTTCAAAAGGTTCAAAAACAGTCTACTAAAAAGACTGTTCGCACTGTGCATTTTAATGATCAAGTTAAAAAACAAAAAGATTTAAAACAGACTGCTATATTAAACAATGTTAAAACTAACTTTATTGTGCCTGAATCTCTACAAAAATCAGGAGATACTACAATGGAAGAAGCATCAACTATTAAAATAGTTTCTGATCAAATTTTGGAACAATGTAAAAGAATTGACTTAACAGTAACGCCTCCTGTACCTAAAACAATAGCTTCAGAATTAAAATTATTTGGACCTAAAAATGTTATTACTTCTAAACCTACAGCACAATATAAAAAAATGGTAAATCATTCATTAATTAGAAAATCTATATCACCCATAAAAAAATTAATTGAAAACTTTGATGCTGGAAGTCCATGGAGGCCAATAGATCCATTCTCTCGTGTTCAAAATATAGTACAAAGTACACCACAAGTGAATAAATTGCCTTTAATTCAAGAAAAGAAACTTTCAGTACAACTAAAAGATTTACATAAAAAACCAATTATCTTTGATGATTCAATTAATAATGGTAAAGCAATAGAAAACAATGAAAAAACAATGAAAATTGAAATACCTCCAAGAAAAGATGAAATTATGATTTCAAATTCAACTGATACAGAATGTACCACTGAAAAAAATTTAAATACTAATAAAAACTCACCCGAAATTACTTGTTCACCTGTACAAATAGCATCTCCAGCAGTAAATTCTATAGAGCAATCACTTGTAGATCAAGTACTGAAAGATACAAGTTATGCTATCAACAATAAAGAAAATAAGACTCCAAATACGAGGATGTCTCCGAAAAAGAAATTTAGTGCACCTAGTCCATTTCGATTTGAGAAAATTCGATCTTCCAGAAGAATAGGTAAGTTAAAAAAATATTTTAATTGGATAAAATTGATTTTACATTAATTCTAGCCATAGAAATTTATATTCAATAACAAAAAAAAAAACAAATATTAAAATTAAAGTTTTTTATACATGAATTTGTCACTAATAGGGTTGTTGCATCAAAAAGAATTTTTTTTTTTAATGATAATTGAGCTTCAAATATAATTTAAAAAATTCAAATAATTTAAATATCTAAGCAAATGGTTTGTATTGATTAAAATGTGAAATATATAATATTGTGATAGCAAGGAAAACGTAATATAGAAAAAGATACAATTTTTTAATTTTTTTCATTGTTTGACAGCAATAAAAATGCTTACTTAGTATATTATTGTTATTGTTCTAAGAAAAAACCATTTGTAAGTTTTAATTAAAGCAGTTTTATACTAATTTTATGTATGATAATACACTGTCCATGTTAAATATATGTGATCCATTGCAATATCACTAATTTAGCAGGTACATTTTGGGTATTTCTGTATGTGCTTGTATATACTAATTTTATGGATTTGTATGAATGGAGATCATTATAAATACAACATGAGCCAAGAGAAAACAATTATTCAAATTGGTAAATATATATCAAGAACGAACTAAACAGCTTCCAGGCATACTCGAGTATTCTGAAGAGTTTATAGATTTTAAAAAGTTAAAACTTTTGTTGCTTTTTTACAACTAAATATGCATCAAAACATTTGGGAAAAAAATATTTTTCAGTGCAATTCATTAGAAATAATATAATCTATTGATTGAAAATATTTTTAAAAATCATGCAGCAACCCTATTGTTGAATATAACAAAGAAATATAAATAAAATATTATAATAACTAAGAATTTTTCTATAAACATAAATCTAATTTATTATAATATTAAAGGAAAATATATTGTGATTTACATATATTAAACATTTATTACTGAAATTTTATTTATTATTACAAAATTAAAGACCAATAAATTTTTAACAACATTTTATTATAAACATATGTCTTAAAGAAAACATTTTTCATTTATTGATAATGTTGAGTTTCATAAACACTATATGCAACATTTATTATATTTTTGTGCATTATGTATAATAAAATATTTTTATAAATACATTTTTCAGCATCTATTGAATCTCGATCTAAATCTTCAAAATGTATTGTAAATAAAGAAAATGAAATTGAGCCTAAGGCAGGACCATCAAATATCGAAAAACCTGAATCAGTAGTATTAAGACAATCAAATTTAAATAACTTTTTAAATTTACCAGAAATGCCAGAGAGTACACATATATTTACAAAACATGGCATCTTTGATGATGCTTATTCTACTCCAATACGTGGTAAGAAACCGAAAACCTTATTTCAAGAAGCAAACATAGAAAATGCTTTTGGTTTTGACGACTTCGACATATCTGAAGTATCACCGATTGTTAAGAGTGCATCTTCTTCAAGAATTGCTACAGAAAAAGATGTAAAACAAAGTGTAAAAGGAAAATTATTTCCAAAAGCAAGAATTAAGTCATCAGTATTGACAAAAAATTCTGATAATAAAATTAAAAAAACAATGTTGAAAAACGTGTTAAAAAAGAATTTACAGAATAAAGCACCTGAAAATATAAAAGAAAATAAAGACAAGGAGGTTAAATTAGATAATATTAATAAAGCTGAGGAAAATAACAATGAGACTGAAACAACAAATAAAGCACTTTTAGAAGCAGTATCATTTTCAGATACATTTGACGTTCTTTCTGAAAATGGAGATGATCCTGAAACAAAAATACCAGATAATATACCATTATTTGTTGATTTAGAACCTGTACATTTTACACAGGTAAAATTGCATTATTACAGTATTTTAATATTAAACAAATGTTTTTTATTATCATAAACTGATATTATAATTGGAATTCTTATTCTAGCCTCCAAGACGTTCTTACAATAAAAGAAAAAGAGACGTTTGTTTCAATGTTAATAGGAATGATTGTGATGTCAGTGAAGATGAAACTGAGAAGCCAAAACCTAAAAAGAAAAAAGAATCTAAATTATCTAAAGAAGAACTAAAAAGAATGCAAGAATGGGTAAAAAGTGTAAACCAATCTTTTAATGAAATTGATGATTTTGATTTAGTGGTTGAATGAATCTCTTGAATAAATTTGAATAAAGTTTTATAAAATAATAGTTTATAACAGAGACAAGGAATGTGATCGTTTTTGATAAAAAAAAATCTACATTGTATATACAGATTTAGAATTTTAGAATCTATGTAAATTTATTTATTAGATTTTTTAAATGTACAAGTTTTAAATGGATATTTAACAATTATTTTAAGGATAATACTGTTATTTTAGATTTGTTCCAACATATTTAAAACTTAGCAATATTCAACATAAGATAACTATGTAACTGTTTTTTTTTTTTTATAATCTGTTACTTTAAAACTAAAAAAATTTTATATACTTTTCATATTTATATTTTAAATGCCATTCGTGAGAGTATAAGAGCTTCAAACAGCAAAAATTAGTTAATAAATTAAATCATCTATCGAAAATGTATAATAACGCGATAGCAAGTAATTACTAACTAAACCGAGTGAGTTATTCAATTTTAGAGCTTTAAATACTGTATTGAACTTAATATTATTATCTGCAAAAACCTTTAAGAATAGAGAATGTAATTGCACTTAATGTATTATACAATTTTTTCTACTTTAGTCATATATATTTTTTATAAATGTGTCTGTAAGAATAAAAATTGACAAGTTGCATATCTGTGCATAAATAGATACAAAATGTCCTTTGCAAAATCACTTGAATAAATATTATTGAAATCAATTATGAATTTCGTTTCCTTATTCTATTTTCAATTTAAAAATATTTTCCTTGCCACCTACTTTGCACTTTTTTTATACGGTAAGACGATTGAAAAAAAAAAACAAGAATAAAGAGTTTTCACGCGTACGACTTATCTCGAGTTTGGTTTACAATCATTAACCGTATATAGGAGAGCTGCTAAAAGCACAGCCGCGTAGACGGAAAAATCTAGAAGTTTTACTTACACGCTGCAGCTGATAAGCCGCGATGTTCTGAGGCTAAGTAATTTGCGATAACGATCGCATTGCGCCAATTAGATTCAAATCCTTTGTGCTGTACCTACCTATAGTTGGTGAGCTTTGATTTCGCGCTTTCGTTTCTTCTTATTTGGCCGATTTTCGCCTTTATCGCTTAGCTTCCTTTGTTTTATACACAGAAATATAGTTCCACTTGCAAAGGCGTGACGAAATTCTGGAGAATTTTTTTATATTAAACATTTAAGAAGGCTCGGTCATTAAGAATAGAAATATTTACAAAAGTAGGATACTCGTTGTATGCTAAATGTAAAAATGTGTATAGAATATTTTTATCTTTACTTTGCTAACAGTTTTTTTTAAAACTACATTATGTGATTAGTAAAAATTAATGAATGATTTTTTGTCTATAAATAAAATAATGATTAATAATATTTCAAAAGTTCTGTTATCTACAAGATAATATTAAAAAATACTAAAAAATTAACAATTATAAGGAATGCCTTATTATGACTGCACTATAGATATATAACAACGTTATTAACAGTTTATAAATGAAAGAATTTTAAATGTATTTGCTTTGCATTGGAATCTTGATTAACGAGGCTTATAATATTTTGATAAAAACAGCAGTTTCAATCGATAAATATGTATATGAATTTAGAAAAGTCTTATATGATGAATATCTATTTGCATCAGATGCAAATGTTTTGTACTAAAATATTTTGATAATAATATAGTTAAAATATTTAAGTATTGTTAAATACATATTTAAAGAAGTGTTTTGAAAAAATTATCTTAAAGAGCAAACATTAAAAGTAATTACTCTTAATAGGCCATTTAAATGTTTTAGCTGGAATTACTTATTATCTGATTATAAGGGGTATAATGCGAGCAAAAATTTATAATTTTCAAGAAAATTAAAAACGTTCATACAATGCACAACAGTTTACAAATTTGCATATATGCATATTATACAAAGTCAATATACGAAATTTATATAGCGTATTATATAGTCTAAAATAAATAAATGAGAATGCGCAAACTGTATAGAATTTATATTATGAAAATATTGAAACTAAATCAAACGTAAAATTTATCCAACAGAATTGTAATTGCTACTGAATAACATTTGCAAATGTCAAGTTTTACAAGAATTTTTATTATTTTTATCGCAAACGAAATTTTGTAATTAGTGAAATTGAAAAGCTTTTGTCGTATAGTTTCTAATGTTGTTTGAAATCAATATATTAATTGGAAAAAAAAGTTCACCATATACGCAAATTTATTTTTATTTCAGTATGGTATGATAATTATTGCGATAAATAAATTACTATTTAAATGCTTGTTTGCGAAACGAGATATATCCCAAAGCTTAATAACGCGATGATTATTCCATTTGAGTTTTTATCAAATAATTGTATAATTCTTATGTATAATTCAAAGGTGTAAAAAGCTTTGGATTTTGACTGAATGAAAACTCAAAGTTTCTTGATAGATTTCTTTAGGAACTTTGTCTTATTATCACTAGGAATTTGAAAAATCGAGTTAAAAAAGTGTACTCTCTGTATTTACAAGTAGACTCATTGGATTTGATTTAATATGAAAAGCACCGTATAGAGTAACTGGAAATTAAATCCGTATTATAGTACAAGCACGTAAATGGAAGAACACTGGGAGAACAATGAGAAGGAAAAATTTAAAGTAGAAAAACTGATAATATCGATTTTGGGCAGTTGCAAATAATGTTCGATTTACGCCCCAATGTCCATCGACGAATCAAGATGACAGACGTTTTATGTTCATCGCCCGTGACTATGGAAAATTGAGAAATTTTTATTCCTTTGAATAGTAATGTTAGGAAGACATGTACAAACTGGCTTAGCAGTTCTCAAGATGTATTGCATTTAGCTTTTTTAAATTTTCAAACATTAACCCCAAAATATAGGATTTGAAGCGTTGCTCACAATGCTACAGACAAATCAAAAATATCAATGAGTAAGTGGAAACAATTCTTATTGGATTATTTTTGTATAATCATACTTAGAAAATACAACAATAAAGTGTTTTGCATGCTTTAGTCTGTATGCGGGTTTCTTTCAAGCCAGGTGAAAATGCTGCTTTTGGCGGCAAATCTTTAAGCACGCATCAAAGTGAGTGCAGTTCAAGATGAATACGACGCGCCTATATTCTGCCTATATATATGCGCATATTAGTTAAGCTATACAGTAACGTTGGTCTTTCTTATGTCCAGCTCCATTTCGAGACTTTCTGTTGTCTAAATGGTCGTGTATATACGCTTGGTCATATTGTGACAAAGATGAAAGATGAATGCTTGTATAATAAGAATATTAAAGTGGTTCATCAAATGAACGATTTTTAGGCTATATATAAGCGAAACTATAAAGACGATAAATTATTGACGATGTTTCTTTGGAAAATTCTGTCTGCATGTTTTAAGGCAGAATAATAATTTTCTGTCAAAAAAGTTAAAAATTTATTATACAGATTAGACTATAATAGCACAAAAACTTCTGTAATCCATGGCGGGAATTCGCAGAAAACGGCAGGGATATTTTAATATTTTAAAAGTATCGTAAAGCCACGACAAAAATATTTCAAATTAATTTTAAAACATTTTATAATAATATTTTTGAAATGTTTTAAAATTGTTATCAGATGTTATCAGAAACATTTCGTTCAAATATTTTGTAACATATTATATTTCGAAATATTTTAGAAATGATCCGTTCTATAAATCATTTCTTTGAAATATTCCTGAAGCATTTCGGCGACTTTCTAAGATATAAAAATGTTATAAAAAATTTTTCGAACATTCACAAAGTGGATAAAATCATTATACAATATAAAAGGATAAAATATATCATTTTGAGAGATAAAATATATTATGAGAATTATGTCCAATTCTATTTCTAAAATAGTAAAAATTATATTTTTTAAATATTTCAAAACGTTATTCAAAATTTTATTAATATAATATTTACCAAATTTTATAAAAATTGATAAATATATAAATCTTTTGAAATATTCATGTATTCTGTTAGTGTATATATATGACATTTTTATGTTATAACATGAATATTTGATTCGATTTAAATTCTAAACTTTCAGAACAATATTTAATAAAATCAAGTATATACATATATATATACAGTTAATAAATATAGTTGCCGCTTGCCAATAAAATGATTCACCTGAAAAAATCTCTTTCGAATCTCTTTAATTTTCATACAATTCACTTAATTATTTCAATCAAATAACGCTTACTTGAAATAAATATAATATTTGAACATCATTTTATTGTCGGAAGATAATCAAATAGTTATTCGAATTTACGAATTTCACTTTCTTAGATAGTATGATAAATTTTACATCAAAATTGGTCAATTTCATTATATCAGTGTTGTTATATTGTTAAGAGTTATTATCCTGCCATCCATATTCGTTTATATGTATAAAATAGTTTAACGCGCACGATATATTAACGATTTGAAACAATGGACAGGAACACTTTATTGAATATTGCATACGCTTATTCACGAGCTGATATATATATATATATATATATATATATATATATATATATATATATATGCCGAATTCACGAGCAATATAAATAACTCGGCTTTATCTCTCTTCCTCAAAGCGTTAAAGTTTCATTCATTCATTCATTCTTACATACATACATATATATACAACGTGCCCTCGGCGAATTAATAGCCGTCCCGGCCCATTTTAAAGTGCAACGAACGACCCGCGGCTGTCGCGCGTAATTATAAAAAGCTGCCGCGACAAAGTTGGACGCGCGCTGCTCGCTGCGACGAAACAATAAAAGGTTCGCCAAAAACGCAGCTCGGCGCAGGGCGAATTACGCGTGTTGTCGAGGAAGAGAGAAAATAAAATTCGCAAGAAGCGCGCAGATAGGGTGCGAGAGTGAAAGAGCGATATGTGTATATATATATATATATATATATATATATATATATATATATATATATAAATTGATAAAAGTATAATAAGCGGCGCGCGTTTTCTGACTTCTCCGAGTCGCAAACGAGAGAAAGCGACTTACATTGGGGACAAAAGCGACAAAAAGCTGCTCTGGCTCTTTAACCCAATAGGCCAATTTCTTTTTGCGCTGTACGAGCATTCGAGATTTAAATCGACTCGAAATTCCAGCTCAAACAGTCCGAACCTCTCAATTTTTTAATGTCTTCGATAACTTTGGAGCCTCGCCTGAATGTTAGAAAAGATCCAGCCGTTCGAATGCTCGCGCACGCGCGTGCTTCCATCGAAACGTGCGCATCGCTCCAGTATAAGAAATTAATTCAATTGCTTTTCGCACTTTATGTCGCAATAAGAAGCCTCCGCGCCGAGAGAACATTTCGAAAATTCTGATTCTCGAACTTTTCGAACCCGATGAGATTCTTCAAGCAGGGTTATCGAGCTTTGGGTTCCAGTTTAATATATATATATATATGATATACGCATTATATATAACTTATTTGTATTAGCACAGTCAAATACACTCGCGACGACAGGCGGACGCGGCGGATCGTGCGACACGCCAACAGTTCTGCACACCTGGTCAGCTCGAATTCTTTTACCTCGTATATACGCATTCCTTTTTGCTCCGGAGAATTGTAAAAAATGCTCCGGTTGTGAGTGCTAATCTATCCCCCACCCTCCTCGTCCCTCTACCTCACAGTCCAATAAAAGGATTAATAAATAAAGCGCGATCTCGAGGCTTGTCTCTATCTCGCGGGTCGTACACGTGCGCTTTTCTCCCTCCCCGTCCCCCGCCCTCCCGACGCTTTTTATACTTTTCCGTAACAAAGGCGACCGACGCGTCTGACTCATTTTTGCACTACCGATGCACAACACGTATCTCTCTCTCTCTCTCTCTCTCTCTCTCTCTCTCTCTCTCTTTCCCGTTCCACCCCCTCTCCCTCTCGCGCCAATTCTTCCCCTGTTATACGGATGCTTTTCTTCTTCGCCTGTCTGGTTGCCGTTTTCACTGGTTACATTCTACATATATATATATATATACTGACTCCTCTTTCTTCTTGCGCTTCCTTTCTATTTCTCCTTTCTCTTATGTACTTTGGTTTTATTGCGTGACTTGTATTATGCGCGGGGGTGGTGGTGAGGAGGGACGGATTTCAACCACCCCTCGGCAGAGCGATATGAAGCATCGCGCACCGACCCGCGGTATTATATAAATTATCTTGGACGCGGTGGTCCTTCGCCTTGTGCTTTAGGGTGCCGAGGGTTCTTGTTATATATATATACATATACGGGGGTCGTAAAGTTTCTTTTTGCCTCAGTTATATTACTTGCCCGGTGAGATTTTATTATAGGCAGAGAGAACTATGGAGGCAGAGAATTACAAGAGCGAGAGAGAGAGAGAGAGAGAGAGAGAGAGAGAGAGAGACTGGAACATCCATGTAGAATTCTAAATAAAACATTGGATTATAAAGTATTAGGTTTTTATATTTTCTTTCTCACCGCGTACAAAATGTTCATCGATTCTTTACGCGTTTGAGGTTCGTAAATCATTTGACGGTTTTATTCACGCTAATGTTGCGATCAGCTTCGATACATATTAACTAATAGTAAAATCATAATGATTTACTGATATAGCGAAAGTGACTTATGAAATGTATTTTGTTTGGATGAATGCAGCTAGCCCAAACCAAAGAGCACGTAAATTAAAAAAAAGTTACTTTTTATTCCAGAAAATCATGTTAAATCGTCATATTTAAGATTAACTTGGTTTTAAATACGATTATTCAATAAATCATATTGTCGAATTTAATACATCATATTATTATTTGTAATATAATGATTAATGTTTAAAGTAGATGATAATGGATTTTCTAAGTAAGAATTTCTTCAATTAATAATTAATTGGTAATCGAACTTTCCGCGACGTGTGAAGAAAAGTAGTTCAAGCTACGTTATATTAAGCTGTACTACGCGCTATATACGTTTGTGTATGGCTGAAGCTCGAGGACAACGCGTTGTGATAATCGCCTACTTTCCGCACACATAGCGCAAAGCGTATTATTTTTTTTATCCAGAAAAAGGGAAATTTTCTATTCATTGGCTGTGATGTAGAATTTGAGATGATACATATATACTTTTTAATATAATGATCTCAAAAACCGAATATCGTTTATTTTATCCAGAGAATTAAAATTTATACCGCTGATATTAGTGGATAACGCGTGAAAAATCGAAGATCGGAAAATTTGGAGGAAACGTTTTGAAATGATGTGTCGTCGCATCCGTACGGGAGACTTGACATTAATTTTCCACTCGAACATTTGACTTTATTAAATCACCTTCGGCCGAACGTGCGAGCCGATGGCCTTGGTATCCAATGCAGCGATCATTCTTACGGAGAGTTATTTTAAAGTCAATTAATATAATATGAAAACCCTGATTTTTATTTCTGATTCGGAAAAAAAGAATTGAAGATTTTCCTGGGGAATATTTATTTAACAACTGATTTCGTTATAGATTTCGCAATTAAGTTCCTAATAGAAAAATCTTTTGAAAGCTCAAAAAATTTTCCAAGTCATTATATACATAGGGAAGATTTCTAAAACAGATAAATGTTATATTTATAAGTAATTGTTTGAACATCGATTTAATTAATTGATGTTTAGATAATTAATTAATAAATTTGTAAAACATTAAAATACTTATATCGTATTATATATATATGTGTGTGTGTGTGTGTGTGTGTGTGTGTGTGTGTGTGTGTGTGTGTGTGTGTGTGTGTGTGTGTGTGTGTGTGTGTGTGTGTGTGTGTGTGTGTGTGTGTGTGTGTGTGTGTGTGTATACATGCATTTGATATTTATTCGTGTTCCAGATTGATTCAGTTAATGTTTTCCCGACACCTAAACAACCATGATCTATTTTATTATTTTATTATATATTTATTCATCTTTGATATATAAAATTTGTTACTGAAATATATATATATATATATATATATATATATATATATATATATATAATAATAATAAAAACGCATTTTTTTTTTCTTGCTCCCGTACAATACTCAACCACTTCTACTTGTTTAATTTTTAGGCTTCTTTTTTTTTAAGAATCTTTTGTAAACGTTATCTCATCGCCCGGCAAAATGGGGTTGGCTTTCTTTTAAAAACTATGGGGCACAAATAACAAATAACGAACGTCATCCTGTGATATCTTTTGTAATCAAAATCTTCTCTCGTTAATTATTATGTAGCCGTCCTCGAACCGAAGCGAAATTTTTTAATATGCTCATCCAGAAATATATATATATATATATATATATATATATATATATATATATATAGACTACAGCGAAGTACCGGTCGCATCATGCGCGGGATGGACCATGCGTCTGGTCGTAAGCCGCCGTGCGGCCTCGTGAACATTGGAGTGGTACGAAGAAGCACATCGATATATGGATATATAATAACAGTGGTCAGAAGTGTTATATATATATATATATATATATATATATATATATAAGGCAATAAGTTACTTATTATATATTGCACCGATAATAATATATAAAGAAGTAAATGTCCCATTTCTGAAATGATTTTTCGCGTAGTTTGACAACTTTTTTCATTTATAATATAAATTATTCGATCAATGTCGATTGCTAAGAAACTTGTACCGACCGGACGAAAAATATTTAAGGATCAACCTTTGACCCGTAATATCGGCATTTTTTTCTTATAAATAACGAAAAATATGATTATACCATTTCCTGCTTATGGAACTGATTTCATTTTCTTAAAATCCCTAATTATTTGAATTCTACTCTCCATTATAAAATTCTTAATAAAAAAAGTATTAAAAATTAAAATGATTAATTAATAAATTATTTTTTAAATTAGTAAATATTTTTAACTACTTCATATTATTATGTTAATTATTCATATTAAGCTAGATGTATTTAAAATTTTCAATGAAAAATCTTTAACATTAATCCCACATTATTGATTAATTTATAATCAAGAAAAGCCTATATTTTATTGTACAATATAATTAAATACTTAATAAAATATTTAAAAACCTTAAATTTTATGTTTAAAATGTAATTTCTTGTATTAAAAAATAGATAACTATAAAATGTTATAAAAGATATCTATAGACAGTCAGAATAAAAACATGACTTATTATTAAGGTTTGTATATGATAACTTTATTATAACAATTTTAATTTTTTTGCGTTCATATTTGCTCGATTTCCGGTTTCCTAATTTTAGTCATCTCATTCTGAATTTTATTTACCTTAATATTTACTTTATTAAAGAATTTACAATAAAAACTTAAATAGGCATAACTACTAAAATATACGTGTTTAGATTAATTGTATGTATCTCTATGAAACTTTCTTTATATATAGCATATATTTACATATGCTTGAACATTTTACAAATGAATGGACTTTTATAAGTTTTGCACTTGAACTTAAAATCTTGAAACAATAAATACAGGAAGGTGGATTTCCATTGTGGTCTTAGACAACCATGCATAAAACAAGATGAAACACGCACTGTAAGTGTTTTATAAGCAGTACGTGCCGAAAATTAAATGTACGCCGAAGAAAAGACCTAATTATTAAATGAAATTATTTTTAACCATTAAAATCCTTGAAAATTCTTAAATCAAGCTAATATATGGATTCGACAAATAAGTACATTTTTTGAAAATCAAAAAATAAATAAAAAAGTAGTTAAAAAAACTTTGATAAATATCGGTATCTTAGTGACAAATCCAAGGTATTTTTATAACATATTCAAAGAAGCTTACATAAATTAATTATTACGTTATAATAGGAACGGCAAAGCTGTATATTTTTGATCATAAATTATACATGAGAAACATAGTTATTGATAATATTGATAATTTAATCGAAATAAAATTATATTACATGGTTGTTTTTGCACGTTGTATTTTTTAGTATATTCTGACAGTGTTTCGTAAGGTGGGCGTGATTTTTAATGTGTTTTATAAGCTGACCGTTTATACACATTATCAGCACGCATAAGAGAGCGATATTAAAACGCAGCTCCCCCGCGTCGATTTTCTTGGGGCGCGCGCGCGATATGCGGAACCCGACTAACGGATTCTTCGAAGCGAGAGCCCTATAACAGCAGAAAATATTTCAGAATATTTCTGTAATACTTTTCACATGCATTTTACTAAAAATATTTCGAAGAAAATATTGGTAAACGTTTTGAGAAGACTTTCATACAATGTTATTTGTAGTTTTCAAAATATTTTTAAAGAATCGTTTAAAATATTTATTTAAAAAATTGCTATAAAATATTTTAATAAAATTTTATGGCCGCTAGGTCGCGAAATTGCTATTCGCCGCATACTCAACATCTTTTGCTTGTGAAAAAGTCAACTTATAAGTCAATAAGTCAAGGTCTATAACAGTACGGTGAACCGTTATAAAGATCCTTTCAAGGTTATATCAATCAGATATCAACCAATTTTACTTTTCGCTAAGAATTTCGTAATACTAAAGTTCTTATGATTCAACGTTTTCTTTTTTTTTTTGAAAGCAAAATAGGCAGCTCTATATTTTATAAAAATATTTATAAAAATTTCATAATATTTTATACCATTTTTATTCTACTTTAAGAACATTTAAATATATTTCAAAAATGGTATATTTTAAAAATATATGATGAACCTTTTAAAATATATTTAAAAATATTATAAAATGATTTCTATAATCTAAAATGATTTAAAAATATTTTGGAAATGTTTATGTGGGGTTAGGGAAAGCTTTAAACCTGAAGTGAGCGATGCAATGCCGGGGGCCGCTTATATTTTATTCATTATTTATATAAACTCGTACCAGCACTTGTTACTTACGTAAAATGCACATATGTATGTATGCATATATATATATATATATATATATATATATATATATATATATGCATATATACTTATTCGTATCGAGTATATTTAAGTATGTGCACGAGAGCGGAGACACCAAGAGAAAAACGACCTCGTGCAGCGGTGCGCGCTTTCTCAGTCCTTTCTTCCCCCCTTTGCTCTCTCTCTCTCTCTCTCTCTCTCTCTCTCTCTCTCTCTCTCTCTCTCTTCTTTATAATTCTGTAAATCTGTAATAATAAAACAATACGAGAAAGTGGCTCGAGCTTTGTTTAATAAATTCACGAGGTATGCGAAACGCTATTGAGCACAAACAACGCGTCGTACTTCTGAATGCATATATATATATAGATATATAATTGTATAGGAGCTTTACGTCACACTGAACGCTGAACATTGACTTCTTTTTCTTCACAAAGCGCGCGCAGACAGTAATTATTTTTTAATTGAACAAACTCTAACGCGTTGCGGTAAAAATTATTAATGTTAAGCAATATTTTTAAATTGAGGCTCAATCATAAATTTTTCTGTGAAATAATTATTAATTCTTTATTGATTCATTATTATTTTTTTTGTACTCCTTCTTAATTTTCGATTCTTCGTTATAATTCACCAGTTGAGGCCTCGACTGCCCCAGATTGAACGAGGTAATTTCGATTATCTTCAAAATGAGCCCTGTAAAGTTTTGGCACTTAAGCTGTCCCCATTATCAAGAGATATGTTACTTTTTTACTTGCAATTACTACCTTCATAATTTCTTTTAATTGCATTCAATATACCGAATTATCTCGTGTAGTCAGAGGAATATTGTTAATGAAAATGCCGACTTTTCGTATAGGATTCGAAAAAAGAATAACATTTCACTATATTCGCAAATATGTTGTTTCTTACTCATTGAGAATTACTGAAGTTTGTCTGGTTTTAAACGCTTTAGAGAATAATTGCCTGTCATTAACGACAGATGTATATTTTGCCAATCTTCAATCATTGACAAAAATTAAGAAACTATACATTTGTGAATAAATATGTTTATAAAATTTTTTATCGAAATGTCATTCTTTCTTTGAATCCAATCCGAAAAGTATTGGACCTGCCGTGAAAATTATTTCTCTGGCTACATAATCTCTAACTTAATCAGAGGGAGGTACTAATTTGTATAAGCAAGAAAGTAGCATATCATAAAAATAGGAGATCATAACTAATCCTAAAACTTTCGGTTAAAGTTTTCAGCTTAACGAAAAATTAAATAACCAATTTATATAATAAAAATAAATATATGTATAAGCGGTGAATTCGGGCGCCCTAAATTGATAATTGACGACGCCCTTATCACCAATAGAATTTGATATATTGTTGTGTAAATTATTCTTAAAATCAGAACAATGATTGCGGAAACTATTCGCAATATTGGCAATGGTTTCCAATATCCTGATTATTTTCTTCTGTTTCCTGAAAATCATTACTAATTACATATATTAACGCATAATTTTAATTATAGTTTATCAGAGACACTCTAAAGTTAACATACTTTATTTTGTATTTTTTGAAGTCTTATTCTATATTGCATTTTTCACATTTACGTAATCAGAATCACTTAATATTACTCGAGCTCAAAAAAAAAAAAAAATGTAAAAGTGCTTAATATGACTGAGATTCAGAGATAAGTGGATAAATTATTTAATGCTCAAAAACGTGTGTATGCTACAAATTTCTGTGCACTTGCACTTGCAAACCGAAAATGACCGTGCGATTCCAAGGTGAGAAAATTTTACATGTATAGTGAAAAAATCAGTCGCGTAAAATTCATCCAAGTCTTAATGTCATTTATATTCGCCACATCCATTGAGGTCAGCATCGCTTTCTTAACAAATTTTTTTTCTGCTCGTTTTATCCATAAATCCATTGCTGAATCCAATTATCAGATTTAAAAATTTTCCTCCGTGATATCAATAAAGCATAATTTCCAATAAAAAAATTTTCGTAAAAAAAATAGTTCGTATAAAAAAGCGCATTCAAAACCGTAAACATCCATCCAAAAGTTTACTTATTTAAAACGATAAATTTACATTTTTCAGTCTAAGGAATTCCCTTCTCATCCATAGCTCATCCTAAATATCCTTGTCCGTAATGGCCTGATTGATACTATGCGCAACCGCCACTAATTCCCGACTCTTCAGTAGCTAATTGGTGGGTTACTATATATATATATTTAGAATGTATCTTATCATAGGCGTCAAATGTGTTTACCGCTCGTTAGTCGTTAGTAAATATATTCTATCTACCGAACTCATTAATCTAGATATCTGAATTTTCTAGACAAGAAAATCATCATCTATGCATAAAGACATGTAGAAAGATTTCGACGCTGTTTATGTACGTAGCAATTATGCCTTGTATAGAATAATTAAACATGCTTTCAATAATAATTGAAATTTTCACACAGATAATTACAGATAAAAAATAATTAAATATATAAATTCTAATAATTCCTGTTTGGTAAACATATAATCTGACATATTTTCAAAATACAATTCATTGATCTTTTCATATTTAATCAATCTAATAAAAAACCAACAAAATTAAAAATTCTACTTTACTTCCACTGATATAAAGCTAAATAATAAATATTTTAATCGATTTTACAGTCTCTTTTATAAACTAATGTCATTAAGACTGCCCTTATCCATAGTGCTCATTATATTGGCTGTAATTTTATTTAAAACCTGTTAAAAACTGAACTTTCAATTGTAGATCAGTTGAAATAATAGCATCCTCTTTTCTTCGAAACCAAATGCATCTTGTGGTTAATATATATATATATATATATATATATATATATATATATATATATATATGTATGTATCAATAATTTTATTTAATTAATACATACTAGTTATCAGCGATATATAGATAAGGTAAATTAGTTCTTTTCAATATTCTTTTTCCCTTCATACTTCTTTATCTTTACTTTCGGTATGAGATTTTTGTGTGTCCACGCATATAATTCTTTTACATATAATATACCCACGTTCACGTATTCTCGTGCATTATATCTATATCTAATTTTTCTAATTACGTACATCAGTACCGAACGAGAATTAATTTACTTCTTTTCTCGTGATTTTCTCACGTAGGCTACAACCGGAAGCCAGAGATATTTTTTTCTCGAAATACGTGTTATTGGCTATAATTTCTAGCGAAGCACGTGCATCTATATCATGTATGAATGTATATATATATATATATATATATATATATATATATATATATATATATATATATATATATACATAATGTTCTCTAGATGAAAGATCAGAGACACATACTTTATTACCTCGGACTATTAATGAAGAACTAAGAAAATTATCTTTATTAATTTATCAATCTCAAAAAGATAAAGTAACTTTAACAATAAAGTCCTACTATAAACTAAAAATTAAATATTTATTTAGATGTGCAGAATGGCTTTAATTGTTCTTAGAGACAATGTATATAAAATTAATTTATAATGCATATATAAAAACATACTAAACTGATGACAGTATTATTATAATAATGATAAGGAAATATTATACACACTTGATCACTGTATTATCCATAAATTACATATATTTTTTAAAATGTTATGTATAAATACAACAACGCGATCATTCCATTGCCTTTACCTTTTCAAAATCAAACTACAAGAAAGCAATCTGTATTGAACTACTAAATGCACAATGAATTTATTATAGTAAAATTCGCATTTAACCTTAATTTTTTTCACTGATGCGTGTAGTGTAAGTGACAGACCTTCTATTTTTCCCTAAACAAATAATTAATTCTTTTACTGTGTATAGACTCTTTTTTAGAATGATACAAAAATCATTTTAAAATTTCACTTTTGCGTACTAAAATGAACTCAGACACGGACATCGAGATCAACTTTTTTTGCTGCATGTCTAACTTATCGGTATCTGCAAATCGATAAGATAAAACAGGAAGTGGAAAGCGTCGAGCTTATATCGGTGATTGCACTTTTTCGGTAAATGCGAAGTTAAGAATATGATTGCAAAACAAAAAACTGAGAAATGAATGTTCTGTTATCGGTATTTGAAGGTGTTTAATCGGGAATGCCCCCATTTCTGTTACCGCGGAATTGTTTATTTTCTTGCCGATTTATTTCAACCACTTGTTACACTAAAATAGAATATCTTGTTAACTATCAGAAAACTAGGATCAGGATGAAAATATAACTCAACGTGCAATTATAATAAAATATCCATTTATTGAAAAGTATTGATACATAATATATCAATATTATTAAATATTGATAAAATGGACGCCTGCGTCAATGCAGTCACAATGCGAGCGGTAACTACGAAACTGATAAATTAAATATCTGAATCTAAGAAATGTGAAACGGTAATCGAATTAGACCAGTTGTAATGCACTGAAGAATCCAGTGTGGATCCTCTTCATTGGCATTTATCCCGCTGGGTTTAGTCATATATTTTTCCTGTTCCACAGGCATGCAGATCTCTGGGGAAATGCAACCTGGATAGACAGGTAGGACTTTATTATTAAGTAGAGCTACGATTAAACGAAATAAATACATTAATGAAAATGTAAAAAAAGGTTAGGCGAGTATGTGTTGGTCCACAGAACGCTGCATGGAAACTAACGTTTTTTTAAACATCCATTAACCTTCATTCACAAATATCCATACCACAAATTTAACGTTTTCAGTTTTCCATTTAAGCAACCGTATTAAACAATTATTTTTAAGCCTCATTCTGCAGTACACAATCTGTAATATTGTATGATTAGTTGTTTCAAACAAATTAATAATTTCAAAAAATCATTATCAAATATATGCGTATATATATATATATATATATATATATATATATATATATATATATATATATTCATACTCATAGTTGGCAAAATTGTATGCTTAATTGTACACAGGCAATTTGATTGTTACATATACAATCAGTACAGGTCAGTTGTCCACGGACTATTCACTTGTCACCCAGTATATCGACATAACTATATTCATTAGTACTCAATGTACTAGAGTGAACACAATGACCCGGTCCCGTTATACTTTTTTTTATTGTTATTTAAGTCCTCTATTTATGCTTCCAAATACCGGTGCTAATCAGCGACAGAGGCCTATGATGTATCTGTAAACAAAGCACATGTAAATTATTACAGCGGTGCTTGAGTCAATCGACCGAGACCGGGATTTGAACTCGGATCACCAAGTTACTATAATCCTTCGCTCTAGTGATCGAGCCATCGTAGGCCTCACTCCCGTTATAAATCAACCCATCAAGTCGAATATAACATCTATATGGTCTCTTATGCTATCTATAATATAAAATTTATACTCAACAATGTTTATTCACACAATTATAAATTATGTAAACCATACAGCCCAGTGGCATTTTGATGATTTAATTGACAAGATGTAGTCACGTCCTCCAGCCAATGAAGCTAGGCAAATAACACATCTTCTTGACTTATCCCTAATGCACGACCATGAAACCATCGGTACATTGCCCAACAACTTAGATTGATAACAGCACGGTCACTAAAGAGCCTATATCAACAGACAGCGCTTCGTCGTCGCCCAATATTGAGTTATCACTTCGAAATGTTAAAACCTCACCAAACCCTACAAGCTACTCTAAAACAACTAGGTTTTACTCATACGGTTTTACGATTATACTCGAGTCTATCTTCATTGTACCTTCTTGAATTTATCTTAGTCTTTCTTGTTCGCTATATTTTTAAATGTAACGTTTAGTCTTTTTTTTACTCTGTCGGATGACCATTCCAAATATTCCTAAGCTGCATATTTAAAAATATTTTTGTTCATCTTCCATTTTGAATACTTCTATCAAGTAATTGTCTGCTCTTTTTAGTACTTTTAACCCTTAACCTTCCTTAAGTATTCTCATTTTTCAGTTTTTCTTTAGTAATCTTTTGAACTTTCGCAGCAAATCGTTCTCTGACAATATTATACCCTACATCTAAAACAAGGTCCCTCTATACATTGTTATTTCACTTTCATCCGCTTCTTTGTGAATTCGATATTATATGCTTACGAACTCGTAGTCTTTTAAAATTTTTGTCTCCTGAAATTTTTTTTTATTTTTCCACTAGATTTTCTATTGATTCTATATCTATCTCGTATGTCCCAGCTGCTTTGCCAAAAAGTTATTTTCAGCTTGAATCTTATTCTACGTCTCAATTGAATTCCTACAGAACTCCTTATCACCGACACTTTCTTGGCGGTTCCATTTTTATATATTTCCACCTGATTCTATATCCTTGGTTTCTTCTGTTAGAATACATAGCATACTTAATATGTGCTACTTTTAAACTTATTAAAATTTTTTATGATTGATCTTACTACCATTTATTATGATACTATTTATATTTTAAAATTGACATCACAGCCTTATCTTTCTTTTTTGAAAATTAATCGAAGTTGTAACAGTTTTATATCGATTATTATTTGTAACTTATACATTTTTGTATTCGATAAGTTATATATAAATCTATATCGATTTCCCCTCTAAGAGCGTTTTTTCTATATCGCAGATAGCGAAAAAAGAAGGGATTGACCAGTCCAAGGATACCACACATTTTCTCAGGATCATCGCGCTCAACTCTTGCACTTAAATACTGTATATGTATGTATGGGTATGTACATTATTATACTATTATATGGCAAACTATATGTTTCGATGCGTGGCAATGGCATTCCTTGAAACAGATACTTTTAACATTTTGTTGGCTTGTTTCGCGCTGCCACTTTTTTTTTTGCAAAGTGGCATCTGAGGCTAATCTAATTGTTGCATTCTTCCAATTATATCTATTTGGTGCAGATAGGAAATGATCTGAGTTTCCTGGTTCTCATATTTGTATCTATATTAAAACCGCGTTTGCATTCTATCGAAGAATCTTTATTACAAAACAACGACAATTAACTGCATTATAACAATTGTAATAGTATGAAAGGAAAAATCGCTTTCTTTTTCTCTCTATTCTTTTTCTCTAACAAAAGTGTCTGTATAACTATGTATAATAAAAAGTATACACCGTTTCAATTTTTTAAAAGTAATTTAAGTACTATAATTCAGTTTCAACGGTAAAATTAATTACTATAGAAGTGGTTTTAGATTAAGCGCTTTCCTGATATAAATAAATATTAGATTATTGAAAAATATTTAATTACTATACATAATTCTAATAAATTATAAATATAGCACTGAACTAAATAGGAACTAAATAGGAAGGTTATTCTCCCTATGTGTATCCTTACCGATACATATAAAGCAGAAAAGATATAATTAACAAAATCGGCAATAGTTAAAAATCCATCTTACTTGTTATTCTTATGTACTTATATCGGACGGAGATCGCAATACACCCGCGCGGGTAGTATATATAATGGTGTATAATACACGCTGCACGACAAGGGCGCCTCTAGACAGCAGCATCAACAGCTCGCCTGAATGCGCTTGAATGGCATTCCTTGCGCCAGTTTTCCGAAGCAGCGAAGATCAACTGCAGCAGCAGTAGCAGCGACAGTCCGTTGCATATATGTATACATGTGTGTGTATATATATATATATATATATATATATATATATATATATATATATATCCATCATCGACAAAACAACAAGTCGCAGATCGCCGCGAGCGTATATATACTCCGCCAGCGTCCTTGGCCGACCGCGAAGCTGGCTCAGGGACGGCGCGCGAATTCGATCGCGGATGCGATTCGCGCGGGGAGTAAAAGATCCTCGAGAGATTGCGTACAGGGCAATCTTCCATCAGCGGCGACGGCGGTGTATGCCTCCTTAGGGAAACAGTATTTTTAGCCTCTAATTGCAGCCATCGGCGGCGCGAGTGCGGGAAAGGGCGACTTTTTTTTACTCTCGCTCTCGACCCGATTTTCTGCTCCGTGATTTATGTGAATCTTTAATTCTTCGACTTGGCCTCACGCGTCGTTTAATATGGAGCTGGCGTTTTTTGCAGTCATTATTAAAAAAAAGAATCTTTTATATTTTAAGAATGACCGCAATGTTTTTAATTATCATTTATTCGTTTTATTATTTGAAATTATTATTTTGATATTATTAAAACTTTTTTCATTATTTATAATGAACATATTATAATAATATATCATTTGTATATTAATAATACTTTCAAAAGCCATTTTAATTATTATAACATTTTTTGTTACGATTATCTAGACATAAATATTTTGAATATCTAAATAGAGCTGAGTATTTTGTAAGAAGAAGAGGGGAATAAATATAAATCTTTTTATATTATATAAAAAATCTAAAGATAAATCGATATGTAATAACTACTGGTGATAGTAGTAGTAGTAGTGGTAGTCGTACTCATCGAAGTTTAGTAATAAAATTACTGGTAGTAGCAGGAGTGGTATATTTTGTAAAAGCCGCCTCCCATCGAAATCCTTATCGAAATAATTATCTGAAATAACACGTATGATTCTTCACCAATTGTTTAAGTATCATATAACACTCTCGAACCAGCCGTGATGAAGTTGGAAAATAATCAAAAGCCATCAAAGCACCCACCCTGTCCGAAAACAAATGTTCCAGCTGTTTACAATTCCAAACCTTCTAGAATAGTCAAAGTAATGGATACTAATTAATCCTGTAATGCGGATACAGAAATTCTCCTCCTCACACGAATTCCCATGTTACTATTTTTTCTATAGATATCAACAGATCAACCGCCACTCCTTTCCAGCCCTCTGAATTTTCTATAAACCAAATATCGCCATCAACAAGAAAAACAACGCTGCTTAAGGGAGTACGGTTATTTCAGAAGGTTTAACAACTAACGTTAGAGAAATTTTAGTACTAGAAACTGTAAAAAGCTGCTATGATTTAATGATAAATTAAGGGTTACAGATGAGCTACGAGATACGTACATGGAACAAGAAACTTTAGGTATGAATATCTAACACAAATTTTCGATAGTTAAATCACTTTGAGTAGCCTAATCAATTATTGTTCCTATGATAAGATCCCTAGCCTTCTGCGAAAAGAGCGGAATAATCTCATTCATATCCAAATATTGGAAGGAAATAAAGGATTATATTACTAATATGACTTTACTAAAAATGACAATTAAGCAACTTACTGACTTCTATATTCCTAAATCAGGTTATCTTCAGGGTGAGATCTAACTTCAGAGTCACCTATATTTCATCGGAGTTACGGGCTAGTAGTTTACTACACATGTCAGCTTCCATCCATCATTTGTCCCGTTCTTCGCTGAATTTGACACAGGATTTCTTATTGGACTTCCTTATCACAACTTTTTTATTCGACACTGATATCTTAACAACTATCCTAGTAACATCTAGGGCAGTTTTTGCTTTCCATTAAAGCTTTCTGTTCTGTATGCATTCCAAGTCTCTCTAACCATAAATAACTATATGCTCTATCTTGCTCATACCTCTTTCATGGTTCGTACCTATGCTGGCTGAAATTACCGATTAACCCAAAAAGACGATTCTTCAAACGAGTTCACTCCCTGATTTATTTCGAAATGCCTTTAATACTAAGAATAATTTTCTCTAAAAATTTGCATGGATTTTTGTTCATCAATTTTCACTAAAGAAACGTGAGTTTCTAATGTATACTTTTGGATTTTTGGGATTTCAGCTGAAACCTTAACTGAGCATTGTTTAATAGCTCATCTGAATCTCTATCTTTTGCCTCATAATGATTGAGGGAATCGATGGAAATAATGAGTATAATGTTATTTACTTGTTATGATATTTCGACGACGTGTATTGTCGCCCTCTTCAAACTTTCATTTATTAAAACATAAATAATACTACAAGTATATATAATTTGGATATAAAAAAGGAATTCATTTACTATTTGTATCTAAATGATATATTTATATCTTTCTTAACAATACTATAATCTAGGTATTAATAAATGAAAATAATTAGAAAAATATAGTTCCAGATACAGATTGCACATCGGACATAATTTCTAAAAAAATTTTATATAAACTACGCATGAACTTGTAAGTCAATAGATATTTTATCTGAAATTTCACTAATATTACAATAATGCCATACAGATTAGGAACACTGTATATTTCTGGATTATAGAATACATCATACTATTTGTAACGTCCAATTGAAGAATTTTATATCAAAAAGTATACCACATTGGACAGACTACATGTCTATAAAGTATTTATGTATATAAGTAGATACATAATATACGACTATTAGTGGCGTGTTATATTAGATATTCAAAACTGCATTTACTGCTTTTAGATTATTATGAAATAATTATCATTAGAATGACAATAGTAATATAACTTTTTATGCTTTTCTCCTAAATTAAAGGAATTATTTGCAATATTTTTAGTTTTTTAATACTTTTTCAATTTCGTGCATTGAAAATTTACAAAATAACCTTTATCAAGATATAATTTATCGAAAGTCCCATCAAATCAACAATTTTTTCTCTCATATTCATAGAATGAAATGTTTCATAAAAGCTTGATCAAAGTTCTAGATGATTTTATAAGCCTTAGTAAAAAAAATTTATACGATATTGGCTTTCAAGCATAAAACTTGATCCATCAAGGATCTGTTAATGCTTATAACAGCATCATTACGTTATTCGTTCCATACCTATAAGCTTAGAGAACTTAGGTACGTTAATCATTGTAGACTGGTACCAAATGAAAATCATAGTAGTACTTTCCCTTTATACTCCAGAAACCATTGACAATGTATTATTAATTAATCTACTTGTTAATCTACTTTTAGGTAAAATTCAATCGATTACTGAATGCTGCTATCGCTGTGGCATTATCAGGTTTCTGTTGTTTCACTTATTGATAGTAAAAATGGTCATTTTAGACAGATTTTGATAGATGAAATTAGAATAGAAATAAATTATTGTAAAAAATGAATGAACCATGAATCATCGAGCCCAAATCATGGCCATTGCTTGAACACTTGGATATATTGTATGATCTTAATAACTTGATGCAGGAGATTTATTGAACTTTATCTGTCAAGGGTTCGTGTTATACAGACATGTTCGAAGCCTTCGCCCGTATAAGAATTGGAACGTGCATTTACTTGTGTTCAAAGTTAATATAAAGATATATCTCGGAAATAAAAATAATGAAACTGCACTAAATTGACTTAAAAATAAGACTGTATATTTTAAGCATAATTATATATATATATATATATATATATATATATATATATATATATATCCATAAAATAATTGGAAACATTGCAGATGCTATAAATGAGGTGATTAAACGAGGTAAAAGTAAAAGCTTGCGTAATCATATTATTAAGGATTGATATGATGACTTATCTAAGTGGAAGAAAAATCGCTATCAGTTCCCACCGTATTGCGAATGGTTCATCAGGTCTAAAAGAACATTGCTTAGATTTGTTGCATTCTTTTGATTTCGAAAATGTAAAATTTGTGGAACAAGGTATTAAAAATAAATAGAAGGAAACTCTTTCAACTGTTCATATTTTAAGAAATCGCAACTATATGAATTTAATGTTAAAATCGAGTAAATTAAATTGCACTTAGAATTCTTTATTAATATAAATTTTATTTTTATATTTAAAGTTAAATAGGGTGGAGGTTCGGTATGCATGATTGAATTATTAATATTTAGTTCAAGCCCTGATGATGAACGGAGGCAGTTTAAAACGTTGGACGAAATAAAGTTACAGATGTGATTTAAAGGCAATAAAATTATCCTTTCCTAACAATAAATATAACAGATTGAATTGGGGTGCTTATAAATACGGAGAGTCTCACTATCATTCTATAATTAAAATTACATTAATTTATAAAGATACATTAAATAAGCTACTCGTGGTCTCTACCGTCTACGGTTTTTTTCAATATGAAAAATAAAAAATATTTACATTTCAAAAAAATTAGTTGTAATATATAATAAAAAGGAAAGAAAATTTAGTGTATGTTTGACCCTAGGTCACTTGTTGAGCTGATCAGTAAGATTACAAGTGACCTAATCTTAGAGACCACCAATAGGTATCTGGTTTTATCAAAGATACCAGATATTTTTCGAAACCCCTGTTACCCACATTCACATATAATCCATACATATCTTCCTATAAATAAGGGCAAAGATTTTTCAAACTTTAATAAAAATTTGAAAAACGACGGTCAAATTTTTA
Organism: Sycobia sp. Sy_11; assembly: GCA_018907035.1. NCBI lineage: Eukaryota > Metazoa > Arthropoda > Insecta > Hymenoptera > Epichrysomallidae > Sycobia > Sycobia sp. Sy_11. The sequence continues at coordinate 1,139,469 of JACCIC010000060.1, read as the reverse complement.
TAGTAATGCGTTTAATACTTTTTAAAATGTTTGTCAACAAACTATTATAATATCAAATTAACTTTTCAGCTTATCTTAGAATTTATAAAACTAATCAACTTATTCGTCTAATATATTATCCACATAATTACTTTTTTACTCATAATTTTGCTAATTCCCTTCGTATAAGTTTAGTAAAAATTTATCTGTTCTAATAGTAAATTCATAATAACAATAATTGTGACCTAATCAATCAAATTTGTTCACAATAATTTCATAAAATTAGACCATAATACGCCTTTATACTTGCAATAAACTTTAAAAATAAAGTCATTAGTATATATCACATCACAAAATTTCTAGGGGATGAACTTTAAGTTTTTATTTACAAAGCTTTCATTTTTAATTTCTTTTACATGATTTATAACAAATCGAATCATTTATGCTAAATAATAGAATTATTTAATTCATTATCTATGTGTTATCTATATCTATTTCCTATTCATTTTTTTCTTTATTTTAAAAATTTGATCGATGATTCACGGATAACTCATCGCATCATTTAGATTTTCAATTTTAATATTGATCCTTATATATGATACACCTAATTCTATAATATTCTATATTGTCATTTTATTAAAACCAAAAATTAGTAATAAAATGAAAATTAATATTCTAGGAGAATCCATTTATATATAAAAAATAACATTTTAATCGATTTTCCGATTATAGATATTTTGTTGAGATCGTTTTAAATCATAAAATTCAACGATAATTTCCTTACTTTTTTACGTATTGTAAACTAACATGAATCGACTATACGTTCGTCGAAACTTAAAAAGCACCTATTGACAATATATGTGAAATTTCACACGATCCATTGTTATTTTCTATATTTATATAGTCGTTATCATTTTTTATAGTTTCAATTCATGTATGCTCCACTAGATCAATAATATTACACAAATAAACTACATGAATTTGTTTAACCTGCAATTTGCCGGCGATGAATTATATAACAAAACTGAAAAAATGACGGTAGGACAATGAATATTAATTATAATATTTTGCGAGAATACAATAAAACGAGTTTGGCGTCGTTCAAATTAGCGCGTTTTATCTGGACTGAAAAATCACAATCAATCTACATTTCAGTACAGCAATAAAATATTATACGTAAGACATCTCTTAGATCATAGCCTCCTTAAATTACGAAGCATAAAATGTTTAACGATTCTTTTTAAAATTAAGGAACGAAGCTACTGTAAGTTCGTAAGATACTCGGAAACTCGGCTGCGAGGACGGAGGAAAAGAAAGAGGAGCGACCGGTATGTAGAGAAATGAACGCGCCACCGATTAATTTTATTCCTCCCTCTCCTAATCTCCTTCTCTTCTTACTTTATGGCCCGCGCAGCGAGTGCGGAAGTAGATTTCAAAAGGATGCCGATTGCGTACATATATATATATATATATATATATATATATATATATATATATATGTATATATATATATATATATATGTGTGTGTGTGTATCAGGCGCACGTGCGAACGCGTTCTCCTCAACAGGTAGTATTCTATTAGAGGAGCAAAAAGAGCGCACCTATATATACTTGTTTAGATGGGGAGGAGTATCGGGGAGGAGGACCAGTTAGTTGGGAGGGACGAGGTGGAAAGCGATATATATATAAAAGAAAAGGGGGACAATGTATGTACAGCACAGCAGCTCTCCCGATGACTCACCTTTACCGCCACCGATGAAGACCTGCCGCCACATTCCCTCCTCACGCTTAATACTCCTCGCCGCCCACGTGACTTCGCCGGGCGTGCGCGTGACTCACTCGGCGGCGGCTTCTTCGAAGAGTGGCCCGGGTTCCGTGTAAAAATCTCGCGCTTGCGAGAGATATAAAATGTGTGTGTGTGTGTGTGTGTGTGTGTGTGTGTGTGTGTGTGTGTGTGTGTGTGTGTGTGTGTGTGTGTGTGTGTGTGTGTGTGTGTGTGTGTCTGCGTGTGTGTGCGTGTGTAACTCTGTTGTATCGCGTGCGCGCGAAGGCCCGCGCGAGAGGGGGCGCGCGCCCGCGCGTCGCAGCCATCGGCATCGTCGAATATTTCGAAGCGCGCATCGCGAAAGTTACATTATATCGGATATAAAAATACACGTGCGTACATGTTTGTGAGCAAGTCTACGAGACTTTTCGCCTTATAGAAACTTCTATGTTTTTTTAGAAAATAGAAGTTGCACAAATTATTTAACAAAAAGACGGTACTGCATTATTAATCTTATGAAGAAACTATATTTAGTGTGCCAACATTTTAAATAATATATGATTTTTTCATCGAGTTAACAAAAAAAGAACTGGCAGAGTTTGTTGTGTTTTTATTTTTGACTGAATAAAAAATAATTCCTTTCGGGGAGGTTGAACAAAAAAATTTCCTGAAATTTTGCATCAGCACTAAAATCCATAAACCATAAAAACTTCTAAAAGCTCAATCAGTAACTCTAAAAAAATGAACAACTATAAAATTAAATCAAGATGTTTCAAAGGTGTGCGCACTATGAAAATGTGTACATTTCTAAGTAATTGTAAAAAATTCCTTTTTCTCAGAAAATGACAAAAATTCATTGTTTTTGAAATAACACAAATAAATGTTTTGTGTTTTACAAAAATGAGAGAATTTTTATTTTTAACCTGGCTGCGTTAGTTTTTTTTATCGTCTAAAAGAATTCCGTTCATTTTTTGCATTGTGCACTATCCATTCAGAAATGGTACAAGATTAGAAAACGTTCCTCAATTACTCCAAAAATTATTATAGATAGTAATTAGTTATATATAAAAAAAAAAACTAAAAAAAGTTTTGTCGTTGAATTAAAAAGTGTAATCTTGCTTTTTTTAAATTGAAAACAATTGCCCTTTTGTAATGATCCCATAAGCATATATTATTTCCTTTTTGAATAACTTTCAATCATGCTTAATAATAAAATAATCATGTATTAAATATAAACAATTTTTGAACTGTAATACTAATTTGCTTTGATTAAATAGGAAAAAAAGCTGTTTTTCCAAAAGAAAATAGAAGTTTATAAAAAAGAAATACAGTTTTGTTATTATTTAAAGCTATATGTGCGCTTTAAAAAGAAAATTAATTTCTTGTCCAAATGTTCGAGTCCCCTGCATTTGCTCCTATGCGCTGTGCCACTTGTCCGCGGCAAAATAAATGGATTGCCGGCGCTCATCGTCCGGGAGGAGATGTTGGGGGGGGGGGGTCGGCCACCGAGGGAGGATTTGCTATAGATTTGATGGATGGCATACTTAGGTAGAGGCAGATAAAACCTTAATTACTTAGTGCTGATGAGCGACGAGAGGAGTTATAATGGCAAAGTAACGGAGGGTGCACGAATGCTCGACGTTTCTTTAGGGGTTCGTTTTGTACGTTATTTTTTCCCTTCTTTTGCCACGACGGCGGCTGCAGCGGCGGCGTAATTTCGCGGATTATAATTATATTCCGTAATTTGCGTCAGTCCATTGTCGCACTTTTTCAAGTCAAACGAGTAAGTCTGTACATGTTTTCAAGCTTAATATCTATTATTACTTTAACATCGACGATATCTATATTCTGGACTCGAAAATTACAATTACAAGTTTACAGAATTACAAAATTACAAGTTTCGTAAATAAAAATCATCTTAAATTGTCATTGGCGTGTGGAACTCTCAAATAAATTAATGACACTTGCAATGTAATATATATGTTTGTAATTATTTATTCACAACATTTTCTGAAAATAAAATAAAGTTTATAATCAAAAATAAACTGATAACTCTGTAGAAAGATTATAAAAATATTCAGTTCAAGTACAAGACATTTTTCCTTTCGGCTTTAAAAATGACATCAAAAATATGTTAGAATTAAGATGATCATTATTTGAAAAGTTGATTATTAAAGTAAATAGTAAGTGAGCCCTTTTCGTGATTTTAATCCGAGGGAACGTGTAATCTTAATCCGTTCCTGCGTATATATGAAATTTTTGAAGCAGTAATTTTATTCATTGGTGTTATAATAGAATTAGAATTTCGTAGTATCCAAAAACATTTTGAGCTAACTGTTGTCAATGTTTTTGGGAGTTTTAGACCAACTGTTTTCAATGATTGTCTTTAAAATTATCTCAAAAATAATAAAAAAAATCAAAATAATATAAATAATGAAAAAAATAGATTTCGTAAGATGAATTTTTAAAAAATGATATTTTATTCTCTTTGCATTTTTTATACATCTTCTAACCACGAATCATGCGGTATCAATGTCTTGGATTTTATATAATCACAATCGTCCGCGTCTAAATTTTTTTTCAGTCGAAGAAATATAACTTTTTTCTTATAAAAATTTCAGTTATTTTTCAAATTTTTTAAATTAAATTTTTTAAAGTTAAATTTCATTAAATTTTTTCTAAGAAAAAAGATATATTATAAGTTAGCCTATCTTTAATTCTTTCACGATAATTCAACAGAATTTATAATTTTTTGAAATCTGTCGGAACCGAAATTATGCAATACGTCATTGAAATTTAGAGAAAAAAATGGTATTCATTAACGAATTTTAAAATGTTTTGGTTTCGGAAAGCCTTTGCTACTGGAATGTTTTTGTAACTGAGCCTAACATTTTTCAGAAGAAAAAAAACTGAAAACTGTACTCGATAAGAAAAAAGCGTCTTTGTTTCCATTTATGTTTTAAACAATTTTAAAGTCAGACAACTGGGATTATTTGAATTTGACGAACACGATTTTTGATATTTTAATTTTTCAATGGTAAAATTTTTTCAAAGAATTTCATCGGAACCATTAACAAAAAGAGCATTGTATAAGAAATCCATAATTTATTTTATGATGTGCATTAAACAATAATGGTTTAAAGCAAAAACTCATAATATTGATGTATATATATGTATAGTATATATATTAGTAGTTATAAAATTCATAGTCGCGAAGGGTTCCAATTGTAGGATACTTTTCAGATATTTGCGAATCCCTCTTACGATGAGTTTAATGTACTTTATAATTGCATATGTAAATATTGAACTAGAATGAAATTTTTTCAATTTTAAGAATGTAATGGTGAACACTTTCTATTCCCCCCCCCCAGAAACAATAGTGCAACGGAAACTGATTAATATACATTTATTTTTAACATTATATTTAACTACATTAATTGAGATCTCGTTATATTATGACTATACTGTTTGAAATATTTTTGCATTTAATAATAGTCGCATCAGTTAAAGAGATATCACGAACGGATATGCTTATAAATATTAAACATTGTATTCTTATCGTTTACCTCACAGTTAAAAATAATTTTGCGATTTATAAAAGTTATTATTAGATTTTGCTTGTAATTATTTATATTCTCTTTTTTTTCTGTAAAATATCTAGAGCAATATTATTTTGCTCTAATTTTCGTTTATGTTCGCATAATAATAGTGTTTGTTTAAGTACGGTCTTTAAGATCTTTTTAAAAATAGTTTTTAAGAGAATTATATAGTATCTGTACTGCCGTTAATTGGGATGAACTCTTTGTATATTAAGTCCTTAAATGCCCATAACGTGGCTCGTAAACCCAGTTATAGATCGGATTATATACATATAATAAAATGTCATTTTATATATATATATATATATTGCACGAATTAAAGTGATAAAGCGTTAATGCAGTGCACAAATAAGAATCGTATATAATTTTTTACAAAATTATAAGGAAAAGAATTCGAAAATTATTTTCTGGCACACGATGTTGGACCGAGTGGTGTTTGCTGATTAGATAGCAGTGTATAACCGTGCGTATAAAACCCATATAATAATATCGGTTTCATTTCTGCATACACTTTGTAGCGAATCGCGGAGATTGGAGCAGAATCGGAGTTCAGTTCAACCACAAGTAGGCAAAATCAGCAAATAATAGCCCATGACATCATAGCGGAGTCTAGTGGCACTTTCGACCAAACGCTCGATAATACTCGTCTGTCTCCGTGGCTATTCGGTTCCTTTCCCTCCTTTCCTCCTGCCCTCGCGATCGCACTCGCTGTCTCTCTCTCTCTCTCTCTCGAAGACTCTTACTACTATTTTTGTCCTTTTTCCGCCCACACTCTACGTATATACCTAACCTGTTCGAGCGCGAGACCAGGCGAGAGTCGAGACCCACCTAACCTCCTCTCTCGGAACCGGACACACATCTAAAGAGCACTTTGGCTGTTTTACATGGTGTATACACAGAGAAAGAGAGAGAGAGAGAGAGAGAGAGAGCATGGGATCTGTGTGCGCGGGGCGCGCTGCTAACTCGAGGAGAAAGAGAGAGAGGTGTTCCCCGTCGGACGCGTGAGTCATCGTCGGTGGTTCTTAAATACAGTTTTAACGTGTGCTTTTCGCGAAACAGACTGCTATATATATCTCTGTTATATATCTGTATATATATTTTTAGACGCACCCCGCGTTTCCTTCTTTTCGGCTAAACCCGTTCGCTTTGGACGAGTCGTTTTTTTTCCCTCCACGGAGCAGCGCTCGGCCTCCCCCGTTGGGTGCCTACGGTATAGAGCATACCGTGCCTTTTGTATATATGTATATATAACCTAACGGATCTTTCGCGCGTCATCGTCATCGGCAAGTGCGTCCACGAGGCGAAAGGTGCTGGTTGTGCCGTGTGCGTGCGTGAATGTGCTACGGCGCTTTTCGCGCTGTCTCGTGATAAGAAGTGCGAGGCGAACGGGGGACCACCCCCACTTTTCATTACTGCATCGCGGTGCATTAGCGCGCTTTTTTTTTAACCTAGTCCGATAAGTCGTTGGTGCGTTGCGTTCGAAAAGCTAAACGTATTTACATATATATGTATGTCTGTATCTATATGTTAAAAAATATCATACACCGTTCGTCTGGTCGTGCTTCATAACATAACCTAGAGAAACGAGAGAGGAGGCCCGGGTGCCTGGAGAACTCTGAACTCTTGTTTATTTCGTCAGAGAGGCGGCGTGAGTTGTATACATATATATATATATTTTAAGCAGCGCCGCCGCATCAGCTGCTTCCCGGCTGTCAGCCCAATACACCAACAGGTGCGGATCAGAGTTTGAGATATAGGAAGATCCATCTCGGTGCTACTCGTGCCCAAAGTGTTTGTTATCGCGTGTTTTTTTTTTATTATTATTGTTGTTTTTTTCCTTTGTTGATTGGTGTCTGGTAGCGTAACCCCCCCCCCCCCCCGGGATTCCAGTGAGCTGGAGGGCAACGAGGAGACGATGAAGCTCGACGTCCCGGACGTGCTGTACGACAGCTCGAGCAACGTGTCCAGCGACAGCGCTGCGTCCCGGAGCAGCAGCTCCCGGATACGGGACGACTTTCTCTCTAGCTTCGGGAATTCGTACGCGCCGACCAGCAACAGCGTAAGCACCTATATATACATATTGCTGTAATGTCATTGCTTGGTCTTTCTTTTTTTGTTTTATTTTTTATTATTGTAAGCTATATAACAAGGTTCATCGTCTTTGACACATCGGCCGATCCGGCCCTAAATAACGCACCTTGCACACCTGTACACATGTGTACACGCATGCAAGAATAAGCGCGTGCAATGTTAAATATAGAAACATACAAGAGGCGCGGGCGCGGCCGTCGACGACGACGCCGCCGCATGCACGCGCATGCAACGTGCGCGGAGAGCGCGCGAGGAGAGGAATGCGCGGATTGACCATATAAAGTGGGGGGGAGGGGGTTAGAAGGTGCATCTCGCCACTGTTATATTCATTCGAGAGAGGCGCGTGACGAAAGCGCGCGAGGTATGGAGGTGTGCGCGTATGTATTACTGGCGAGTGTATGTGTGTGTGTGTGTGTGTGTGTGTGGTGTGTGTGTGTGTGCGCGCGCGCGCGCGCGTGTGTGTATAGGAATGTCGCCCGGGAGTCCCGGTCGTCTCGAGAGGAGGCGTTTATGCGCGCGCGCACACACACACATACATAAGATGCGAACTTCGTAAAAGAACATACCCATACGTAATTTACGCCTCTAATCACATATTGTACGTCTTTAAGTTTCACCGACCGTCGCTCGTGCATATGGAAACGCGCGACAACGTGCCTTTCGATCGCGCTTTCGATTACACCTATAATAAAAGCAGTATCTCTCTCTCTCTCTCTCTCTCTCTCTCTCTCTATCTCGATGACTGGGATATTTCGGAGTTATATCTAATATGCGAATAACGCGCACGATAGCGTGTAGAGTGAACGCATATATATATATATATATATATATATATATATATATATATATATATATATATAAAACAATACAGGCGCAGTTGGCTTATTTTTCCGATGCTCATATACATGTGCAGTGTTATGTAATCCGACTGCCGCGGCGGGAAGACTGCGCGAGATCGGCTGCTTCCCGTATAAACTATATACTATAAATAATGTTGGTGTTGTTGCTGCTGCTGCTTCTGTTCCGATGTACGATAATGATACCGAAATAAAATCGCCAAAAATTCCTTTACGCCGACGAGGTTTGCATAATGCATGAGAAAATTTCGTTACGAGCACAAAGTTTACAAAATATATTGTATCACGGGATATATATTGCGTTATTGCAATGTCAGTCGATAATCAAATTCTGATAAATCTGTGCCCTAAATATTCCTAAGATATATGTGTATATATATATATATATTTAATTAATTATTTATTTATTTAGTTCTTCATTTATTTATTTAGTTATACATAAAAAATAATCATTTGATTTTAATCAATTTTAAATTACGAGTTTTCAAACGCAAAAATTTTTGTATGTCTGGATAATCATAGATAACAAATAGAAATAATCGGTAACCAGTGAATGTATAATATATCCGATGGAGTCTCTGTTCCTTGTAGACAATTGCAAAAATTAAAAAACCGCGTAATGCAACTTTAACCTGAAAATCTCTAGCGCAGTGGCCACCCCCCTTACACCGTGTGTGTGTGTGGACGCGCGCGCTCGTGCGCGAACATAATATTAATCTATACAGCAGTATCTATTTTAGGATTAATTCGCGAAATAACTCGCTTACGAGTATATAAGCCGCCCGCGCACCTGGGAGAGGGGGGGGGGAGAAAATTTAACGCGACCCCCGGGTATGCGGACGCAACGCCTCGCGGCTCAGCCGCGGGGGTCATTGCACAAAGCGCGGGCGATTTCCGAGGCCACGGGATTAAGTATAATATGCGGATACGAATTGGCGCTGGACGCTTCTTTATTATTATTATTATTATTATTGTTAAAACGAAATCCAGAATTCTTATTCGCGCGATCGGTGAAAGTCGATGCAGTTGAACCGACATTTTAGCCAATTATACGCGTATTTTCAAGTTGATGCTATAGCTATTATTATTAGTGTTATTCCGATTTTCTATCAGGACCTATAGAAATGCCTTAACGATCGAATTTTTCGATTTTTTAAAATTAAAACAATGACGGTTTCGTGCAATATTAAAAAATAATAAATCTCTGTATAGGTAGAGATAAAGTAATATAGTCTGATATATGTTTTATCTAGCGTGTTATAGTGGAGACCAAATTGAACTGATTGAAGGCGATTGACTCTGGTTTCAAAAGGTTTTGATTGGCTAAGAAAACGTCCATCGCGTGTACGAGGACGTCGCCGAACGAAAAGAAATATATAACTGTTAAGAATGTACAGTTAGCAGATTTTTCAAATGAGGCGACCTTATATTTTTATTAAAAAATAGACGTTTGTACTTGAAATATTTATGAAAAGGTACTACTATACTTTATAATCCCATATCATATGTAAAAAATGAATCAAAACAATATAATGGTTTGCTTTACATTTTCATTTAACAAATAATGTAATAAAAAAATGAAATAAAAATAATTTCTCGTGTATTTTTATTTCTCGTAATAATGTTAATACATGTATATTATTGAAAAAGATTACTCTTATACCAGCAGTAAATGACTGGTTGCTTGTCGCATTTAATTTTGACCATTTTGGTCCACTCTTTATGACTGTCCATAAAACATTCTACGTCTATATTATCCAAAAGACATTCTAAAAAGAATGAAATCTGGAAATGTTCGTAGCTTTCGATCAAGGGACACAATGAAATCTTACTTCGAAAAAAAAATGTAAAAATGCAGATATTAAGGGCAGTCTTCGTTGGCAAATGCCCTTTCTACGATACGGAAAAAATCCTTGATGCATCACTTGCACTCGTAATTCAACTTTCTCATGTATTATGCTTTAGTTTTATTTCATCCAGTAATGTTGTTTTTTATTGATTGCACAATCTGAAATTTTACTAATGTGCACAATGCTTTTAAATATTATTTCCGCCGTATTTGTTATAATTTTGTTCGCTTCCGATAGAAATTGCATAACATATTTATAGCTTCCCAATCATAATACATCCTTTCGTTGATTCGTAATAATATTATAATGTGCCATAATAATCTATGGTATACAAGATATTTCTATAAGCTTTTGGAATGATTTAATTGTACTTATGTCGACTGCCCATACACAAATTAATAAATATTTTTTTATTGGTCTTACAGTCCAATCAATTCAATCTAAAAACAAAATTAAAAAATAAAAATAAAAATAAATAAAAATAAAATAAAAATTAAAAATAAAAATTAAATTAAAAATTAAATTAAAATTATAATGACAGTCAGACTGTCCTTGTTTACATTCACCCCCGTAGACTAATCTGAAAATAAAATATTAGCTGAAAAAATTCTTTGTTAGTAAAGTGCAGTCTGACTGTCCCTGATGAGGAGCCGTAGCGAGCTCGAAACGTTGGACAAGTCTTCAATTAGGTAAGGGTGTTGGGGACAGTCAGACTGCACTTTACTAACAAAGAATTTTTTCAGCTAATATTTTATTTTCAGATTAGTCTACGGGGGTGAATGTAAACAAGGACAGTCTGACTGTCATTATAATTTTAATTTAATTTTTAATTTAATTTTTATTTTTAATTTTTATTTTTATTTTTATTTTATTTTTATTTTTTATTTTTATTTTTTATTTTATTTTTAGATTGAATTGATTGGACTGTAAGACCAATAAAAAAATATTTATTAACTTTTGAAATGATGTTATTTTTTTTACGTTTGATTATTTTTCAATCGCATCAATACTATTTGTGAAATTCTTTTAGCTTTTAGATTAAACTTCAATATATAAAATATTTTCAATTTCCAGCAGGAATATATGTTAAATATCTTTTTGAGATATCGCGCAATGTAAATAAACTGTCAAAATTTGATTAGACACCTTAAGATTTGCACTTTTACAGATTACAATTTTTTGTTACAATAAAAAGCGTATACAATACAATCAAAGATTATAAAATAAACTTAGAAGAATCAGCGTGAATTTTCACACACACACTCTGTTAAGTAAGGGCATGTGTACGTCTTAATTAACTCAAAAATTGGCGTAAGACGACTTCCTTGCGTACATGCTCACGTATTCCGAAGCACGACGCGATAATATTAATAAAAGATGTCTAATCACGTTCAGCGTTAATAATCGCTCGGCAGCTCTGCAGAACGTCCCGATGGAAGGTGTTTTCAAAATGCGAAATGCACAAACCTTCCTCGCTGGGATTGTCGTCGGGCGATTGCGCAAGCCTGCCTAACGTCGCAGTGACTTTTGCGCATTGCCAGACAGTGCAGAGGTGGCTTCGTTTGTGTTATGGGATCATTGTCCGCCTGCAGAAATCGATCCTGACCAACTGACAATTTGCCGGTCGGTTTAACAACGAATTGAGATTCTTGGCAAAGAGGCGGAAACGACACACGGCCGTTGTAACGATGTCCCGGATGAAATAACTTCAGGAGGAAGACCACCTGCCCTCCGTACGTTCGAATAATCCCCGTCAAACGATTCTTCGTAGAAAAGAACGTTGCTCCAATAGCGATCGGTGTTTGTCCGCAACACCAAATCGCTCGTTTATAGTAACGTGCTCTTCTGACACTTTATACCATGGTTTCTCCATCGTACTTGGTCATTTCGGATTTTTTTGGCACGCCAATATTTCGATTTTTAATGTAAATTTTTTTAAAAGCCCAAAGATAGAGCTAATGTATGCACCAACTCGGCGACAAAAGCTTCTGAGATCTATACTATTTACGGACTGCGAATAATGCCGTGCACATTTTTACTCAACAGAAGAAAAAAATATTATCTTCCAGAACACTTTTGTTTTATATCTAATTGTGTGACTAGAATTTTTTCATCAATTAAGGACCAGTTTCAGCAATTTTTCTAAAATATTGACGTAAGCGTGAGCAACCCTGAAAAACTTCAACAACAAAAATAGAATAAATAAGTTTACATCGTGTATTAAATTTAAATATTGCTCAATGCCGCTTATATGTTGGTGCAAACTGCTTAAGCTCATGGTACCTACTTCATATAATGAAATTCATGTATACACAAAGAGGAAAAAAGGTAACAAGAGTATAACATCGTGGTTTTTCATTTTCTGCGCTTTCCAAATAATGGAGGTCGATACTATGTTTTCGAAAATACCAAAATTGAAAATGTATACGTTTTCAAGAATAACGATAAATTTGTTTATTTCATATGTTTCCTATTTCATAAGCGTATAAACGTTGTAAAAATAAAGTTTATTGAAAATATTTTTTGTTAATCTCACATTATATAATAATAATTTTTCTAATTATGTAGCCTACCTCGTCAAATACAAAATCAAATGTATTTATCCTTTCTGCATTGTATCGACAATTTATACAGGTATAATAGAACATGAATCTCTTCATATCCCTATATCCCTTTTTAATATCAGCTTGTCAACATATTAAATCTAAAAGTTAGAAATGAATGACGAATCGCGCATCTTTATCACAACCTTTTTGCATGGATGTCATTATAGTTTTCCAAAATTGTTTGTATAATATATGGCCACTTATTTGCATTCTAAAAATGGAGAAGTGATCGCCAGAAAGATAATGTACAGGTTGAGCCATTTTAAATCGACGACTAGAATATCTCCATTGTTGAAAGTTACACCTGAGGAACTATAAAATAGAATATTTTATCTCTGGCGTGAAAATGGATTATTTACCTCGTGGGATACAGCTTATGCTCGATATAAATGAGAGAGTTAAATCTTACGAGGTGAATAATTAATTTACACAACTACTACTGTTGTACGATATTTTACGTTACGATACCCGAAAAATCATGATAAAATTATGATTTTGAGGTTGTCATAATGGAATTATTATTTACACAAAAGCTTTTCGTAATACTGAGAGTCATTATCTGATTGGAACTCGATATTGTGGGATAGATCAACTTGCAGGGTCTTTTTAAGGTCGTCTCAAAATAAATCATAATTTAATCAAATAAAATCCCTATATTTTTGATGACTAAATCGAGAAAAAATGGAACATTTGACTTTAATACTGCATAATAAGTCTTTAGTTAATATCTACTGAAAAGAAAATATCCACCGTACAAGAATTTCCTGATCCGGCTACGAATTATTATTATAGTATGTATATCATAGGAGGAAACCAAAAACGTAATTCGGTATTTGCGCAATCGTCGAGTATAGTCTGGCACCCGTGTCGCGACGACTATTGCCGGTAGACTTTGTAAATACAGAAAAATACTTTGGGCTACAATGTAGACAATCTGTTCGTGACAGAGTCCGACGTGGATGATTCGCAAGATCTATATAATATAATATGCGCGCGGTTGTCGCGCGGCTGCGAGATAATTTGTATAGCATTATATATACATTTCGATGAGCTATATATACATACATATATATATATATATATATATATATATATATATATATATATATATTGAGCAACTTCGCAAATGGGACTTTATTCGATAACGTTGCCGGCTTTCGTGAGAGGATACGTTCCGAGGATCTTACTCGCGTCACGTCTACATTGTCGTTTAAGCGAAAATTGTTTCGTCGAATTATAATGAAGAAATGAAAGATAATATTACCTGATCAGATGCTATATGTGGACTATGAAATTGAGATTTTTTAACTTGAAACTGGAGCTTATAGCCGATATAACGACAATACGATATTTGAACTATCCTTCGTTTTCAATACAATCGACAAAAGTATTTCGTACAAAGAAATGCACCATTTTAATCACATTTGGACTAGTTTATATAGGTCTGTGATAAATAATTACACAAATATAAAGTGTTGAAATGGTAACTTGTATAAATAAGATCCAATTTAAATGAAAGATGCTTAATTGGCGCTCTGTTCTTCATCACATTAAATTATAAATTTATATTCTAAAAATGGATTACATTGTTCCAAAACTGGATATATATATATATATATATATATATATATATATATATACACCAAAATTGAAATAACGTCTTTTAAGATAAAATAATATACCTATAACTTGAACAACAAAGCTCTTCTTACACAATCCGTTAATGCATAATGAACATAGAGCTCGATTCTTAGTTTTCGAGGCACAAATGGTATTCATAGCAAAAAAAAAAAATAAAATAAGTAAATAAATTATAAAGCTCGCTGGATGACGAAAAACTAAAAAACAATATCAGCATTCTATTAAGAATCTATTTTAACGAAAGCGTGTATTTTTTTGCATTAGGAAGCGAATTTAGTTTCCGATCTTCACGTTTAGATGACGATATAAGTAGTATGAAAAGTCAGATGTGTCGGATCTAGTACTTAATTTTAAGTTTTTGAATTTACCAATAAAATTCAGTTAACAGACGCCATCATTTGTGTACACATTATGATTTTTTGATCAGTGAAAAATGAATCCTGATAAATCTTTTTTTCGACATGTCCTTTTGCACTATTTGGTTTTGAAAAAAAGTTTAGCAGAAACTTATCAATTGCTTCAAGCATATTATGGCGAACAAGCTTTATCGCCTATAACATGTAAAGAGTGATTTCAGCGGTTGAAAGTGGAGATACTGATTAATGACAAAGAACTTTTTGGACAACCAAAAAAGTTTAAATGTTTATAAAAAGTAATAAATGTTTATATTTGTAAATAACATTTTATCTTACCCTTCCAGATCCCTTTCTTGATAACATGATATCTCACACTCTTAAATTTTATTCAAAATTTTAGATTGTGTAGAAAAATGTTAAAAAGTGATTGCGTAAAAGTATTTATACAAGCAATTTTCATAAGTATCTATTCTATGCTCTAAACATTCAAACATATTTTATAATATATACAACTAAATACCGAGAACTATACGCCGCTATGTCCTCGTATTAAACCGACTATTGACGTACTTTGCTTACGAAGGATAACAGCTTTGTAAAAAATGTCCAAATATCTTACTTTTGCTAAATAAAGCTATTTGAAGAAAAAAACTAGTTACAGATAGAATATTTAGATGATAAATGTGATAAATATTTTAGTTAAATTTACAACTTTTACCTGGAACATTTTTTGAAGTACTCCAAATTATTTGATATATACCATATGATTCTTCTAGATTATTCTTACATTTGTACAATTTTCACCAGAAATGAACTATTTTTTTTTAAATTTTCTAGGTACACCTAGTCGAAAATATATCCCATCAAATTAGCAATAGCATATTCCACACTTGTCTCATCACTTAATAATGTTCGAAGATACACTGAGTGAATACGCTAGAATGTATCTTCTTTAATACATTCCATTGTTTCTCGGAAGAAACTAGAATAACAAAATATGCGTAGACGTAGTCAGTTGGTCAAGACATGTTCCTCCGATTTGTATAAATTATCTAATAAAGTAATAAACATAAGCATTGCATCATAGAATATAATTTTATATCTTACTAAAGAAAAAAATATTAATAACAAAATATTCTATGCTTATTATTTTAGCACAATGAACAAATAACAGTAAAGTAATTGCTGATTAAAAAAAATTATAAAACACAGATTTTCTTATAGGATGACGAAGTTTAAATTGTTTTTCCTTAATGTTTCGTGTATATGCGTAAGAAATTACTTATTGATAATTAAATATTTCACAATTATACATAAGCTTTGTTTGAAAAGGTAACCGTTATCATTTTTTTTTTCAGCACAAATGAACCTTTTAACAAGCTTTAAAACGAATTGAAAAATTCTTGGATATCGTAAAATTAGTTAACGAGATAAGCTCAATGCGAAATGTCGCAGTGCTCGGGAGAGGTGAAGTGGGGAGGGAGGGGGGGGAGTATAAGACTCCACTCCGCCGAGAGCCGCACACTTCAAAGGCTTCGGAGTATATAGATGAGCGATAGGAGCAAGTGTCGCCCGTGCGTATATATACACTCGTATGGACCGTTTAAGTGTATCTTGCACTTGCTAAATAACGCGCGCGCGCGCACGCGCACGGCAAATGCTAAAAATAATCGCGTAATCCAGGAGGGGATCGGTCGCTCGCGTCGCCGCTAAAATTACCGGCGCGTCATCGCGAGCGGCTGTGCCGCTCGCACGGACTCGCTACGAAAAGAGAACCTTTCGCGGGAGCGCGGTGTCCCCCCGCTCCATGGCGTGCGAGAGAGAGAGAGAGAGAGAGAGAGAGAGAGAGAGAGAGCTTGACCCCGAACTTCTTTCGTACAGCGTTAGAAGACTTTGGAGTCCTCGTGCGTACGTACTTCGTTTTTTATCTATATATATATATATATATATATATATATATATATATATATATATATAGTGTACGTATGTGCGTATACGTGTTCGTGTATTCCCTTTTCCATTTGAAATACCAGTAAGAGTCGATTCTGCTTCGCGCATAACTCGAGGATGGAGCCAAATGTGGCACCTTTTATCGCTTTCAAAGTTGCGCGCGTTTTTTTTTTATTTCCTTTTTGTTGCAAAAGTACGTGTTCTCTTTTTCATGACATTTGGATCGAACGAAACATACTTTATTTACTCTTTACTCGTCTTGTAACGAGTACAGTACATACACGCTTTTGCGGCTGAAATGGAAAAGTTATGTCATCTAATGTAATTAAAATTCTCACTCGATATTACACCTAAATCCTGGTTATCGATTTGTATACATATTATGTATAATCTTTTAAAAACAAATTTCGTTGAATTAGTTGAAAATGTCATTTCTTAACTCTTTTATTTTGGAATAAAATACACATTTCGTATATAAGATTAATAAAAATGACTGACGACGTTTATCACATGGATTACTAGAAAACGATATGTGTATCCACTACCGGTCAGTCAATTGTTTATAAGCATGCTCCTGCTGATGGAAACTGATTTTTTTTGTTGTTCGATCTAATTTTCTGCTAAAGGTTTCGATCCAACTAATTGCATTCAAAAAAAAAATGCTTTTAACGTATAGGGACACCGCCTGTGAAAAAAATCCGATCAATGCGTACAATATTATCAACTTCCTGTGTACATTACGCGTCGCTTAAAGAAAAAATTCCGATACATTCGCAAAACCGCCTCATTATACAACTGCCTAATGAACTCGTTTTACATAATTCCAGAAATTTCTCAGTCACACCTGAAGAATCAGCGTACATTGGCGCGGTCACGTCTAAGCGAGTATTTCTAATAATATTCGGATTCTCAATTTTTAATGGGACGAGCTCGTGAAGAGGCTGGCAAGATCTGCTCATAAGAAATTCTTTCATTTCCTTACCACATTCGCTTTCTCGCTAATTTCCCTTTTATATACTTACGCAACTGCGCTATGTGCGCCGCGCGATCTGTCGTCGGTAAAAAAAAAGAGAGAGAAAATCCGCCGTATTCCGCATTCGTCCAGTCGAAAAATATTCTAATTTATACACCCGCGCTCCCGTAATACGTACACAATAATAGGTATACCCCTAAACTCGCGCAGCGATCGGGAACGTAAACAAAGCATAATGCGCTGCGTGCGGCTGTTGCGCCGTCGCGAATTCGGTGTATAATAATACACACTTTCATTCTCTTTGGCCGAGCGAGTGGTTATTTAAATGGCTGGTGCTGAATCGACCATGTAAGGGACAATCCTTATAGCAGTGCCACGTGTACAGAGATAGAAATAACCAAAGTCCGTACAGCTTTCTCGCGCGAGAAACCTATACCACATAGTTGTTCTTCTGGCTATGTATAATATTAGCACCCAGACGGGAAAGCTACGGCCTCGATTTGGTTTTCGCATTTTATAAGGAGATACATATGATGATCTTCATTACTCATATTTTAGAAAGCAAATTACGTTTTTCTATTGAAATTCCGAAAAACTTGGAATACTTGGATTCTTTTTATTTATGTTTCTGTCTGGCTTCTAACTGCATTACAAAAATGCAGATAACATCAAATATATATGAATAAATATATTGAAACAGCTACCGTTACTTACAATGTGATAAGTAAGTATCATTGCCTCTGTATTTAACACTAGTCTGTACCCAATATATTAATGATTCATACTAAGTGGTTCAACGCAATTTATCGTTAATCAGAGAGTTAACATAAAATTTTGAATTAACATTTTTGTTACTGACAGGTCGTTTCGTTCGTTTAATGTATCTCTGAAATGACCTGCAGCAAGTTCGGGCCATGCATAGACATAAAAAATGGATTAATGTAATTACGTGTTATTAGAAAAATATACATGCACAGAATAGAAAATCCATAGCAAGCTAATGAAAGAATTTTTGAGAGTTAGGATTAGATAGTCGAGTGTTGAGCGATCTAGATATCAAGGATAGTAGTGAATTAATTTCGATAAAATCAATGTCCCACAGTTTGGACATATTGCTTTTATCACTTAAATTACCCATGCAATATCTTAACATAATTGTCAGAAACTAAAACTGTGATAGAAACGAATAATGAGGTGGAATAAAACTAGCGAAACTTGTTGAATGGGGTTACCTTAGTTTTAAGTGTAGTAAAACAGAGCAGATCTAGCAGATCTCTCCAACGGCTGTTAATAAACAACTGTACCATACGCATATTTAGAAGCATCTTAAAATCTGTGAACTACAAAAGAATTCCAGCGATATTGGAGCAATCTCGTTGATTATAGTATCTGATGGTATTTTAGGTTATGATGATTTTTCATAAATGTTCGCTATTGGATCAATAGACGAATTGAAGATGATTCACGCTTTGAAGTGACATGTGTCATAAATATTGCATAAAAATTTTGAATAGGATAGTGTCACGATATCCAACCCATAGAGCCACATAGATTTTTAATAAAGAGCAGAGCTCTACATTTACTTACAATGTGCTTGCAATGTATGATTGATATAAAAAAAATAGAAAATCATCATTATAAGGTGTAAAGGAAATGTCGGGAGCCTACTACACTTGAACTTCTCGATTTAATTATTTTGTAATCCTAGTCAAGCTTTTAATGTATCAGTACTTCTGGCGTTTTGCAGTCTCAGCAGTTGATCTGTAGCATAATAAAAATAGCTTGGTAGTTCGAGTGCGTAACTTTGTAAATTATCAAAGTCGTGGAGTGCTTTAATGTTATTCATTCTTTAATGCATAATCACTACGCACAAGAAGCTTTCTTAACAATCTTTTTCACGAAACGTGATCTTGCCTACTCTAATGTGGCTGGAACAGACGTGTATTTAACGTTAATTTTATGAAATCGCTTATAAGTTGGGATTTTTCAATAATCAAGAGATCGAATCACGTATTCTACAACAAAAATGACAGATAACAATAAAAATATTGAAAAAGTATGAAGGGTAGAACTTTAAATACGGCAGGGATTAAGATACTCGCTCTAAACAGAATTATTAAATGGCGTATAAGATTATCGTGCAAGGGTAGGAATCATTCTGGAAGTTCTTCTAAGTCCTGGTACATACATAATTAAGTAGTAGCACGGGTCATGTATTATATATTGCGAGTATCAAAGATTAATTATTATTCTGTTAAGTATAATTTTTTAATAATATAATTCTTGTAATACTTACAAGAATAAATGAGCAGCTTGTATAAGTCTAAGCTGAAACCTAAGTATTATTATAAACATTGGTAACTGTTACAATACTACTTTTAATGTTAAGATTTAGTAATTAAGAAGTTAAATCGAATAATCATCTAATAGTAGTGTGACTTTTAAAATGAAGATACGTCAAATTTTGAAAAATGTATTCCCTGCTGTTTGAGCAAGAAAAGCAATTACATATTTCATTCAAGAATAATTTTATTTCTGAGAGGTTAAAATAACAGAGCTGGTAAATAAATTTTGGGTATTTTATATTCACATCGTGCGGTATCCTAGTTGTTAAAAAATACCCATTTGCTAATTTATCGGAATTGATTATATGTGACGAAAAATAATGAGATTAAAAAATAAGAGGATGGTATCAGAGAGTGAATGAGAGATAAAAATAAATCGAAAAGTATTCCGAAGGAATCTAACGGTTTTAATGAATTTCACTGTCTTCCAATAAGCCAAAAATAAGGTTGATTTAAAAACTAACAAAAACCGTGAGGTCGACCAAATCTTCAACCGTACGTGCAATTTCGCTTTTCAACTCCGTGCTATAGATACACTATAAAAGTCCAAGAGAGAAGAAACCCAATCCCCGTCTAAAGCACCGAACGCGCTCAGTCTCCAGTCTCCCTCTTAACGAAGCAGAACCCCTGGTTGCAATGACGAATTAACCACCCCGGGGTTGGGGAGGGGAGGCCGGTGGCCCCTCCTTTTATCTCCAGTATCATCGATTTTCTCGTCTCGTCGGCAGAGGGGCGCAAGAAGCGCGCGGGCGCGCGCGCGACGGTACATTGGCTCCGTGGAAGGAAAAAAAGTGCGCGCGTACTTTTCCTTCCTGCTACGGCGCGCCCGAGCGACGCGAGGGCCAAGGTTACTCACCCGACTGTACTCGGGGCAACGAGGGGTTTCCGCGTCCGCCCGCACCGCCCCCCGAGGCATAACTCCCGCGCGTACACGCGCGCGCGCGCGGCATATATATATATATATATATATATATATATATATATATATAGATGCGTATACTGTAATGTATATATACAACATCCGAAACGAGAGGCCGCGTCGGGTGGGCGGCTGCGCGTCGTCGTTCCCTCCCTCGAATAATATCGCTGATGGCCCGGGGTCCGAGTATTGATCTGGAATTTTTGTTTCCTCCCTCCTTGCGCCGGGGACTTGGGCTTGTTATAATACAAACTCGGTTATGCACGCGTTATATCCGTGTATATACTTCAACAGCTGTTTTAAAGAGGACGGCGTCAGAGCGCGGCCATTTAAATGCCGAATGGGCGGCGCCTTTTCTGAGAAAGAGTGCGCTTATCGCCACATCGCGTTGCCGTGGCGATTGTTACAATGAATATATGACGTTTGGGATTTTTACACTATATATATAGACGGGGAAGGAATGGTTGTGACATGTTGAGGAGAGGTCGATATATGATTTTTGCGAATCGGTTAACGTCAGACCGAATTAAATTGAATTAATGGATCGAGGCCAGAATGATTGCTCTGTTAACCAACGATAATAATCTAAGTGGCTTTCGAAAATTACACGATCTTTATTGGTTTCATCGTATGAGAATAATATTTTTCGTGCCTAAGCGACAAATATACTAAGGCATTTATTACCTATGTATGTGCTTAAGTCTATAGATATAATATTGATATTGATATTTATATTCCTACATTGATAAGCGCAGAGAAAATAATGACATATCCTAGTTTTTTGACAATATGCCGTACCTCAACGTGATATATGCGATATATTTAAATTATATTTAAATATAAAGTTAATCAATATTTGAAGATCTTTCTCGCTATGTAAAATCATCAATTATTTTGTTTTAATTACTATATTATTATATCTCGTATTTATCACGCCAGGCATGTATAACTATAAGCGATTCGCTTCTCTTGAATTATCCGCTTGAACCAATGTGCGAAAATATATCACATCCTTCTCAAATTCATCATTATACGTTATTTCATTTCATTTTTTAGCATCTGAAATTGTCAAAAAATGATTTGATATTCAGTATCTTTTTCAAAAACAACACAGTTATAGCATTTAATAATCCTAATGGAGTATAGTTATTGATTTAGCCGTATATACATCTATGGGTTCTTTCATTTTTATATAGTTTCCACGCGGACTGTACAGCGATGCCATTTTGGCCCAGGCTATATATCTCTCTCTCCTTACTTGTGTCAGACTTGTGCCCTTCGTTAAGCTCGAACTCCTCGTTGACTCTCCCTGTAGTCGTTGAAAAATAATGCGCCGTTTAAAATGAAAGGGTTCTATGAGCTTTCTGACAGTTTAAGTAGCCCCCTTGAAATTCGAAAAGAATAATATTTGAAAAAGCGCTGCTCGCCCCCCCCCCTTTTCACTCACTGCCTGTCCGTCTCTCTCTATATCGCTGTCCTTCTCTCTCTTGAAAAAAATGAAATATCTCCTTATATTACTAGAATTTTTAATTCTTATCCAAAAGCTCGTTATAATTGCTTCACAGGCAATTCGTTGGTATATATGCTATTCTGACGTTAGCCCTTGACTTTGAAAATTGCGTTCTCGAATCATCGATATTCTACAGGATATTTTATTTTAACGCAGATGAAGTTCTGTGAAAACGAACGATGGCAAAAAAATTACCTCAACGAAAGTTCGAACCAACTACATGATCCTGAACACGATTTTCATAGTCATTTCAAGCACGACTCTGCTGTTGCGAATGTAAAATCCAATTTTTGATCTAGATTTTGGGGAAAGAATAAAACTTTACGTAAAAAAATAATCAAATACTTGAATGTTCAAAAGTCCGTAACTTGTTGGTTTATCCTAACTTGACAATCGAGTTGAAGGCCAAGGTCGTCGATACCATTGGATAACCATCTCGGTATCGTTCAAAAATTTTGTAGGGGTCATTATTCGATATCATTTATTGCTACGTTATACCTGGATGGATTGAAATGAAACGCCCTGTACATATACACGCAATCTGATTAATCCGTCTTAAGGCTATATTAAAATCCACGATTCTCATCACCTTATCTTTCCCCTCTAAATCGTTTGAGCCGAGTGTCCGGTAACATAATATAGCCAAAATCTCGGATTTCTGGGCCGCAGTTCAGTTCGTTGCGCCTGCGTCAGCCTGCTCGCGACGGCAAACACATCGAATTTTTCTCGCCCGCAGCTCCGTTTTCCATCTATTTGCGCACTCGACGCCATGTAGATGTAAAAAAATGTCGCAAAAGATTCGCCTTTCCGTGGCGTTTGACGGTTTCGCTTGAAACTTGTGCGGGGATGTAGAAGGTGGATGTGAATAAAGGGCATACGGTCGGCGAAAATTCGCGCCAGTCGAACGTTTACATGAGCGGTGTTAAAAAGCAAAGGGCTTTAAACACAATAGCTACGGAAGAGTAGTCGACAATTTCAACATTTATACCCAAGCTTGTACTATATATCGATCTCCTGCAGAGGATAATAATATATAAATTTAGCTCAAGCTTGTTTTTTCGCGTACTTATCGACGCAATATACCGTATACCCACGAATCGCGTGGTGAAATTTCGATTGCGAGTATACCCTCCCTCGATGCTGGCCGCCCCTTGGGGTCGTGCCCCCTCCCTCTCGCCCCTCACAGCGAGGCCCGATGGGACTCAGGGTAGTATTATACATATTACATATACAGCAGCACACGTGCGGCTGCATTTATTTAACTCTCGCGCCAGCTGCTACCTGTTGTTATTGCTGCTGCTGCTTCTACTGCAGTCGACGTCTCTTTCAACTAATTGCCTTTATTTATATTATTTGCGTGTTTTTATCGCGGGGGTGCGCGCGGGCGACGTGGACAACGTGACTCCCATCATACATGTACATACACGCATACACACACCCACACACACACACACATATGCAGAGCGATAAGATATAAATGCAAAGCGAGCCGGTATATGCTATTATAAATTGTAATAGCGCCAAGCGAAGCGTGAATATACGCTTACGGACGGATAGGATATAGATATAGATAAGATCCGTGCATTGGAAGGAGATGAGAGCATACGAGCCATGAAAATATGCACGGGTGGCGAGAATAGGGTGGATTGTGTATAGGCATATATATACATTTTTTTTCGGTAGAATGATTATCGTTAAGGGGGTGTGTTGTAGGGCACTGAACGAGACGCTAGGGTCCGAGTGACTCCGAAAATAGCAATCTTTATACATTATTATATTTTGTATGTACAGAGTATATACAAGTAGGCACGAAATGAGAGAAATTCAAAAGTAATGTCTGTAATTCTTTCCACTAATATCTACTAAAATATAATAATTTATATAAAAATTTAAGATAATAAACCTATTAATTTAGTTCCAATTCCGTTTGGTTTTTTTATGCCTTATCGATACGATTTTTATTTTCAAGAAACCGTCAGATTTAAACTTTAATCATGATAATTCTATTTCGAAGATAATGAAATATATGTTTGAATTAATCGTGATGATGTATGATGGAAAATAACAATCTAAAGTCTAAATGATATACTATTGATATTTCGTTTCATTATTTGGATCTTCAGTTTCTATATGAAACAGGTAAATAAACATTTTTTTTTTATAAAAAAAGCATGAAATTTCAAATTTATAGATATTATTACCACGTATTAGGTTGTATTTTCCAAATGTTGTTTCACAAAAAGTCGATCCTTAATATCGTTTCATTTATTTTCCTTCAAAATTTATAATTTTGATTTATAAACCATTTAAGACTGGTTTCATGTAATGTTCAAGTGACTTGAATTCCACCTGTAGTCAATTTTGCAGCGAGATAACATTTGCAAAGAAGTATCTCGATTATGCATGCGTAGAGGGATATTTTAAGCACACTTGGTGATATATACGTTCGTCAATGCTTTAATATATCTATCTCGAAGTGTACATTATCATTTTCAAGCTTTAGAAACTATGTCACGAATTGTATAAAAGAAATTTAAATAGTCAATGTCTCCGAGAAAATTAAATAGCGAAGCAATGATAACGATATCATTTTTTCGATGTACAGTAACTGCAATTTATATTTTTTTTTCTAATGCTTTAAAAGCGCAAGCACTGGGTTGTACGTAAAACTATGCATATAGGAAAGACAAAATACAACTCTTGCGGATATTAAAAGAGCCTTATAGGTTTTAGAGCGTGTTAAGTGAGGCCTGTTCGCAAATGTCGTAGGGAAATTAATCGAGGCCCAAGTTCTTACTGTATTTCTAACGTTGCCATATTTTATATAGGACGCCTACTGCATCGACGTCTATACACAGTTTCATTGGGAGAAGGACGGGGTCTAGAAATCCCTCAAAATAGTCTTGTATATGTTACGTAATGTATAAGCGGGTCCCCTGCATGGGGTGAAAGAAATTTCGCAATTGAACAATGAAACAGGATAAAAATATCCATAGATAGCAACAATAAATAAAGAGCAGCAAAGATAAGAAAGAGAGAGAGAGAGAGAGAGAGAACATACTACACAGTGTTGTTTCGATACCGATTGGAATTAGACATCCAAGTAGGGACAAGACCAAGGACGAATCTTAACTAATTAACCCTATATATATTTCCATAGTACGATTCCGTGCAGCCTACACAACTATATATAATAACTATAGAGTATATCCCAACAAGTTCATAACGAATGAAAAACATAATATATATATATATATATATATATATATATATATATATATATTGCGAGTTCAAATTATGGGACGCCGGCTAATTTACGGTCCACGCCTTAGGATTTACGATTTTTGGCATTCGTCCAACATTATACTTCTCGGCGAGCGAGCGAGCGAGCGAGCGCCAAGCAAGGCTCTGCCTGGGTTATAATTATATATGATTTTTGACGGAGTCAGATTCAGGGCGCGGATAGTTTGAACTGGGTTATAGGGACGTATTGCATACTCCCGCGGTGCGATTTATCGAAGAAACATTTTCATTCGGCCCCTTCGGCCATCGTTCCCAAAATCAAGGAACTACTTGATTTTAGAGGATACTATAGTACATGAGGCTGCGTTTCTCTCCCTCTCCCGCCACTTTTTCATTATAAATATAGACGGCTTTTATCGCTGCAGGCCGGAACGAAGTCGCGATCTTTGTATTCGACTTTTGTCACGTTATACGCGTAGATACTATATACGTGTATGTATATATATATATATATATATATATATATATATATATATATATATATACGCGAGTGACAGCGTTAGAGACAAAAGAAAATGTCTTTTGTCACGAAAGGTGATAAGGCATAAAGGCAGGCAAAAGACGCAATTGCGCTTTTACTCGGAGAGTCGTAAAAATTAATCTCATTTAATGTATATACGCTGTAGCGTTTCTGCAGAACTGGCAGAACTGTTAAATAAACGCTATATTTTTTTTTCTCTCCCCCATGCGGCCGAGAGCGCATTTTTTTTGCGTTTCCGCTCGTTCGCGATAATGTACGTCAGCAATATTATTTTTTATTACTCCTACCCCTTTACCCCCCCCCCTCGCGGAGCACGGGATGCCGTTGACATTTCCTCTTATATATATATATATATATATATATATATATATATATATATATATATATATATATAGAAAGATTTCAGATAAGAATTAAAAACATTTAATTATCTATATCGTACACACATGCACGCGCAAAATTATATAAAAACAAATTAAAGAAACACGACACTAAAATCGTGCACATTTTGTCGTTTCGTTTTTTTTTTTTTTTTTTTTTTTTTTTTTATATTGTTCTTTATAACTGTGGCAAAATTAAATGAAAATCTATGATTTAATAATATCAGGGCTTGTGCTAAAATAGCGGGCAGGGATTAACATCGAATGAAATTTTTAACTATAAGATATGTTGAGAATACTGTTAATCGTTGCCTAAAATCTAAAGAGCGTATAAGAGCACAGTCCTCCTCTCTTTTACCCTCTGCATATCAGCATATTTACAAACTTATTCACGAAGACATTTTTTACAATTACAAACTAGTCAATAGATATACACGTCTAAAAATTATTATATTTCTTCGAAAATTCAATGCTAAAGTATTTTTTTTTTTCAATACCGAAATCGTTATCTTAGTCCCGACTCGATTTATTAAGAAAATAAAAATTCTCGTAATTAATAATAAAATAAAATTCATTAATAAATTATATAACTTGAAAATTTCTTACCAATAATATTAGACAATAATAACATACTCAATGGGCAATATTTCAGTTTCTTATAATAACCAACAAAAATGCACAGTCATTGCTTTACTAATTTAAAATTTGGAACGATGTTTCAATATGCCATTAACATTACTACCTTACCTTTAGTATATTAAGTTTCGTTAGTTCAATAGTAACGTATTCGCTAATCGCCTGAGATATAATATATATATATATATATACATATTATATACGTTACCCATTCTATACACATGCATATAAACGTGGTATATAAGCTCGGCTGAACGACAGAAATGTGCTACTACTGCTGTATCTCCTATTCTCCCACATACGCGCTGAATACAATAGCTCCCTGAGTCTCTCACTCTCGCTTTCGCGTGGAAGGGGCGGGTGGCAGATATAGTATCGATTTTTCGAGCGAAAGGAGGGAGGTGGGCGGGAACAACTGTAGTTCAACTTTCGCCCTCCCGGCATCGACTCGTGTGCCATTTGACGGTGAACTTGGGTTTGGTAGATATATATGCGCAACCGCGGGGGGTAGCGCTCCGATCCGGAAATCGCGAGCGAAAGCACGGAATCGTCCCCCTTCTTTCTCTCTCTCTCTCTCTCTCTCTCTCTCTCTCTCTCCCTATTCCTCCCAACTTCTATGGTAGAGATAGCGCGTTACATATTACTTTTTCCTTATATTGCTCTGCGGGACAGCCCGTTTGTATCGGGTGTATACAGTGGACATTAGCGGTGGCGGCGGAGGGAAAGGGGCGTCGCGTCATTAAAATTCGCCCTCGGTTAATGCGCGAGAACGCGTTAACGTCGATGTTTTCGAGTTTTTCATTCCCCCCCCCCCGGGGGGGGGTCGTAAAAGGGCGGAACGATAATGGGGTACATCGTGTCTGTCTGCGTGCGTCTATGGGTACAGGAGGCCGTGGCCCGGGCCCACGGCCTTGACGCGCCTTATCTATTAGAAAATAAAAGTTTCCACAATTACAGGCTGACGTGCCTATTCTATTCTACGACGATTAGCCAAGGTTTTATAAATGCCTCCGAGATAAGATTTCCCTCCCCGATCTTGCCATTGTAGAAAGTTTCTCTCTTTTCGGGAAGTAGCTCTGTTTTTGCCCGGCTACAATGCGTGATGTGTGGGGACGGATATTAATGACAGCTAGACTGTGGCCTCTACCTGGCCTCTTACATACTTCAGATTAAGTGGTTTTGGCCTCTACTGCTCATTCTTGGGTGCTGTGAACTGTTCATTATTAGCGTTATATAGTGAGAGAAAAAAAATTTTTTTTAACGCGTATATAATTTCTAAATTGTGTATTTTTGTTATATAGATATACGGCATTTCAATATGTCATTATTTTCTTTTTTTCATGAGAACAAAATGTTAGAAAAGATAAGAGTGTATTCCTTTCGGCGTTTTGTTAAAATTAATTTGCCATTTGTCCACACACACACGCGCGCGCGCGCGCACGCACACAGACAAGTTGCCGATGTGAAATTGTCCATGTACGTCCAAAATATCTGTCGTATATGCGAGATCGCATGTAAAAACTTATTTTAGCATCAGTTCTTTATTCAAAGGTGTCCACCCTTCCTCCACCACTCAAAAGGTGGAAAATACATTTTTTCACGTTGTTTTAATGTCAGCGTCCTTAAATATTTGCTCCACTGCCCATAATCCATGAATATAAAATAATTATTATTGTTTTATGGATATTTGTTTTATTTCAATCAAATGCAGAAAACCAGTGCCCTTGAAAGTGTACTCCGAGTGATATACATGAGAAATTCGCATATTGAATATTCTTGCTAATAATATACTACATTATATATGTACAGCTCTGTATGCATATGTGTAGTTCAACGACAATAAGAAAGTAAAGACCGTGCGCGCGCGAGCGATCGTCGTCTTATCCTGTCGGATCCTGTATAGCACGTGTCCTGCGATATGTCGCGGCGCGCGCACAAAGGCTTGGGTGAACAAGATTAGTTCATGCATGTATGCGCGTGTGTGCGTGTGTGTAAACTTCTAAAGAAGAAAACAGAGAAAGGCAGAAGTTGGGGGGTGGGGTATTGTGGGACGAGAAAAAAAGACAAGGTAAAAGGAATTATAATCGAAGGAAAAAGAAAACGGACTGCAGAGGTGGGAGTGAGTCAGGTTTAAAAGCGTACGGGGAAGTTTACACCTGAATTTACGAGGGGCCCAGAGTGTTGGGATATATTTATATTATATATATATATATATATATATATATATATATATATATATATATATATATATTCCTTTTTGCTTGACTAGCTTTCGCACTTGGAGTATTGTATCTGATTCGCGATCTGAATCGAGATTTCTTTTATTATACGTACTGCACACGCTTAATACCGAGCTTAATACTGCTAAAATCGTTAAATGGGTTTAAGTAATTTAATTTATGAGCTTGGGAAGCTGCATGCCTTTTTAAAAAATGCATGCAAAAATTAATCCTTAAAAAAAAGAGGAATATGCCAAGCGTAATTAATTTTTTTGTACGGACATGGATTTTCCTGGATTATATAATATATGTAGTAAAAACAGATCTATAAACAATGATCAAAAATTGTTCTTATGCGACGGTTGTAAATTAAATTAAAACAAATATTTTTATCGGTCTTACCGTCTTTAATTAATGGCATTAATTATAATGTAATTATAATGGCAGTCGGTTGATTTTTATTTTTACACAGTATGCATTTTTATTTGAGATTTTACGGGTGGGATAGGATTATAAACAAGGACAATCTGGCTGTCATTATAATTACATTATTATTATAGAGACCGATAAAAATATTTGTTAATTTCAGATATACGATGATCGCCCGTCTTACGAGACTCGGCTACGCAGCTCGCAACCGAGATTAAGGTGGCTTCGACGACGTGAACAAATTTTTATAATATGCACGAAATATATAGCATTCGACTGCCGTCAAGATATAATGCAGTAAACATCTTATATAAGGAGAGAGAAAAAATATTGGACAATTTAAAATTTTACATTGTACTTGAGTAACGGGCGAACATTAATTCGTAATTAGCCTTTATATGTTTATGTATTGGTAAGGGAGCCGCGCGATCCTATTTTCTACATAGGCATTCCCTATAAGAGCCCGAAAATAGTCCGCCTTATATACCACTCGATAAATTATTTCTATATAATATACTGTATAATACTGTATCCTCCCCCCCCCATATTTGTAGGTAACATCTGTCGTTTAATCGTAATATTTAATTTATATGTGCATTCACCACCGAGGAAAACGATGATACTATATAAGCACGCGTATAATATAATATGAATATTCAAGTTGCGAGCGCGGCGCCGCTTTCCAATGAAAAGAAATCCCTCGTCAAAATTCATCGAACGCGTTTTGAACGCTTCGATCGAAGGAGAGAGAGAGAGAGAGAGAGAATATTCTTCCCGTTCTCAACTTTCACTGTCTTTCTTTTTTTTATTCGTCCATATATAAATAATGTCCCGGAGAGCTTCTATCTGCGCCTTCCCCTTTCCCTCGCGCCCCAACCGCTTCTTCTTCACGCGCGCGTATAACGAAATAGAACGTATTATACAGTGTGTGTATATTTATATATATATATATATATATATATATATATATATATATATATAAGGGGGGAGGGATATACGAGTGTATTTTACGCGAGAGAAGAGCAGTATTCGTCGTCGCCCCGGTTAGTCATGTATATATTCTTTCTTAGGTGTTTCGGAGACGTTTCCGTGCTTTATATGCATACGTGTATATATATAGGCTGACGCCATGGACTTCGACCAACCACGCCCTGCAAAGCATGGGACCGTCCCCATTGTTATCAGTTTGATGGCCCTGGCGTGACGAGCATTTTGAGGAAACTGAATTATATTGCCCAGGGCTTTTGGAATATTATTCTGGCCTCGAACGCGCCTGGAGAGATAGAGACAGAGGGTGGGAAATGAAATTCCCGACCGAGGGCGACTCGGAATCGTGCAATTATTGAAGATTTTCCAAGCGGGCCATTTTCCAAACTGCCTGGGCTTTTTTATAATTATGAGAAATATATCACACGAATAATGGCTGAAATTTTCGTTGAAAGTACCAAAGAAACGGGAAATTTGCACTTTTAAAATAGACTCTGGAGTTCAGAGTGACTCGGTTCAGAGTTTCTGAATTCTTCCAATTTATATTCTGGCAGGACCTTCGTCTATAACTTAATGCAGCTTCGACCCTCCAATTTTATACACTCGACGACCAAGAGAACGGTCGCAGTTCAAAATTAAGAATATACTTTTACTGACGCGCATATATATACATACTTTCACTTTATCATTATAATATCCTTCATCATCAGTATTGAATTATTCGCGCATTCAAGAAATAATCCATAAATATAGTACAAACGTCCGGTATTATATATATATATATACCAATACACCGTGTACAATGAGCGAGACGCCAATCTTTTACAATGCGCAGCTCGTCGCGACGTTACCCACAAACATTCGATTAACCCCCTCACGAACGGCGGAGTGTTCCGTCGTTGCTCTCGGAACCGCCTGTATAGTGTATAATCCCTTTCTTTGCTCACTCTCTCTCTCTCTCTCTCTCTCTCTCTCTCTCTCTCTCTCTCATCGTTACGAAATAAAAGATCGTCCGCCTTTGTTCCCAGAATAAGACAATCGAAAATTCGGACAAAGGAGGCGCCATTCACGCCTTATATACCGACACCTGCGCAATGGCGCGTGGCTTCTTTGCATATATTTTTTATATGTATTATAAAGTTCAGACGATCCGCTCGACTGGACGAGGTGTAAGCTCCAACAAGAACGTGTACTTGGAACACCACCGTCGGACTATGCGATCGACGTTATCAATGTTTGTATATAAAATTACCAATGCTTAATGCATTTTAAATTTGCATTTTGTTTTCTTTTGTTTTCTATTCTTGTCGTACATTACAAACGATCACAGTAATGTCTATAGATAACTTGTAGATTTAAGGATAAACAACGTGCAATTTGTTCAGAGCATTCAAATTTACTCAATTATATCCATGAAAGCCGATATAAATTATTTTTTGGAATTCTATTCTTTAAACATATACATCGCAAATCTAATGCGAGAATCTATGAATCTGACTGTGGGTGAGACAACAATAACACTTGACACGTGAACAAGTAATGTATATATCTATATATACAAATGGTTAGAACTGTCCATTTAAACGATTATTTTACTTGATATCAATAAACAGCAAAAAAAAAAAATTGTAAAATATACTTCGGGCGTAGATGAAGACAACTTCACGATTTCCATCAAATGTATTTCTCCTTTATCAACAGCGGTATTTGTAAAGATAATTGTTAAGCCTCGAACGAGAGCTCGTAATACTTTCTAAGCCTCATTCCTATCATAATCCCAACTGCCCCCCCCCCCCACGTCGACGAGTAACGCCCGACCAGCAATGATAGCTCGCAATGAGCAACATTACAATCTTGCCCGATCCAATTAGGATCGAATCAACGATTCAGTACCATCCGTACGTTTGTACAGAACGTCAGAGCTAAAAACCGCGAGCCCCGCCGAGCACGACTCAGTGCTGTGCCTCCGCGGAGCCGTTAAAATCCGCTAAACATCGGCTAAATATCCTGGGGAGCGCGTTGGCGTTGGACGCAGGTATAAAGGGATCGTACTCCGGACTAGTTGTGCAGCCGCGCGAGAGGGACGAAGTGTATTTAACTAACCGTGGCGTCGCGCGCGTCCTCAGGTACGCGCAAGACGAAACAAGCTGCCGCCTCGCTCCCTCCGTCCCTTTCGCCGTTTTGCGCGTCAAAACAAAGCCGTAAATCAACCGTCGCCCCCTCCTCCTCCACCGTTCATTTTCTCCTCATCAGCGCTCCGCGAGAGAACCACCGTAGCGTTCGTTTCATCTCTCTCTCTCTCTCTCTCTCTCTCTCTCTCTCTCTCTCTTTCTCCCTCCCTCCCCCCTCTCTCTACGTGTTTCACGTAATCTCGCGATAATCAAGGTCCCGAGTGGCGTCACTCTCTTACCAAAGAGGGATTCCCCGCGGGAGAAATGCACCGTGTCCTTCGCGCGGCCAACCCACCGGTGTGTGTATATATATACATGCATTTAGCCAAGGGAAAATAGATAAGTTTCTCTGCTCGGCTTCTCATCGGCAGCTGCAGCGCATAAACCTATAGCGGGGAGAAGCTTTGTTTTGTTTTGTTTTTTACAGCGTTGGGAGGTAATCTTTGTCTAGAGATATTGTATACTTCGTACATGCGCATAACGAGTTGCATTCAAGAAGTATATACTGATCTCCGTAGTTACTCCACGTTGTTATACGCCTCCCTGACCCCCTCTTTCGGTCCCTCGCTCTCTTCTATCTTCTTCCGAGGCGATCCTTTCACTCGACATTTTGATCGGGCTAATCTCAACCTGGATTCGTTCGCGAAGGTCAGGGTCGGATCGGAGGTCGAATTTTTCTGTTATCGGAAAAGTGCGAAAAAATTTTTTGTCCCGATCCACATTATGTATTTGTTTAGTGCGTGCAATAAATTTGCTGCGATTAAAAAATATGATTTATGATGTATAAAGAGGAATTAAAAAATAATAATAATAACAATCAGAGTATTTATAAATATATATCTGTAGGTGTTTCACGATAAGAAATGCATCAGTTGGGCTCTCTGCGCTCAATTTTATAACTGGGTCGTCTGAAATGAAGAAGAGAAGAAAAAAAAGAAGCGCGGATCGAGCGAGATATGGCAAAAATTAAAGCGACGCCAAATTAGGCGAGCACGATATCTCGCACGCATACAGTGCTTCTACAGTGTGTGGTGTGTTTGTGCGTGCGTGCGTGTGTGCGCATTGCCGAGTATAATCACTACAATGTCGGAAGTTCTGATGGTAGATATATAAATATATATTGTAGACAATATTCGTTTAATAAAGACTCCAATTGTCTTGTCTGATTATATAAATAAAATGCTGTGTAGGCAGAAAGAGACATATTTATTGTATAGTTATATACCTTCTCCCTTGTTTTATCATGCAACATGTTCGGTAGGAATTAATATTACATATACGCATATAAATAAAGAGAGAAAAGTAAAAAGAATATAGTGTTTTAATGATGATATATATCTTTATATACACAAACACGTACATATATAGCATTCTTTGTGTACAAATTGAAAATATTTATTGAGCTATAGATACAATTAGAGAATGTTTTGAAGAGAAAAAAGAACGACGTTCCAACAGATTGATGCTATCGTAGTGTATTGAACGCAAGTAATTAAAATATTGATTGAGTTGGGCATATAGAGCGTACACAGCGATCCTCGTGACCAAGCGATGAGCAAAACCTATGATAATCAGTAATAAAAGAAACTCCAAAACACAATTGTGGCATAAACAACGCGCACAGCGGATTTGATATGTTGAACTTACATGCACATAACGGCATACAAGGACACGCGCGCGCGCGCGCGCGTGTTTATAAAAATAGAATCGAGTGCCTCGGGCGTCTCGATTTCGTCTCAATAATTATGCACAGTGCGGGGCAAATATATGGGCCTCGGTATTCGGGGCGAGTTTCTTAGCCGCGGCGCGGCCAGCAACGGATCGGATTTTTTCTCCATTTTAACGGGCGGTCGGATCGGCTTGCGCCTGAAATTTCTCGCTCGCGCGTACATCGGACAATAACGATTCGAGCACCGCTAGCCGCGTCCGTCCCTCTGCGATCGCGCGCGCCCGCCCCCCCCCTTCTCAAATTCATAACGATGATCCACTATAAGCTTCTTGAAATTTTTCGAATTTCGGCGTTTGATAAACGACGCCGCGCGCGTTCGGCGATTCGTAAGTTACGATTTAATAATGGTCGATGTGCGAAAGTCGATTTTCAAAAACCAACGCTTTTCATTGAATGATTCGGTTTTCTTAAACATTTTAATTGGCTTCGTTAGGATAAATTAAGTACCACGTTCTTTTTTTTTTTACCACGTGCATATATATATATATATATATATATATATATATATATATATATATATATATATATATATATATATACATATAGTTCTCAAACATGCGCCTCAAGCCCTTGCTCGAATTCACGCTTTCTAATACCGGTATGGGAAAGGAAAATTCTCATGTACAACCGAGCTTACGAACGCTTCACACACACGCGCGCGCGTCTCCCCGAAAGTTCCGGATAAATCGAATAAATTTTCCACAGTTTCCATCGGATCAGGCACAGGCGGCCCGTTGTATATGTACACTCGACAGATGAATAATAACACGGGAGCGCGCATCCATCGTGACCGTTTCTCTTTCGACCCGTCTCAGACCCTCTCCAATCCCCCCTCCCCCCCCGCCCCGTGGATGCGCGCGGAAATGTCACGGGAGCTCCCCCTCACGAGTCAAACCCCATTGTACCTCTTAGGTCGTGCGGGCTCGATGGATGGACGGATGCGGGGAGAAAACTCGCGCGATATCGCTTACTCTCGCTGGAAAGAGACGTCCTCGTCGTCGTCGTCGTCGTCGTCGTCCCTGACGACAGCGAAGAAATGGCAATTTTTTCCGGACAAATACAATACAGAGTCGGGGAGATAGAGGGAGAGATAGAGGGAAGGGGGGACAAAGAAAATTGTAAAATGCAAGCCTTGCAAAAATACACGGGGTATATTATAAGAGAGCTGTGAAGTTTCAAGATCCCTTTCTTTGTATATATATATACATATATCTATAAGGTGCTTCGTTTGCACGTTTGCTTATTTTTATACCTATTTTCGACATCATATTTGAACGAGACCTTTACATATAGAAAACTTCGACATTTTCATATGTATAAAAATGATCGTGTATTTTTGGCCCAGATTATTCAACATATTATGGACAACTAAGCTCCGAAAAAGCTTCATTCGATGTAAATTCGAAGTGATGTATGATAATACATGCAAAAGAATTAGAAACAAAAGGAAAATATAAAAAGTTAGTATGTGAATAGCAATATTTTCAATATAGATAAATATTCGTATATACGGTATAAGCAGAAATGTCGAAGAATTGAAGATCGAAAATTTACGCATCCCTTACAAATGTTAAACTATTTTATTAGCTTTTAATCGGGCGCGACGAAATTGATTTGGGAGTATTTGCAAATTGATTATATATACTGGTAAACGCGTAACTAAGTAATCGGAAGAACTGTGCACAGGAATAATTACTTTTAAGATGAAAAATACAAGTAGCTTACGAGCAGGATCATCCAATGGAGAAATAGGCAATGATTAGCGTTACCGGTCAACGAATCAAATTTGCATAATTCGACGAAAGCTCGATCAGCTGCGTAGTTTTGAATTTCCACGACGGTCTCGTCGAGCACAGCTGTTTCCGACGCGTATTTCGTTCTATTCTCGATGCATAACCAACGTCGGGACTTTTGCTCTAATTATTTCAAATCAAATAATGGCACGATCGTGCCCATGGATGTGCCGTATACATTTATTGAATGAGTAATCGGAAATATCGGAGAAATTGATTAAAGCAATTGTCTGTAATATTATAAATTCATTTGCTTCTTTCATGTACATATACACGCATATATACAAATTTACCCAATTGGTACGAAGGAATTTCCATGTATGTTTTTAGAGGTCTTATATTCACTATGTTGTTTGTGCTAATAAAATATTTTGAAAGTATAAGATTATATATATATACACAAAATATTTGAATTATTTTCCAATTAAATAAGGCATCGATACATGTTTGGACTTAATTATAACTAATTTGTGAAATGTGAAAATCTAAACGATTTTTATGTATAATATAAAGCGGACTGTATGAGAGAGAATTCGATAGTCGAATTAAAAACAAAGATTTATTTCATATATTGTTATATCAATTCGTGATATTTTTTTCTTCAGCATATTATTTTATCTCGTGTACTTGTAATTCTTCATTAATGATAGAGATATATTTTACGACTTATTTGCAAAATATGAAAATACGCGAATAATTAATCTATATACATAATAAAGTAAATAGTCTTCGTAAATTAATATTTTTATATTAGCATTTTAATTTCAAGACTCGTCAATCATAAATGACAATTTGTTTTTCAAATTTGCAGAAAAAAAAAACAAATCAATTCGATGTATGGCGATATCGATCTTTTGAAATACCACGCAAAACATCATTGGTTATTCTCGAAGTCTGTTCATGTACATGAGGAATCCCTAGTACCCTGTTGATGCTTTCAAGTCGAAAAAATATAGCTCGATACGTTCATCTCACATGTGTATTGTGAAACCGAAAATTAAACTATGTATATGTATATGCGCGCGCGTGTGCGTGTGTGTGGATATTTAACAAATTCTACGTGTTACGAAAAAAGCCACATACATAGTTTAATTTACGCTTTCGGAGTACATAACTGAGACGAAGGTATCCAGTTATATTTTATATATATCATAGGGAGCACTTCGCGTTTACATATACTTTATTCAAGATATCGTGCTAGCCACGCAAAATTTTTCCAAATTTATTCTCACGGGGACATGTTCTCTCTCTCTCTCTCTCTCTCTCTCTCAAAATCAGCCTGCAAAAATATGCACGTGTTAGTACGCGCGGTACGAGCGCGCGCCGAATGTATGGCAGAACTGCTTTGAAACAACAAAAAACAAAAAAAAAAAATAATGATAAATAAATAAAAAAATAAAAAATCGTAAACAATGGCTTCGCCGTATTTGTACTTACGCGCATTACATAAGTTTTCGCGTAATTTCCACGTGCGCCGGTCTAGCCACCCTCCCCCCTCCCCACCAATCCCACCAACTATATTTATATATTGTATCGCCGCCGGAACGCACGAAACGTCATTAGAGAGCCGAATGCGCGCGACTGTGCGCACCGCGCACATAATACACGCGGGTCGTGCGGTTGTTTCTCCTCCGCGCAACCTCCTCCCCCCCCCCCCGATCCCTCGCCTAACCGCCTCGCCCAACCCTCCGCGCACTTCGCACGTGCACCGACGATGCGATACGGTGCGCGGCTTCCCCGCGCCGGAGAAAGAAAGTCGAGGCGGAGCCTGTAAGAGCGATAGATAGAGATTGGACAATCCCACTCGCGTCACTGGCTATCTCTATTGGGACATTTCACATGTTTGAGAAAAAAAAAAACAAAAAAAAAAAAAACAAAAAAAGGTTGGGGAATTTCGGTCGACTATGAGCGTTGAACGCATTGTCTTGATTTCAAGTGAGTCGTTTATGAATATTCTTATAATATTCCAGGTTTGTTTTTTCATTTTCTAGCACATCGAATATTATCGAAGCACTTACAAAAAAGATTTTTTGAACGATCCTATATAAAATCTATAGGTTATATAGTTGTTGACTATTGAACCTTATGTTTGATATATATATATGATGATGTTCGATTTTTTTTTTAAAGTTAAATACTAGCCATCTTACGAAGGGTATGGATAGAAACAGGTACAATTGAGTTCAAAATGCGATATCGTCAGAAGATTAAAAGATATTAAATGAGATTTTCCGCACTGGGACGATATAATAAAAATCGGTGAATTTTCACCAAAAGTATAATTTCATTCGTGGTAATAAAAAACAAATCGTTATGCTGCTTTTATTTCGTTTTCTTTTTTAAATATCTTGTAATAAATATTTATAAAAGGAGTAAATAAAAATTCAGTGTATTACTAACATTTTTCTTTTTTCGTCAAATCTACACGAAAGTTTAGATTCTTAAACATCAGTAAGCCTATGTAAAAAAAATTGTTAATAATATCGACAATGAACAAAGAGCTTTAGCGCGTGTTTATGAAATTTTATTCGGAATTTTTTTAACAATTTCAACCGTTATCATACCCAATCCATGTAGAATAGTTCATTTCGTAAATACAGATTAATAAAAACTAATCAGAATTATGTTTACTATACGTATTATCAATATATATATATATATATATATATATATATATATATATATATATATATATATATATATATAATTAGATAAATTCATAAGCTATCATTGTTTTAGCTATCTTTAATATATTCATTATTTTTTTTATTAATGATACTGTATGGAATAGATTCATGACAAACTATTTTTCTCTTATTCAAACATTAATGTATACATTACTACACGGACAATTAAATTAAATGTATAAGAAAATTTTTAATATTCTCATTTTATGAATAATAACGTCGATTCCATTAAACGCCTATGCTAAATGGAATAGTTTGTCAGCTTCTTATTTTTTCTTAGTTAAATACAAGAGATAGAGCTTGCTTTAATCAAATAAAAAAAAAAAACCGCAATGAACCGTTCTAAAGCCAGAGTCAGAAAAAGAAGCGCGGAAAGTGCACTGTATAATACTTTGTCACACTTGTAATCTTATTATTAAACTCTCGTCTTCTCGCTCTCCTCGCTATTTTTTTTTCTTATTATCATAATTCTTATCTTTCTTCTACATGTATCATAATTGATTATGCTACACGTGTGTATATATATATATATATATATATATATATATATATATATATATGTATGTATGTATGTATGTATATAGTCAATGCCAGGCCGCTTATAATCGTGCGAAACTGCGCGAATCGACATGGCAATCAGCTCGGCGGAGGAGGGAGAGTGACGTCACATTCTCGCGTGTACAGTACACAGCGCAGAAGCACGCAAGCCGCCTACAACGACGACAGTTGTCGCGCTGCCGATGCTTGCGAG
Organism: Sycobia sp. Sy_11; assembly: GCA_018907035.1. Classification (NCBI taxonomy): domain Eukaryota; kingdom Metazoa; phylum Arthropoda; class Insecta; order Hymenoptera; family Epichrysomallidae; genus Sycobia; species Sycobia sp. Sy_11. The sequence continues at coordinate 1,099,461 of JACCIC010000060.1, read as the reverse complement.
CGAGCGCGCGCGTTCGCGGTGGTGTTGTGTGTATATATATATATATATATATATATATATATATATTTATTATATGTGTACACGTATATGCGCCGCGCGACGCGACGCTCGCCCCGCGACTCGACGAGGAGGGACCTCGCGAGAGCGCGTCGGGTGGGAGCGAGAGAGCGACCGCGAGCGGGCGGAAAGGGGAGCGAAAGCGGTAGGGTGGAATCAGCGGCGCCTGGCGGGAGAGAGGGGGGGGGGGAGATACGAGATCGAACGAGCGCGCACGCCGCCGCCAGCCGTCACCGCCGCCGCCGCCATAGCCGCCGTCGTGTATAGCAGCGGGGCTACTATATAGCTTTAGGCGAGTCACGTTGGACGGTTCAGTCAATGCTCGTACCAGCGCGTTCGAACGTCGACGCACGGGCGCCTCTGTTCCGTGAGGTCTGTGAAATTCGTACAATATTCGCCAATGTGCGACTGAACATTTTTCTGCATTTATTCTGTCATATCGAATTATAATTTAATTAAATGTTTCGTTGCTACGAGTTATTCTCTTTCCTCCGGGGCATCAATAATTGTGCCAAGAACGATTAACGATAAAAGAGAAAAAAAAAAAAAAAAAAAAAAAAAAAAAAAAAACATGAACGTGATCCGAAGAATCCAGTGCTAATTTTGTGGGGTGCGATCGTGTATAATTATACGAGAATTGTATTCGGTGTGTGTGTTGGTGTGTGTTTTTTTGTCACACAATATATATATATATATATACATATTTAGATATACAAATAAATGCACATTGGTTAGACACAGACGGCGCCACGAACTGTCAGCGACGAGTCGCGAAAAGAAAGCGTCTGCTCTCCGCGCGAGACCGGCGCGCCAGCGTCACATTTTGTTTTTCACCGCGGGAACGCGCGCGAGGTCTGAAATCGCGCCTACTCCGTACACGACGATAACAATAATAAGAGGAACAGTACCGGTGAAATCCAAGGGAGCTCCCGTACCCCCGGCGCACAGATGTCGCAACGCGTGCCGAGCGCGGGCTTTTACGACGCCCTGATCGAGGACCACAATGCCTACATGATGTATCCATCGATCGCGCCGATGTGCGCCTCGGAGCTGCTCTGGGACATCACCGACGAGAAGAGCCTGGTGAGGGGATTCGCTATAATCTTACACGAAATACGTCTGGTTTTTTTTTCTTTCTTTCTTTCTTTCTTCATTTCTTACTCTCTTTCTTCGCCGATCTCTCGGGGGATGGTCGGATTTTTTTTTTGGCGCAGACGGGGCAATCCTTGTCGTTTGATGGCGTGTGTATAGGGATTACGAGAGATCATCGGCTGTAGGCGGGGATTGGTACTGAGATATTGCGCGAAATAAGCGGCGAAACGTGGAAATGAATCCTTTTGCTGAAGCTGAAAGTTCACGTGGTAATTGTTTTTTTTTTATCTTCTGATGTCTAAAAGACGTGAAAAAGAATATCGCTGTTTAAAGTCTGCATTGTCATTTAAATATTCTAATATCAATAACAAAAAAAACTAATAATAATAATAATAACAATAATTTGCAAATGTGTCAAATACGATTATACACGCGATGACTTAATTTTTGACGTGCAGAACTTACCGTAGGCATATACATATATATAGAGGTTGTGCACGTTATACACTTTCTTTTTATATCGAAACGCTAGCGACTGCGCCGCAGCTTTCCGCGAAAGGCTCCGAAAAGTTTCTAAAAATATTGACGCTTTCAACCTGTGTTTCAAAAATTGCAATTTGTCCGCATTACACGTGCACAATAATCATTCCATATTCCGTCACTTTTACGGGGAAAAACGCCCCGCTGCGTGCATCGTCGATAAAAAAATCCATCCGCACGCTTCTAAGATTTGTTTGATGATTACCTTTGTAATATTGGACGCGACATTTTCGCGAAGCACACGGATTGACTTTTTCGTTTTCTTTTTTTGTTTTTTTTTTTTTTTTTTTTTGTTCTTTTTTTTTGTATCGATTTAAGCACTCGGCACTGATTTTTAATAAATATTGAGCTAATGTTTCCTCGGGCTGCGAAGATTTTCCGATTCCGATGCAATCGTTTTGGCGAGAATTGCATCATCATTGCGTCCGATCGCAATGGCAACGTTATACGATAAAAAAAAAAGAAGAAGAAAAAGATACCTGTACGTGCAGCGTTCGTGCTAAATTTTCTTTCCTGCTTTCAATGTGATATTGTTGCGTAAATATAATACGATTACTTGGATCGATTTCAACAGTGCGCAGACCTTGGAATTTTTCGGGAAATATTATAAATCCCTTTTCCTAGATTGTAAATCCAGATTAAAAAAAAAAAAAAAGAACTACGTCCTATGACGCAATTCTTAAACAAATTTCTATATCACGAAGCCCCGGGTTATTGTCTTTTCGGCTGTAGATATATATATATATATAGTCGTTTTTAATCTTGGAACAGTCGCATTGTAATTAATTAAGCCGTTATTCGGAAATTTCACTTGGAATAGTAATCATGTTTCCGTAAAATGGGATAATACTATATATAAACAATAATTTCTTTAACCGTTTAAGTCCATTTTGCACTCCATAAATTTGGGATCACTATAAACAATACGGATTTTTTATTTTCTCATTTACAAAGATTAGAATTCAGAGCCGATTTTCAACTCTAGGTGTTTGAAGAATAGAATAGAATTTAAATCCTACTAAGTCATTTTGTAAGAGGAAAAATAAGAATCGCAATTTGAACAGTAGCATGAATTTTCAATTGTTAAATTACTTTACTGAAAATTAACCGGTTTCGTTTATTTCTTTGGCTTTAATTACGTATTAATTATAAAGCGATCAGTAGATTTTTTTAAGAATCCCATCTTATACGGAAATATGCGTAATGGAAGTTGAAGTAAAATATACATTTTTTAATTATCTTTTAATAATTTACACGATATTGTTAAAAAGTTAAAAAAAATTGAATAAGCTTATAGAATGATTGCACCAACGAATCCGTTAACTTACATTGTAGATTTTAACATTACCCGAGTATATAGTAGCGACTTTCAATCATTTTTATTACAGCAAAATATTACTTATGCATATCGTTTACTGATTTATATATAAAAAAAATAATTTATGAAGATTATTATTTATAATAAAACCTATACTTGCTTGAAAATGTACTTTTTAAATTTATATAGATACATACGCGATTACCTATATATTAGGTGAAAAATCACCTTGGCGTTATCGCGTGCGTTTATTATAATAATCGCTTATCTAACAGGTCGAACGCGCCTGATTATAATGCGCGCATTCCCGATGTATAGGCATGTGTGTACGTATATACAGACATACATACATACATACATATATATATATATATATATATATATATATATATATATATATATATGCATACAATTGTCTGAGGAGGCTACTCGGCGAACTTGGCTCTCGCTGACTTTGAATGACAAGTTCTGTGCGGGCACTCTCGGGTATGTATATTACGCACGTGACCTTGAGTGCTTGAAATGCAGGCGAGAATCAACGAAGATAGATAGATATAGAGGTGGGGAGAGGGAGTGGAAAGGATAAAAATATGTGTCGAGAACGAAGTGAGAATACATTGAAGAATACCTGGAGTCTGTATACACACATTACCTAACAGTCCCGCAAGCACATTATTGCAGGATTCATTTGAGAAAAAAGATTCGCGCGCGTGCGTAGAATCGAAAAATTCAGAAATTCGTCTACGCCATGCTCCGCGAATTGCGGGCCATCGGATCGAATCTAAATGTTTTCCATAAGTATAATCAAGTAATTGAATTTTTAACGGAGTTAGTATTTTTTTTTTTTGAGATCTGGATCAAAATGTTGGAGACTATCCTCGGTTAAGAACTATAGGGACATTCTGTGAGCGCGCGCGCGCAATTTGTGCGTCAATTTTGCCGATGTGCGGTATGCATTAAAATAAATTAATCATGACGTAATTGCATTCTTATACAAGTATTTGTATATATTAGAAAAGAAATTAATGTTTTGATCTAATATTAAGTTTTCAGTTTGTATATCTGACTCTCTTCTGAAATTATTAATTTCAATAGAGATACTCATCCAAACTTTTGACGCACGCACACATTTCAATTTAGAAAATATATGTGCGGACGCATGTACGCACCACCAAATTTTGTTTCTCTATAGTTTTAAAAGAGCTTTCTTCCACTGCAATAAAAATCGCTATTTCTAATGGATGTCGTATAACAGTCTAGATAGGTTTATATATTTATGTGAGTTCGTATTGGTAGTTCATAATATAATTTATCGCATTGGCAGGGAGCAATTTTGCTTTACACATATGTCATCCTTCTCTTATATGGTAATTATACATATCGTGATACCGTGTCTATATATACATTTTTTCGACAGCGGTATTATTGCGGCTATACACTTAATGGCCAAGGGTGGAAAGCAGCTTTTTAAATGACTCGATCTCTCTCCTTCTCTCTCTCTCTCTCTCTCTATCTGCGTAATTCCATGTCTCGCCGTTTTCTTTTATTAAACTCAATTAAAACCAATTTAAGGGGTAAAAATTGCGACTTGCCCTTTAATAAAATACCATCGGTTATATCACCGTAATTTTCATAAAAACGCTCATATTCATATTCATATGTGATTATATAAAAGTACCATACAGCTACATATACGTATATGAATATTTCATTTCTTTAAGCTTTTAAATACAAAAAAAAAAACTTGGATCCATTAAATTTTTTTTCTTTCGCATATATAAGGTCTATTATATAAATTTCAGGAACGGGCGCGCTTAAACCACACAAACACGCGCGCGCGCTCGGAATTAAATCTCAATGAGCACAAATGTGTATAGCAGTGAACGCATTCTCACAATCGGAAGTCGTCGCGCTAAACATCTCTAATTCTCTAATACGCGCGCGCATACACACACGCACGACACACACAGATCCACGCGCTTGCATCGCATCGGAAGAATGCGCGGTCCCGTCGCGACTCATCCTTTTTTTCTCCAACATCCTTTTGCGCTTATTACTTCCAAGAAGACATTAACATAGCGTCATTTAATAATCATAATGTTTTGCAGCCCGAGCATATATATATTTATGATGCGAGTGCAGCATACAGGCACGCCAGTAACATTTCTTTTTTTCTATTATATACATATATATACACCCCACGAACTGTAGAAAAACCGACGCGTCTCTATATATATGTATCGAATATATACGCGCGATCGCCATCATCAGGGCCAGGAGGAGGAATGAGAACGTGAGAGAAGGATAAATTCTACAATATTTAGAGTCTTTATGCACTTTAGCGCCTGCAAATTTTCAAGCTCGCGCACACTAAGCGTCCGCGCGCACTTTCTAAATTCGTCGCTTTTGTCATCGTCGTCCGTCCTCGCGAGCAAGCGTGCCGATTGATAAAATCTGGCTTACCGTTGTTTAAAAAGCTCCGACGGAACGCTTGTGTATTATACTTTTACGCACGTTTTCGCGGTATGTATAATGAAACTCGAGCGGTCTGCCTGGTGCTTCGAGAGGATTTTGCGCGCGCGTGTATGTGTGTGTAAGCGTCGTTGTCCTGTCGGGGGAATTCGAGCGATCGAAAAAATTACTCCCTCTCAATCCAGATACCTGTAATATAAGATTATATCATCAGTCAAATTGTTCGAGATAAATAGACGTTAATGTGAGCCCGGCTTTCTGCGCCATGAAAAAAAAAACCAAACAAAAAAAAACGCAAAAAATGAAAACAGCTAAAGGGTGTCGACTATGAAGTTTCTCTTATAAAATAAGAGAATTATTTTAACACATTCCAATAGTTGTATATTATTCAAAGGTTTACTTTTCAAAAATGTTATAAGCCAATATTCGAGATTTTAATATGGATCTTAAAAGATTCATTAGAAGCAAATTTGATCATGTATATATATATATATATCTATTTCAACTTATTCAGAACTTCGTGACTCTAAAACTATTATATTGTTTTTCTAATACATTGAATAAATAACAAAACAAATCCAGTTATTGAAAATCAACGTTTCCAATCAGAATCAGAATTTTTTTTATCAAATGTATATAACAGTATATAACGTAAAAAAGAGCAGGCTTCTCATTATTAGGCGACTGCTTGTAATAGAATAAATATATAATAATAAATACTTTTTAACGTTATTGGCAAGGAACAAATCTTCTAAAAAAATATCCAGCGAAAGCATCGTATTCTCGTCCCTTATCGAGAGATGCTCGTGTCGCTTCATTCCGCCGACGCGCGATTGGCTCATCTAGCGGGCCTCGCGCAATGGCTATCAGGGAATGTCCGAATAAAAAATGTTTTTCTTAGCGCGCGCCCCATCGCGTTCGACGTTCAGAAAATTTCTGTTTCCTTGTGTCTCGTTAATTTTTGTAATCTGATATTTGTTCCGACTGCTGCGGAATGTTCGTAGCAGCGATAGTGATTATATCACATTTAACGATCGGGGACAATTCTTCGATTTGGACATTTTTTGACTTTCATCTTCAATTAAATTTTTTAGCGGCTCGAGCGAGCTTTCTGGAAGGTAAGTGCTTTTCAAACCGTGCAGCAAAATATATAGGTAATTCGTGTAACTGTAGAATGATAAAAACAAGAAAGTAGGTTAGGAGTTCATTTTTGGTAATATCGTGGTGGAAAATTTGAAATATTTTACGAACTCGTTTAAATGGGTTAACATTGAATATTGATTCTCGTTTTGGTATTATCGGGTCTTATAACGAACTTGTAGAAGGTTTTAGTACTTAAGTTATTTATACGTGTTTGCTTTTCTTTATAAAAAGACAAACCTTGGTTTTACATCATTTGAATAATATAAATCTAAATATTCAAAAATAAAATATATTATGAAAAGTTAAGTTTGGAACTGGCTATATTTATTTTTACGATTTTTTAGTCTTGTTAGACTTTTAAATTATATTCAACAGTCTTGATTAATTTTCTGTTCTCGTTTCTCTCTATAGGTTTCTATTTCTATTTTTCAATTCAATCAGTATAGATTGTGCGATTTTACAATTAAAATATTAAATTTAAGTGTGTGTGTGTGTGTGTGTGTGTGTGTGTGTGTGTTTGTTTTGTTTTGTTTTGTTCCTCAATTAGTATAAATTACGAGAAAACTAAAAAGGAATTGCGATCACTCCACAGCCCTATCTTAATAAGGTCACCGTACGCCCCAAACACTTTAATCAATGACGTATAGATCGTATGGAAAAAAATAGAGTAATCTTATATATAACCGAGTGTTCCTCTGTCGCAGAATCTACAATTTATTATTATTATTATATATTTTTTAAATCGGTGTTAAGAGCAACGTTAAAAACAAATCCGTTGCATTGTATATTAGCAAAAGCTTTCTGTGATTCAGAGATCTCGTTCGATAAATGCAAATATTTTCAATGAACAACTCCACTTCGTTCTTTTTTTTCTTGTACATATAACAATAGTATTATAATTGAGCAGGTCGTACGGCAAACACTTCTCCCTCCCCCCGTCCTGCTCCCCTTTAATCTACGATATACATAGATCGAGATGAAAATATTGACAAAACTGCCCCACTCACCGGATTCTTATCTTTATTTTTCGCAAACGCGCCGCCTCGTATTGCACTCGCGGTTTGCTTTACGCTATGGCCGGCCGCATATTTCACGGTTGAAGGGGGCAAAAGCAAGGAAAGAAAGAACCGCGCGCGAATCCAAAGCGTGCTCAATTAAAAGCCATTGAAACAACATTTATATATATATATATATATATATATATATATATATATATATATATATATAGGGACAGCGAACGCAGTGTTACACAGCCACCGCGGACAAGGGAGACTCATCCTAAAAGCGGTCAATTAAATCGTCGTCGTCGTTGTCGTCTCTCTGCCCCCCCCCACCGCCCCTGCCGGCCATTCAAGCCAAGAAAATCCTTGACAATCAATGAAGTGCAAAGCATTGACACGGGCATTTAATTAGAGATAGTATGTATATGGCGCGGGCGGCGGAGCGGTTAGCAGGAGCAGCTGAACGGCTTGTTGCGCTCCTTTTACGCGCGCTCGTGCGCGCGCCCGCCTCCCTATACACGCGTATAAAGAAGATACACGATGTAGAGTAAGAAGAAAACGAAGAAAAGTAGTTAAATCTGACAGGAAGCGCGGAGTTAACGCTCGTTAACCGAGCTCAATTAGGAGGGTTTCGCGCACGAGTATATGTATGTATATACATATATATATATATATATATATATATATATATATATATATATATATATATATATATAGATGCACTCGATGTACTGCTTAAAAAGGGGTTGCAGTTTTAAATGTGTGTAAAGAGAGTGTACGGGAAGAATAATTGAATGAGACACGACGCTGTTCGTAAGACAGAGAGAAGGTGCTCTCTCCCCCTCTATCTTTGCCTGGACATCGGTCCATTGAAATTATATATATATATATATATATATATATATATATATATATATATATACACGAATGATGCGCGCGGTGATATCACTCATTCCTTGTGTACGCGTGCGCGGTCGCGCGTACGCGCCCGGTCTCATTGAGGAATTTGCAGAAAGAAGTGACGCGGAGCAGGGTGACAGGCGGACGAGCGAGTTTTTACACTTTAAATTGACGACAATTTCCTGACTCGCTTTTCTCGGCGGGCAATTTGCGCGAATACTTTTTGAATCCCGAAGTGCTCGGGCGGCGGCGCCTCTCACTCGCATTACTCCGCACGCCTTCTTTAAATGAATGGTGTACGTGTGTTGCGTATGCGTGTGGCCGAATGCACGTAAAGGGCGCTGAGCGCTGAGCTACGTAAAGAGGCAAGGGAGGGGCAAAATTTGCGTAAATTTCATTAAACGACGAAGCGGCATCGAGTGTAATAGAGATGGAATTGCAATATATGAAATATGTAGTTGAAATTAAAATCAAACTTCGGGAAAATGTCGAGTTAATTTCAAAATTAAATCTAACCAATAATAACAATTTGATCATATCGTATCAAAGCCACATACCGATAATTCAATGTAATTGAATGCTTGTCATAATCGAATATAAATTAAGAAATATGTTCACATTGTGACTTAAACATTATTTGTTACTAATTTCATACCTATCCACTGAATCATTTTTTGGCAATGGCGCCTATCCCATGTGAAGGAGCGAAAAAAAAACCTCTTCAATTTGATCCGTTAAGGGATACATTAAATTTATACAAAAAAATTTTTTCTTGTATTAAAAATGTGGAATTGCTTGTCAACAAAACAATATCGGGAGGTTTTAATTTAAAGAAAAATTCATCTGAAACTGTTTGTTTACTGTTAAAGGCATATCTTACATATGCTCCAAATCTTACAATGTTTCAAAAATGATGGTGATTTGGATATCGAAGATAGAGTTGAAGGTTGAAGTCCCACAAAAAAAGCTCGATAATGAACAATTGGAGACATTCTTCAAGAAAAATACATGCCAAAACAAGGAGGATTTGCTGTATAATTGAGAGTAATACACATTTTCACATTTCCAAAGGTGTAAAAAATCAGTGGGATTCGTTCAAAAGTTAAGAAATTGGAGTCTGCATAAACTGGGCCGAAAATCATCGGTCGACATTGGAATTTTTCCTTAGCGCCACAAAAAAGATCAATTTTCAATCCAATTGTTACTGGGATGGACTGCAGTGGAAAGAATTATAGGTTTAGCTCGTCATAACAGGACAATCGTAGCTGAAGCGAAAAATCCATGCGAATAGGGTAATGCGATGTCTTTGGTGGGATTAGAAACGTCTGCTCTATAACGAACTGTTCAAAAATGGCCAAACAGTCGATGGAACTGTTTACGAGATATTGATTTTACATCATGACAATGCTCAGCCACACATTCAGTATATTGTGTTTAAAATTATATGGAAAACAGTGGATGAGAAATTTGGTTATACCCGGCTCATATCCCAGCTTGACCCAGCTGTTGCCCTCTTCTGATTATCGCTTGATTCAATCGGAATGCTCTGACAAGAGCCTTAATTTACCTGACGGTATCAAAAATTGCCTGAATTGTGAGCAAAGGGTTTTTTCCATTTTATTATCGAAATAAAGCTCTGATGTTCATGGAAAAAACGAACTATTGCAGTTGCAGAAAGAATATGAAAGTGTAGGTTGAAGTTTGATATATACTATGATTTTTGCTATTTCTTTATCATAATGAAACATACATTGTTAAGAAACTAGACCTATAACTATATAAAATTTGATAATATCTATGTTCAAATTGATAATATTTCTATTCTTATAGCAATTTCAAGAACGTATTTTATTATATTAAGAATAGATCGGTAAAGATGAGTGAGGAAAAGAAAGATGGTCGTTTCATCAAAAAATTATTATATATGTATATATTATGAGAAGAAATTTGTGGCGCAAGAAAATACATAAAATTAGCAACATATTTATATATATATATATACATTTCTGAATTAAAATAACCCATATCCCAGAAAATACGTATAGCTAACCAGAATTCAGGAAATTGTGTTCTACGTCAATAGGCTATAATAAGGATTGCCGCCGCAACAAGTTAGAAAACAATATTTGAAATTAATAAGTTTTGGCGTACATATATGCATAATGAGACCTTATACCGTTACAAGTGTATCAATCGCACGCATGACTCATGCTCTGGGTTTTTTTTTTACTTAATAATAAAAGTGTCGTCGATTTGATAACGTATATACACAGCTTATCTTTGCACCGCAGCTATATACTTTATTCAAATGCCATATATGAGTAATCGGAAATTGATTCATTTTTCTTTTTGTATTATCGTCGTTCGACAAAAAAGGAAAGAGAGAAGAATTTCATTTACACAGGTGCCGCATTAATGCCGCGAAGGCGCGAAAGAAACAAAAATGATAATCGCGCCGTGTAATGTACAGTTCGGTGGCAGAGACATTCTATCCTTCGCGAAATTTTTAAAAAGAACAATATTTATCTCCGGCCGGCACTCGAATTTCATACATCGTCCCGAGCCCGGCTACCGGCTCGATTGACAATTCTTAAAAAAAAATCAAACTCTTATATATATATATATATTTGTGCGCTCGATATCGGCGCATTCCTCGCTCGCCCGTTCCCGCCCGTACCCACGCTCCACCTGTACATTTCATACCTTTATAATATCCATATATCTTTGTTTGCACGCATACGATACCGGGGCGCGAGCCCCAATAAACTTGATTCGTGCGCATTTCTGCCATTAAAGCGAACCAATGAGCCTCGAGTAAAGGCGGTCCGATGCATAAGCGTCACGCTAATTCCCGGTAACGCTCGCGCGCCAAAGTCAAAGGTAATTTTGCGACGATTAATTGGCCGTTCGGCCACCTGTTCCCGGTACGGAGGTTGTCCACATTTTGTTTTATATACACACAGCGGAAACAGCTAGTTGCCGAGATCAGCATGTAATTATGAATGTGACTTGCTCATTCTCTCCCTCTCTCTCTCTATCCCTCTACGCCCTCCCCTCTTCTATTCGATTGCTGCTCAGCATCACAGTATTTCCGCGCGACGGCTTTACTTATATAAATATATATATATATATATATATATATATATATATATATATATACCTCAGAGCTGAGCGGTGATTCATTCGTCGGCCGGCGCGCAAATAGTAACCGCGGCGCGACGATTTTATGAATGAAACCGGCGGCGTCTAATATACTCGTGGCGTAGCCCGACCGCCGGGAAGGGCGGGGGGAGTATTGCAGAATCGTGCTGTATTATAATATACAAGCATACACGCGCGCGCGAGTTTTACGAACCGATAAAAAAAAGTGGCTCCGGCTCTGAATTTGCCGGCTCGCGTACATACGCGCGTGCGCCATCATATATATTAATACGATATAAGGCTAATAGTTATATTGTTACATTTATACATCTAATGTGGCGCTCGCGCGCGGAGTGTCGAGGCGCTGGAGGCGGGTTCATTCGATCGTTTCCGGTTTTTTCCAGCTACTTGCTCTACGCGCACGCGAGCGCATAGCGCTGCCCCCCTCGCCCCTCCTCCCTCGTCGGCACCCGGCGCGCTGACGAGTTCATTAACGATGATTCGTCCAAAAGAGCGACAGGCGCGGGCAGGCGAGACTCTTTTGCCGCTGTATTTTATCGGCTCAATTTTTTTGTGCACCGCGCGCACGGATTATATATATATATATATATACACACATATGCTGGTTAGTACAAACAACGATTAACCATACTGATTCTATCTCGCTTTCTTTCTTTCTTTCTTTCTTTCTTTATGAAATATTAAGCATTGTGCCGTGTTCATGATTTGTGTGTATGTGTGTATTTAAGAACGAAGGAGGCGTTGGCTTCAAATTTATTATAATATACCGTTATAACCAATCATGTTATGGTAAATTTTTAAAAAGAAGTCAAGCGAGAGCCCAAGCAAAAAAATCTTTTTCAGATTGTGTCCAAATATAATGCTTTTATGGTACCGATCGAAGAATATTATTAGTTTGTAGAACAATATTGCAGCAAATTTCTTGGAATTATAATGTTTATTTTAAGGCATGAAATAACTTTGGAGACTAACTTTCGAAAAGCATCTACGTCTCATTTTGATGAAAATTGGGACACTCGTGCTATTTGCGATGCCGATTATGAATACCGAAATTGCTTGAAATGAAAATACGCTCTTTGTGGCAAAAACGAGAAAAATAAAAATATTCATGAAAATTTTGGTTTTTCGAGTATATCTTAGAAAATATGAGAAATTAAAATAAAAAATAACAAAAAGCTTTGATATCATCAAAATACATCATTTTTTTATTTCCACATTTTCTCGGTACAAGCGATATTTCCGAAGAAAAAATTGAACGATTCCGGTTGTAGTCTTGGACAAATTCGCTCTATACTTAATCCAATTTTCCCGGAAAATCTGCTTGTAGAGAAAAAAATGTTTTTTTTATAAATTATATATAATCATATTTACAATACTTGTTTTTAAAATGTATTCTTGAAATATTGACGTTTTTTTTTTCATTTTTCTCCACAAATGCGAGAAAAAACCGTATTTTCCTAATTTTGTCGTAAAAATTTCATTTTCCTCGAAACCCACCACCAGATATTCGTAATCATCACATGGGTTCTTTTAGCAAGTCTGTCTACCTTCGACACTAGAATACTTTTTACCATTCTTTTTTCCCCTAGTTATCATAGCCGTAATAAAATATTATAGAGTAGAAAAATACGAATTTTTTTCTTATCTATCTACGTAAATCTCGTATTTTTCTCATTAATCTAATAGTTTTGAGCGCAAGATTATTCGTGATTTTTCTACGCGAGCTATATTTCTCGCCCCGTGTAATCTCGAATCGATTATAACACGTAACTTTTTCAAGCATTATTACGCCAATAGTACTTGCCCGGCAACTCGCGTACCCAACCGTACACCGAGACGATTGTACCAAGACCTAGAAAAAAAAACAGACAGTGTATCGTTTTATTTCGAGCCACCGTATAACTTTTTGCCATGTTTACGAGGACCCGCCGTATAAAGGCCAAGTCTGAGAGTCGATACGCGGATCGATCGGGCTCGATTCAACATATATACCTCGATCTCTCTCGCTATCTTTCCTAATGTACGATTGCGCGCGCGTGCCGATTGCATCATCGTAAAAGGATTTACACCCGTATAGTTGCTATATCCGCAGGTATATCTATAGCACCGGTCCACCGCCTGATGTTCTGATTTTTTTTTTCGTTTATTTAAACCCGATTTCCACGATAAAAATTCTTTTTGACGATTATATATATACATATATATATATATATATATATATATATATATATACTCAAGTTCACGTAAATTTTGAGGCCGTACTGTAGCTGCTGCGATCACGCGAAAGGAGGCCATTTCTTTCGTGCGAATTACATTTCCAATCGGTTAAACGTCCGATTGCCATCTTATGTATATATATATATAAATATACCAATATAGCTATATCTACTTCTCGTTTGACGTCAATGTGCACTCAAGCACTAAATACTTTCCCCTGGGGAATGCCCGGACTCCACCTTCCGCGCGCGCGCGCGCGTGTGTGTGTGTACTTATTACTTTTATCCTCGCTCGCAGCTTCAAATTTTGCGTCCTTCTCCTCTTTTCTTTCATTTCTCTCTTTTTGGTCAATACGATGATTCTCGGAAAAACCTGACCGCGAACTCGTTATTATTAATTTATAATTCGATTTTATGCCGATCCTCTCGTCTCGGGAATTTTCGGAGAAACGAAAGTCGCCTCGGACCGGGACGATCGCCGAGCGGTTTCGCGCGCAGAGATCGACTTTATATGGAATGTCTGTATACAGCGATCATAACGGAATTCCTAATGACTTGGAAAAATGCGCGATTCTTTCATATGAAATCTCAGCGTTAAATTTTTATTTTAAACGTTGGCTTTCGAATTTGACGATAGAATTTTTGACGATTACATAGGAATCGCGTCAAGTCCGCGCATGGATTTGAAATATATGCGTTAATCGCATTGAGCGAAAGAAATTCCAACGCGTAGTTAATACAAGCAGATTATTACACGCGTCGATGTACGCTGTAGCCTCCGTTGCAGATAGATTCCGGAAAACTCCTATACCTATCCTAGAACCCAATGATACGGGCAAACCCCATATGATCTCCGCGGAATCGCCTTAGTTCCAGCATTTTTATTTTACCTTCGGTAAAAGAGCGGAAAGAAGGAAGAAACAAAAAACCGGGATACACAAAAAACCTTTGTGGCAAGGAGAGAAAGGAATTCATTGGCTGTACGTCTAACGTAATATACGCGCGAAAAAAAACAGTCTCGCGTCGCGTTGCCGCGGGACGTGATAATCGCGCTGTGAATACAAAATGAGCAAACATATGTCTATATACAGCGAGTCTCGCTTTGGGCCTCGTGTCGCCTAATAATATAATTATTTCGACGAAAAGAACGGAAAAAAGGAGAGAAAAGGCTGAGGTTGGCAAGAAGACCCACTTTTACCCTCATCCAAGGTTGTACATATATATGTGTTTATATGTATTGAACGCTTCTCTCTCGCTTTCGTATTTTGTATATGCATATATATATATATATATATATATATATATATATATATATATATATATGTATGCAATACTTACGAAAACAGCAATTCTTAAAAATGTCAGAATACGCGCATGTATTTTGAGTCGCTGATCACGAATACCGCGGGAAAAATTTTCGACGAGAATAATTTAAGAATCCTCTTCAGCAATTAAATATATATAAAAAAAGTGTGAAAATTCCTATTTTGACTTTATATATATAAATTGAAATTAGAATTTTTAATAGCCCTAATCGTAATTAGTTCGTAATTCATATAACAAGTAATACAGGAATGTATGGCCACTTTTTCAGTAATTATAACTTAAAATTTGTTAAAAGTTGCGTCGATACATCAGCGATCTACCGCATCATTTGAATAATAACGGTAAAACAGTAAAAGCGTGTTTCTTCTGATATATTTACACACGCGGACACAAATTGATACGAGTGAGAGAAAATTTATAGAATAAAAAGTTGTATTTCAGTAATATTTACAGGTTTTTACTAAAATATTTTTGTAAACGATTGAAATTCTTGGATATTTCATTCTATTATGTGGATATTTCATATACTTTTCATTAAATTCCTCTTGTCTCAGGCTGTCATATTCATAGTGCTTCTTTCTCCTCAGAATTTTGTATCGGTTTGTTATTTTTTTGCCAATGATATAGTTTTCATTTAAATCTAGATCTTTGTGGTCTATCAACAAGAGCTTTCGCTCGTATAGATATAAAACAATTTTTTTCTTCAAAACATGCCTTTTTCCTTCCAATTGCACATCATCCAATCTCGCTTCCAATCCAACGGCAATTGCAGAACTTGCAAGAGGCACCAATAAGTCTCGAGCTACTATATTATCATTTCTGTCTCAGCAAGGTCCGACTTCCCCACCGTTCGAGCCATCAATTTTCGCCCTTAATTACTTTTCTCAACCCAATGTCTTCGTCATGGTCGTTATCCTTTAATTAACCGACCGCGGTAGCCTATGCGGGATGCGGATTATGCATTCAACGGATTATATAGCCAATCAACATGTTATAATAACACTAATACCTTCCCTACAGTTACATATAGATTGATTTATCAAAATCAACAAAATCTCCCCCCCCCCCGCCACTCACTCTATATCTGGCCCGCAAGTTCAAAGTGAAGTGCCCTGCTGCCATCAATCTTTCTGATAAAAGTGGGATCGAGGTGAAGAAGTGCAGGGGCCGCGTGAAAATCACACGTCCCCCCCCTCCCCCGCCTCGTGCTCAATTTTATTAATAAACCGGCTCACTCCAGAAAGAGTCGAAGCGGGCATAGAATATATATATATATATATATATATATATAATATATATATATATATATATATATAGTTGAAATTTAATTCGGAGGCGACGCATATATAATCCGCGTGCGCACTGCACACCCCGGGCGAATGCATGAGAAGGAGGTCTGTATACATATGACATATACATATAAATGTCTGTCTGTCTGTCTATCTCTCTCTCTCTCTCTCTCTCTCTCCTCTCTCTCTCTCTCTCCTCTCTCTCTCTCTCTCTCTCTCTCTCTCTCTCTCTCTCTGTTGTGTGTGTGTGTGTGTGTGTGTGTGGTGTGTGTGTGTGTGTGTGTGTGTGTGTGTGTGTGTGTGTGTGTGTGTGTGTGTGTGTGTGTGTGTGTGTGTGTGTGTGTGTGTGTGTGTGTGTTTACGTACTACCGGACGACCCCATAATTCACAGGAACCGTTCCTCGTACGTTCCATATAGGACATTTGGCGATGAAGCCGCTCAGTGCCACGAAAAGGAGGCTGTTGGAGAGGGGGTGGCCGTGGGAAGCACGGGGGGAGAGGGGGGTAGGATCAGCTCCGGTTGGAGACGCGCACATATATATATATATACGAAAAGGAAAGCGGGTGTGAGACGAACGACGGTTTTCTGGCAAGTAGTGTAGGTGCCGATATACGTGAGACGTACGCACGCATGCGTGCGTGAAACACACACACATATATACAAGATATACGCGCGCAAGCGTACCCGCATATTCGGGTTTCTTGCGCACGAGAGGGGTTGCTTCACGGTTGCTTCAAACACACACACACACACACACACAGCACATACACGCGCGCGCGCATATATATATATATATATATATATATATATATATATATAACGACGAATCAAGAAATCCCCAGACAATCGGACGATCTCTCACGGCCATTGGAGAGGGGCGGGGCTCCCACGCGCACGACCGTCTCGTCTGTTGTCTAACTGCTGTGGGGTGAACGAGAGAGAACGCTCGCGTGGCTTATTATGAAATCGGGCTTCACAGATTTTTTCCTTTTGCTTTGGTGTTCCGTCTTAAAAAAAAAAAAAAATAATAATAAGCCCCTCTACGATTCTAAAACTCGTATTAAAATCAATATTCTTCTCTTTTTCATCCTAAATGCAAGAAATAATTTTTTAATTTTAATTTAAATACCTAGTAAATTTAAAATAAATTGGTATTTAGTAGGGTGACTGGCAGATTATCGCTGTAAATAAAACTCTTCTGTAAATAAAATGAGTCTGAAAACGATAATGTGATAAAAAACGTTGCGGGTAAAATAAAACACTAATATTAAAAATAAGAAGGCTGAATTTAAAGCAGAAAGAGATTATACGAAGAAAATGTTGAAGGATATGAATAAATGTTAAAAGTATTAAAATATTGAACGAGCAGTAATAACGAATTTATTAAAGAATTTGTAGAGAGTCAAGAAATTTTTGGAAATAGGATGAAAATGAGGAAGGAAAACCATTTGAGAAGCTTGTGGATGATGTTAGAAAATGAAAATGACAAATTTTGAAGACGATGGACAATCAAAAAACGAACTTGGAATCAAAGACTACCTATGACATAAAAATAATTTAATAAATTTTTCTTTTCAAAATCTTTTGGAAATATATATATATCTGTAGTAATAGCTAGACTGTTGGTAAATAATGAATCTCGTGCGTATAACTAATCAATTAATAAAGCAGAATCATTTGATTAATTGTAATATTATATAGAACTCTTGGCGACGCGACGTCTTAAGCAGGGGGACCTTGATTTACCCCTCGCTTTTCCCTTTTATTCTTAAACTAATTTTAGTTCATTTCCAATAAATTACACGCATGTATAAGTAAAAAAAAAAAGACAAACAACTTTTGAACGAATTAATTTCGTTGCGCAACATTCTCACTAATTAGAGGCGATATTTCAGCAGCAGTTTTGATAGAACGAAGTTTATATTGTCGAGCGAGGAAGTTTTCCATTGCTCACGATCTAATAATAATAATAATTGATATATCGACGACGATGGCGAGACTCCTATACGAGTCTGTGAAATCTTATTTTTTTTTAATATCCGATTAATACCGTTCGGAAGCGCAGTTGCGAAACAGTACGAAGAAATTTGGTAATAATGATAATTGTGCTTTTAAGAAAGAGAAACGACTGTGTATCATTGTGTAAGATATGACATCTTCGCGTTTGGCAGCCGATGAAACAAGCAACACGTGTAAACTTTTTTTCGGAAATATTGTTTTCTCGTACGACCTGGAGGTAAAAGTAAACAAATATTAAAAAAATTCCTTGACATCGTAGAATTTTACCGAATCTGAATTTCTTCTATTCAATTCCTACTAAATGACTATCTATACCTTAAACTTAAAAACCTAGCAAATCTCGCCTAACCAATATAGAATCCGGTCTTATAAATTTAAATACCTACAGTTACACGCACCGACATGAGCACTCATTCACATAGAGGCACGCATTCATATAGACGTAAGGTAGAAAAAAAAGGAAAATCAGAAGAAAGGAAAAAAAATATACCGATCACGATGAAATTTTCAATGATGATAAAGAAAAAAAAAAGGATATCTGCGCGCACGTCACGATCGCGTTCTCTCGCGAACTGGCGCGCGCATCACCGCGACGGAAATGCCTTCGCAACTGCGTCACATCTCAGGAATTCTCTCTCTCTCTCTCTCTCTCTCTCTCTCTCTCTCTCTCTCTCTCTCACTCTCTCTCTCTCTCTCGCTCTTCCCGGGGCCCGCGCATGTATGAAAAGAACGACGAGAGAGGGTACGTAAGACCGCAGAGCGCGCGCGGCCCCGAAACGGGGCCGGACGGGGGTCGTCGGGAGCCTCCGCATTTCCCCCCCTGACCCTCGCACGCCTCCTTTTTTTTACTCTCTCGCTCTTTTTTATCCATTTATATATAATAATACTTCTTTACACACGTCGGCTTGATTTAGGATCGGCGAAACTCAACCCTACTTCAATCTCTCTCTCTCTCTCTCTCTCTCTCTCTCTCTCTCTCTCACTCACTCTCTCACTCTCTTTCTTCTCTCTCTTTCTCTCTATAGACTTTTTGAGATCTGCAGAGACAGCAGTACGGGGGTCGCGGCGCGTGCATCGATCGTCTGGCCGTGGACCGCCAGGAATTCGGAACCCACGTGCGTGGCCTCGCTCCTCTTTCTTTTTGCTCATCGCCGCGCATCCGAATGCTTCGCTGATTACGTGTATACGTGTATATATATATATATATATATATATATATATATATATATATATATATATATATATATATATAGCTAGAGCGAGGCTCGGAGGGAAGGGTTAACTGCGTATTTTATGTTAGTTTGCGACTTTGTAAATCTTTCGGTAACGGGCAATAATATATAAAGCGCGTAAATTTTAATTGGCCGATGGAGTGTCCGACCAAACGTGGGACTGTGGGTGTTGGAGAGACAGAGAGATACTTTAAGAGATTTGGCCACGAGATTGAGACTCTTCTTTCCGGTATCTTGATTTTTTAATCGAAAAACAATGATTTTACAAGAGTAATGATATTATTATATAATATATATTGTCGTTCTGTTTAAGAAAGCATTATTTTTTTATGCATAACTAATTCTTTCAATAGAGGTATAATTTACGAATGTGCGCCGTTTAGCGGATAATTATATGCCACTACGCATGATTGATTAAAGTATATAGATAAATACGGATGATTGAATAAATGTTCAATTACCACGTAGCTCAACAACCGTCCAGAATACGTATGCGCAAAAATAATTTATCGTGTTATTCTCGAGTTGTCGTTCGCGTCGCGAAATTTTTTGAAGCAATTCGAATATTCCCGGTGCAGTTTAACAAAAAAAAAAAAGTGTCACCGCCTCGAACCAGCTCGAACTGGCGTTAAAGCGTCGGAGCTTTCGTGTGCACGTTCGTTCACCTTTTACTCGATGTCTTTGTCCGCGCGTCCGTTCTCTTTGTGAGCTAAAAATGGCGGGGATGGTAACGATTCCGGAATAAATTTCCCTCGAACAAAAAAATCAATTAACGATAAAAGAGATTAAAGAGCCCATTAACCGCGAACGTATCGTTTTTCCGTCAAAAACTACATAAAGGCTTCGAAGTGTTTTTGTTTCTTATCTTTTTCCAAGCTTGTTTCATGAATTGTTTTTTTTTGTTGTTTGTTTTTCTATTTGTACAATGCTCAACGGAAACGCAATATAATAGCAAATTATCGTAAATAATACAATCGATTGGAGTCAATGTCTTCGTGCAGCGAACAATGAATTATTAATAAAGAAGAAAATCAGAACGGCATAACTTAGTGCAACTGCAGCGTGCAATCGAGTATTTTTTTAAAATCGCAAAATTAGAGAGAAAAAAGACAAATCGGTTATTCGCGCTTATGTTGCAGTTATTGAGTTTTTCAATAAAAAAAAAAAATAAAGTAAAAAATAATAAAAGAAAACTAAAGCAAACATTTGTTGCGTTGTGATGCCAAGAAGTAAAGCCCGATTTGCGCGGAGCAACGAACCCGAACGAACCTCTCCCGAAGCGAATGATCGGAATTTCCAGTATCAGACTTCGGCTATAAGTGCAGGCATATATATATATATATATATATATATATATATATATATATATATATATATATATATAATGATCTGTCCGCAGATAAACGCCCGTCTTCTCTTTCGCAAAGTAAACGCGCGAGCACCGCAAAAGCCCCGCGATAATGGCGAAACCAACCAAAATTCGATGAATTCAAAAAGCATGCGGTATATATACATCAGGGAGAGAGAGAGAAAGAGAGAGAGAGAGAGAGAGATAGAAAGTGTGTGTGTGTGTGTGTGTGTGTGTAGATGCCGGATTCGCGAAAGACGGTCCATTATCTTCCTGGAAGAACAAGAGACAATAATATTACTTATATATATAAATGCCCGCACCTCTGGTGGGCGGTCGCCAATCACTATATATATTATATATATATATATATATATATATATATATATATATATATATATATGTCGACAGCGTCATCTCGCGGGCATCCTTCTTATTATCTATACGCTTCCGCAAAGCGTCGAGAGACGCTTATCTTTGGCAGACGATGGCAATAGTTTTAAGTATCTTAGTAATAGGCGTGGATTCTACAAATTGTGTCCGATCGATCTTTTTTTTTCTTTTGTTATTTTTTCTATGGCTTCAAATACGGGGGAAAAATACGTATATGAATTTGTATCATTGGATTACAACAAAATCGTATAATACGTATAAGAGCTGCTAACCTTCCTTTGAACATTATGTAACGAGCTATGAAACAAAAGAATCTTTTTACATTGATCGATATGAAATATATTATAAATAGATTTTCGACAAATTTCGTTGCCCCCCAACGATGCAAACTCTAGACCTGTAAAGAAGATGGAAAATAAATGGCGAGTTCATAAATGAGATCTTAGATGTAGCGGCGCATGATATTTTGAATGAGGGACAATTCGGCATTTATATCTACATACTCTAAATTCAACCTGCCACCCCCCTCCCCCCAATCAGCGGACAGGCCTCTGATACCCCACAACGTATTCTATATATACAGCCGCTCCAATTATTTCTCCCGCTTATAAATTCGATCGCCGCGCGTCCGAGGCGTCTCGGCCCAGTCCGCCGCGCCCGACTTCGTCGGCCCCTGCTTCGTCCACATTATACATGAAAGTTCGAGCTCTTAATTTATTTTATTACCTTCTGCCCGTTTCTCGTAATATTCACTTACAGCTTAATTATTATTTCCTCCTTTGTGCGATGCGCGGGGCGGGCCTGCTGGCTTCCTCATTTTCGTTTATAATTCTTTCGGTTTAATAACGATTGAAACAGTGTTATAAGCGCTGTACGCAGCGCAGACATTGCTTTGTCGACGTAGATGAGCGAATATTGATTTAATCTCGAGCGTTTCGAATTTTACGTCATCGTCAGAATTACAGAATAATTAACTTTTTCAATTTCAAGTTTTTGACGATTTTGTCGAATTTTGACGATTTAACGAAGTGCAATAGATTCAACAATTATATAGTATTTTATTTAAAATATATATGACGTCTTTAATTGGTTGCGTGGAAAAACGCGATAAATATAGTGTCAAATTTTTCAGAAAGTTTCATTTTTACGGAATTTGTGTATGAATTATTCACGCAATCGTGGCTTTCTGAAACCGAGTGTCTGCTAATTCTGGACAAGCTGAAACAATTCTAAATGCAAGGGATTTTCTTCATCGTAAAAATTTCTAGAAATATAAGAGAATTTTTCTAATAATCCGTAAATCCCTTCGTTGCTTATTGCTTCTTTGTTATTGCTCTTCCTTTCTTTGTTATTTCTCAGCAATGTGAAACATTGTACAATCCAAAAGTGTGCAACTGAGTCTTCGCCTGGTTAAGTCCTCCGACAGCGCCACCAGTGACCAACGCAACAAGCATTGTCATTAGGCAAATTAAAAATCACACATTGTTGAATTAAGTCAAATGCTGTGTTAAATAAATGTTAGGCACTGTTAAAAAAAGAATATTTATCCTTACACCAGCTACCAAAAAAGACACACTACTAATAAGATGAAGTAGCGTAAGTAAGGGCTGATTAAGTAGTGCAAGTTAGGCCTATTAGATGTTTGGCCGGTTCTCGTCCGCAGTCCATTACCGCATATATAGATTATCTTTAGAAAATTCATGGGATTCCCCGTACTGCACTTTCAGCTTGGATTTCATACGATCTATCTTCCATAGATTTATGCATTTCCTTGGAGAGTATTGCGCGCTTTATAAAACAATAACGAGTATATGTATATATATATATATATATATATATATATATATATATATATATATATATATCCGCGACTTTGTACGAGATAAATAGCACGATCGAACGGATCTCCGGACAAAGGAAAACTTTTCTCTCCCATTTGTAATGTGCATATTCGCATACGTCACTGACTTCGCGTATAAGCTTCTCAACGTTCAATTAAAATTTTTCTGCTTAAATTTTTTTTTATCGCGTCGTACTTTCAGCTTTGCAGAAATTATATACGTCTACGAATAAGATATCGGAGCTTTCAAAGAACATGTATCAATACTATATAAGTTAAGAATTTTTTTTTTAAATTTAATCTAGAAAAATCCACGCGCTTATTCTATAAACTATTCTTATTGTACGTCTATTAAGATCCGAATTCCCAGGTGTTCCAGTCAATTCTTAACGACGCGCGCAAAATAATCTCGCGGATTTCAAAATATTATGCCAATTATGGGCTCAATGAGAGCGGCGGTTGCCGCCAATTGCGAGGCGCGACCGCCGTTCGATTCGTCAGCCGCGCGTCACGCGCACCGTACACCTGGCGTGTAATAAGAGGTGTCAGTGCCAAGGCGCTCTCGTCGCCTCGTGCTTTTCTTATAAAAACAAAAAAAAAAAAAAAGAAGAAAAGAAAGAAAGAAGAAGAAAAAACAAAAAACACCTAAAAAAGCGCAGCTCTCGGAGTTTACAAAAAGATAATAATATAATATCAGCCGTTTGTACAGTGCGCGAAATTCAGAGAGGAGCGGGGGAAGCGCAGGATATTCTTTTTATATTATTTGTTTTGTTTTTTTTTTTCGTCGCGACCGACATTTTGCGGCTTTGTGCGCGTTGAAGGAATTTATAACGGGATGCGCTTTCTTCGGTCGTCTAGAACAATGCCTTTGTTGAGTTTAGGGGCTTTCGATGACTTGCGAATACTGCGCGCCGTTTCGCAACTGATATATATATATATAGGATCACCTCTTCTTCTTTGTCACCCATACCATGCACAAGATTGAATTTGCAAGTAAAATTAATTTTGCATTGACTTATCATGGGACAGGGTGTTTGGTTTACGCGAGTTTATGTATGTATATATGCAATAAGTTAGTTTACAAATAATTGTTGCGATACAAAAGCAAGTCCGTTCCGCATCCGGTGATAAAGAAAAAGTTATATATATATATATATATATATATATATATATATATATATATATCACACACACATTATATATATCACAAAATAAAGAATTGTATCGATTTTTCATAAAGTAATGTGCAATAACTTCAATAGCATTGTTGAGAAGAAATTCCCGTCCGGAATTCACAGTAATATTACGATTATGATTGTGTCTAATTGGAAAATATTTCATACAGCTCAGTAATTAAATTTGATCCCTCCCCCCCCCTCTCTCTCTCTCTATCTCTCTCTCTCTCTATATATATATATATATAATTTTATTTGTAGCGTAGAAGAATCCCCTCCTTTAACGCTACTCTGGTGCTCTATCCATAAATCAGCTTCATTTATCAAGAAGTTATAGGGAATGAAAAAGAAAGATAGAAATCCTCAAGGTGCCTGTTTGCGTGCGCGCACACCTTAGAAAAATGAATTAAATCGCGCGAACTCTTTATGCGCTCGCATGTATGTACGGCCTGGCCCAAATTTATGTGCAAATAATCCGAACGATCCGGCGAGAACGGCACAAACAAAAACACGCCCGCGCGCACGGCAACACACGCATATAATACAATATTCTACCTGACGGAGTCCGAGAGAGTTCGCGGTATTTCCTCGGGCGGGCCGGCATGATTTTTTTTCTTTTTTCGTTCGGTCCCGCCTGCCGCCCATCGTGGGATATCTTCCCTGTATCTGCACCGGAAACTGGACTGACGTCGGAATTCAACTCTTTCTCCACTGACGAGACCCTCCTCCTCTTCGTCCTCCTCCTTCTCCTCCCCAGCCTCTCTCCAGCATTGGTATAAATCTTTAAATTTTCATAAAACAATAAACGCCACGTTTAACGGCGTAGCATGAAGATAATATCGCGTTACGCGCGCGCGCTTTACGTTAATTATAAACCATGCTCAATTGCCAGTGCATTTTATGCAAAAAGTACTCGAGCAATAGTAGCAGTAGTAGTAGGAGGTCCGAATATAATTGAAACTATGGCCTACAATGTAAATTAAGCAAACGAAACTTACGATGGGGGGGGGGGGTAAGGCATTTTTTGCGCCGTACAGTCGCTCTACAAAAAAGTCTCTGTTAACAAATATTTTGTATATATATCATCAATAATTGTAATTGAATTTACAGTCTACATTCGCTGTATAATGTATGTATATATGCAATCAGTTTGTACTCTACCAACCCTTCTCTCTCTCTCTCTCTCTCTCTCTTATATATATATATATATATATATATATATATATATATATATATATATATATATTCATTTACTATGTATATAATATAAATAGCATGATGCAATATGACTGAAATTTTACGCGTAGATTATGAAAAAAAATAAAAAAACAAAAGAGAAAAATTGAACTTCCTCGGTTAGCATCGCGGACCCGGTGACTGATAATAACAGGTTGTATATCTTTTGTCATTACATATATATATATAGTCATATACTATTTATTCAGACAGTGCGACCAAGAGTTCGACTATATATTGTTCGGGCGGCATACATGCGCAACTAAGTGTAAACTTATCTTCAGCAATCATTCAATTAGAATTCATTTGTGCGAAACGAACTATTGTGCTACGTCTGATTTATAGAACCAGGTTAGCCGTATTTCATTATAGTTTTTGTAATAAGATCAAAAACGAGTTGTTTCTTGTTCTGTTGTGATACTGTCTCACTTATAGCAATATATATATATATATATATATATATATATATATATATATATATATAGGCAACATAATATCTCTCTTTCTCGAGCTCCTAATGTGATTCATACTCGCATATATGTTCAAAATTTTCCGATAAACGCATTAAATTTACGCAGTTGAATTGTTTTTATGGTTGAACCAACGTGCTATCGGAACAGATACACGGAGTTCAATGAGTCGATGGAGGAAATTAACGAATGTATAACGCATTTTTTTTACAAGCATTTTCGTCAGCGATCGATTTTTCCATTCGAGCCGTAAACGAGTGCTTTTCGCACGAAAAGCTGATTCTTTTTCGTTCATTTTCCCTGATTCCTCCGATTTTTTACATGCATAAAATTAAATTTTTAATTACAAAGGCAATGTGTCGTAACTGATTATAGAAAGAGTTAAATAGCGATTCTAATAAAAGATCTTATACGACGCATTTATCAAAATTCATTTTTATTCTTCCCTATTATAATGTTCTCAATAGCATATAAACAGTTATATCGTACATTGCTTGTATGAGTTTTGTATACTTGATTATATTTGATTAATTGATTTCTTACTTTTATTGCATATATCATTAGTTGACTGCTCGATTGAATAAATTATGAGATAAATATATGTATTCGCGTACGAACAACGATATTGAATAAATAATTTGTTTATAGCTTTTCTTTTATAAATGGTTACTTGATTAAAAAAAAAATGCCGTTTCATACAGTGTAATTTAACGCAAACTTTTGCGATATGCATTTGCATAAATTATAAAAGCTCGTTGCTTAAAACATAATTAATGCGTGTATATATATATACAGTAATATAAAGAGATAGCGATGTAACGATCTTTGTTAAGCGAGTTTATGCCAGTGAATGCAACGTAAACAAAGTGAAAATAAAATTATATTTTACGAGGAATTTATCCCAGCAGCTTGTTACAATCTTAAAAATAACATTTTACCTCCGACATCGCGACCTCGTCTTATGGCCTATGGAGAATGCGTTGTGTTGAAAATTTATACGTTTCTCGTTTTGCGATTGAAATTTATGCTCCGAAAAATTCAACGACCGAAGAAAAAGTCAATATATATATATATATATATATATATATATATATATATATATATATATATATATATATATATCAGCACTTAAGAAATAGGAAAAAACAATCGTTCGAATAAAATGTAACATTGAGATTGACGCACAATCTCTTTATTTGAGACAGAAAATGGAAATAATTTCCGGAGAACAATACAGCAGTGCGCGTGCCTACTGTATCGACTTCCTTTTATAATTAAATGCGATATAATATATATATATATATATATATATATATATATATATATATATAGATATTTCTCTTCGTCACGCATAAACATTAACAATCTCCGGTTCCATTTATAGATAGCCCGAGGCTAGATTATTTTTTTTCCATCGCGCGCAGCCCGAGCGCCTGTTTTTTTTCTTCCATTTTCCGCGAATTCTTATCCTTCTTATCCGTGCAATTTTTTCCCAATGGCTCATCGATCGCCTATACTCGCGCAATAATGAAATAACATTCGTAATTATAAATTACGTAGTAGATTAGAAAAAGGAAAGAGAAGCCTCCAGGTCCTCGACGACAATTCGTCGCGCGAGGATCGAGTACTCTTACGAGAGAGATCAGCCGCCGCGTGCCAGAGGAAGCCCGTGCCCCGCAAGCACTTGGCGTAATCTAATGCGCATTTGAGATTGAATAAATCCGCGAATCGAGCCCGCGCTCTCGTTCGGCTCGGTCCCGCTACGAGCGCGCGCGCCCGGCCATGTGGTGCGACCGCGAGATGGGAAACCACGCGGCCGTCGGGACGCGACGCGTTGACAACGCGCTCGGCGCGATATATATATATATATATATATATATATATATATATATATATATACTCCCGGGTTGAGCGCGCGCGAGCGCAGCGACACGGCGCGGCTGCTCGCGGAGCTGCGAGAAGCGGGAGAGAACGGCGCGCGCACGCTACGCTTTGACTGTCAGTGTCATTTCGTCTGGCTTCGAGCGTGGACGGCGCGTAAGTACGCGGTGTCGGTCGCGAGCTCGGCGGTGGTCCCCGGTGTGTACACGTTCCGCTGTATGTAAACGAACGCCTGCGCTTGACTCCGTGTGTATATGTGCTTTTATTATTATTATTATTGATATTAATATTATACCGCGCACCTCTCCGTACCTCTCACAGTCGTTCGCGAGCGAGATATTTATCGGAGGCTCGGACACCGATAACGCTTACATACCTATGTATAAACAATACATGTGCATGTGTGCATAGAGCCTCGCGATCCAATGTCCCACCGTCCCGGTCGAACTTGGGCCGCGTTATTTGCATTTATACGTACGCGCATCCAGGCATCGATGGAGGATCGAGACTAAATCCAGCTGATGGACGCTCGCTGAATTCTCAAGCTGAAAATAATAATCGACGCGCAGACGCAAACGCTATATATACATATATATTTATATATAGAGTGAACGACGATCGCAAGGTCAGCGTTGCCTGCAGCGCGTGGGTGCGTGCGTGTTTATATATAATATATATTCACGCGGTGTTTTTCCAAAAGTGAATAGAGCGGACGTCTGTCTGAGAACCAGACTGGGACAGCCAGAGAGCCCCCCCCCTCCCACTCCAGGGTGCTCTGTATATTAATCTATAGAAAGAAAGAGAGAGATAATATTACCGGTCCTCCTTCGATCGGCCTCGGTGAGTATTTCATCAGCCAAATTCGGCGATTGATGTGATGAAACAATAGTTGTAGCAATAGTAATGTTAATAATTTTTCGACGTTCCGGTGGAATAGATCGCGCAAACCAAGATGAGAATTGAGGAATTTTTATTAGTGAAATATTACAAGTGATGTATAATCCTTACAAGCTTAAGAGGGGAGGGGGAGTTCTTTCGTGTTGAGCACTGTGCCTGTTGAGCTTTCCTAACAATAGCCTACCAAGCTTCTGACAAGGCGATGTTCATACAGTCGTAACATTGTTATCATTAATAATAATAATGATCATAATATTAATAATTCACTTACCGCGAATTAAAAAAGCATCGTTGATCCTCGCCCGTATTACGAGCATCGTCGCGCGAGCTTGAATCGGTGCGCGTATATAATGTCGATGATAGGGGAAAAAAATGAGAATCAGCGATATACGTTCAATAACGTCACCGCTATAAACGCCCATGTAGCATATTGTTGTGTACTAATGTACCCGGCTAATTAGTCGCTTAATAGACCGAAAATGCCGTGGCGCATGAGCATCACAACGCATAGGATTCGTAAGCATTTGATCGAGCATATTGTTTTCTTTCCCTGAAACTGATCGTCGAGGGGTTAATGTCTCTCGCCCCTTCCCCCCCTCCTATCGCTCTCTTCATCGTCGCCGGTATATAATATGTCCGTCTGTTGGCGCGCGCGTGTTTATTCCCTCCCCTCGCCCCCCCCCGTTCGAGAGACGATCGCGATTAATCATCGCACGCCCCCCCCCCACCCACACCCCGATAAGCGCATCCCGGAGTCGCGGGCATTAACCTTACACTATATTTAATATATATATATATATATATATATATATATATATATATATATATATATATATTATTATTATTATTATTATTATTATTATTATTATTATTATTATTATTATTATTATTATGCGAGCTCGCGATCTCCCGTAACTTTATTTTCAGTTTTTTTCTGCCTTCTTTGTTTACTTGGCTGTATTTTTTATTTTTAACTTTTCCCGTGGTCGAAGTCGCATGCATTAAAGCGCGGCGCAGTATGTGTGTATGTGTGTAGGGACGATAAAGCTCCTCGCCTCGTGCGGGGCGTTATTGCTTCTGACACGCGCTGTTTTTCAAGTTATCAGGCACGCGCGCTAGCTCACGTACACATATATATATGATACATACATACATACATACATACAGAATATAATAGCCAGGAGTTTTATATATACGTATAAACTGACGTCAGCTGACGACGCGATGGGCAGAAATCACCTTTCGCTGCCGCCTGCCATGCGCGGGAGCACTATATATATGTATATGAGATAATGTAACTACGCCGCGATTTTATATATACATATATATATATATATATATATATATATATATATATATATATATATATATATATATATATGTATCTATAGTATATACCTAATACTATGCACATTCCATAACACGAAATCTGGCTAAATAATACTGTAAGTCGCATCGCCGCGATGGTAGCATTCTACGCGTGTATTTGTATATAATATACGCATTAATATATCGCTATCAGTGTCACTTCTTCAGTTATCACAGTGTCATTATTAATATATAGATGTCTCGATCAATTTTCACTTCGTATAGGATAAGATTTTCAGCATGCTTAGTTTCTTTAGCTGATATATATATATATATATATATATATATATATATTACGCGCGCGCGCGCGCGTGTGTGCGTGCGAGTGTACGTATATGTGTGTGTGCGTGGATATATATATATCCTCAGTATCCGAATGAAAAATAGGCCAAGTCCCACATAATACAAAAAGGTGAACAGTTTTTTCATTTATAATAATGGAATTTCGCTAGAAAAAAATGAGAGGTAATAACAACAAGAAGGCGATAATATAATGATCAGCGATTATTCAAAATATGTTACTCTATTGGACCGGCAGCACAGCTCGTTTTACGTTGTGACATCGTGTACTGCAGCAACACACACACACACACACACACACACACACACACACACACACACACACACACACACACACAAATGTAGATAGAACTATATCTGCCGGGGAAAATGCCGCGCACGTGCGTGCAAAGCTCATAGTAACCTAGTAGTGGTAGAGGTTGAGAGGGGGGGCTCTTACAGGTTACCTTTTTTAAATATTACGTTATGGAGATGATGACGCTCGTCGTGGATGGATACCGAGGCAGTAAACTTAGATATGTGTGCATATATACATTATATACACCCATAGATACCGCGCGCGACTAGCAAGCGCTCGGTTGCGCGTCCTTGACGCTCCAGTCCTCAATTACGACTCTTTGTTGGATTACTCCGCTTCTCTCTCTCTCTCTCTCTCTCTCTCTCTCTCTCTCTCTCTCTCTCTCTCTCTCTGTGTCTTTTTCCCGTAAAAACGAGACATAATCGCCATCGTGTGGTATGGTCTCGACAACTAGAATTTTTTGCCCATCTCCCCCCCTCTCCTTCTCAGCTTTCATTACTTTTTTTCTCCGTAGATAATTCGCTTCTTGTCTATTGAATATTTCGTTTTCTTTCGGATAAACATTGGGTCATATCATGCTGGATTGTTCGATTTTATTTGAGATAAACTTTTTTTACAACACACACACACACACACACACACACACACACACACACACACACACACACGTGCGCGCGTGTATTATTCTTTAACTACTCAAATCGATTCTAACCTCAAAATCATGACTATATCGTGTTTTAACCAATTACTTCGCGACTCTCGGAATGTACGAAATAGTTAAACTTGTCTCGCTGGTGAGCTTATATTAAACTTTGTACAATATTTATTCGTTCGTTAAATAATGAAATTCCACTTTTATCTCACAACTATACATATATATATATATATATATATATATATATATATATATATATATATATATATATGCCGAAAGTCGATCGAAAGCTATTATTGGATTAAGCAATGTTTGGCGTATCGGGGAATACCCTCCGGAAATACCGTGTTTTCAGAACTCTCGTTTCTAAAGAGGATGCGCGAGGCCGTGCCCTAGTGTTTACGTCGGTGCGTATGATATATGTATACTTTGAAAAAAGAAAGGGAAGAAAAGAAGAAGGATTCCGAATTGTCTTTCGAACGGAACGTTTGCTCGGTGCTCGGTTTTGGGCGGGGCGAAGGCGGGGGGGGGGGTAGAGCAGTTCCGAAGCCCAGAGATAAGCACGCGCGCGCCTCGGCCCCCTACACGGTCTATTTACACTTTCGAGCTCGGCGCGCTCGCCGGCTTCTTTTGCGGCATCAACTTTTCTACTACATAGTATAGCTATGTACAAGTAGATCATTCTTCCTGCGCGGTAACAGTCCGGGAATCACCGAGGTCGATGTTCATATTTTGAGAGAGAGAAAAAAAATCGGCGTTGTTTGTGCAGGCCAATGTTTCTGTTTTTTTTTTTTATCTTACTTTTTTTAAGCGCATACTTACGAAGTTTATACCTTCGCAACTTTGTAACTCTGTTTGCAACGATCATCACAGGGTTAAGAAATTACAGGCTATTTGCCTGACAGTTTAATGGCACTATAACAATCGTAGACAATACGGGGATAATATAAGTGACATTTATTAATAAAGCATTAAAATTAATAGCGCATTGTTTTCATCCATCTGCATATACGTTACTGATTAATCAATTGCGATCGATTAAAATTACCCGCTTGTACGGCACGGTTCGCCGTGGGTCTACCTATATGCAATATGCATAAGCGTTAAGTCGTCAAAATTTAACTATATCTCTATTACATATGTATGTATCCTATGTATGTATAATCAAAAATGAAAATTAGATATTGCTATAATCCTTCGATTTTCTTCAGTATTATATCAAATCAATAAACAACAATATACAATGTTGGAAGATTCAATGTGACGCAAGCAGTTCGTGAAAAAATAACTATACACTTCCACCGTCGGAACAAAAATCACATATATAAAGAATTATTGCGAAATTCGGATGTAGGTTAATAACAGGAGCGGAGAAGAAAAACGTAATGGAGAAAAATTGAACCCAGAAAATTAAGCACATATTTTCCACGTCCCCGTAAGTGGGATCGGATTTTTCTATACACTGTGCGATAGAAAGAGAAAAAAATTTCTCACTCCCATTGGAATGGTCGCGCGTTTTAAACCGAACGATCGTGTGTATATATATAATAGTCGTATAGTACAATTCGAAGAAAAACCATTCGGTCCTGACATACTGTAATCGACTGTACAATGGAATACACGGCAGTCTTGACACCTTACCACTTTTCATTTTAAATTCTCACGATGTTTATGTAGTTTAAATAGCGCATGTATATACCGAAGGCCGCGCTAGCGCGAGAATCCGGAAAAAACGAGAATTCCCAAGTCAACGAACCGCGGCCGCCGGGATTCACTCTTTTTTATCTCTCTCTCTCTCTCTCTCTCTCTCTGTGCGCGCGCGTGTGTGTGTAATTTCACGAAAATCTTCTGATGGACCTTTTCTTCGATTCCTCCACTCTGCACACCATCCTATCCGATATATATATATATATATATATATATATATATATATATATATATAAATATAAAATCACTCCCGAAAAACTCGTTTCGCTATATAACATACATATAAAAAACTGCGCGGTGGTCTCTCGAACCGGGTTGGCTCCTTCACATCCTTCCCGCCGCGCTCCAAAGAAAAGAAAAGCTAAGCCCCCCTTCCCCATCGCCTCTTTGTTTCTCGTTACACCTGATGTCTTCCATCATCATCATCATCATCAAGGTCACAAGGACTAATATCGAAATTTGTGCATTTTCTCTCTCTTTCTCTCTTCTCTCTCTCTCTCTCTTCAATAAATAAATTAAAAAACGATCGTAAGATTATCTTATTATTATTATTATTATTTTTTTTTATTTTATATGTATAACATCTATATTATATATATATATATAATATCAGCGTGAAATCGCGCAGCGCCGCGAATGAAGGCGGCCATCCTCAGACGAGTGGAATCGCGGGGATCGTGTGCAGCGCTTATTGTGCGCGGCCAAGATCATCGGCAACATATGCGTATAAATCTCGACGCGCGTAATTTACACGAGAGCAGTATATGCGCATTCCGCAAACCGCGGAGGATTAAGATCGGAGCAGCGAGCGCGGTAAAATCTCACGCGGGAGGGAGGGGAGGGGGCGAGGTGCCGAAGGCCGACGAGCTTCCCTCCTCTCTGTCTGATGGATGTCGTTATGTTCTCCGCGTGCCTGCGTCGATAATAGTTGCGTCGGGACGATTTTCTTTTTCTTTATTTTTTTTCTTTTTTCTTTTTTTTTTTACCACGATGCCACGATACGATGCGCCGCCGCGCACGCGACAAAGAATGAGCGAACTCGTCCTGATCCTGCCGTAGTACAGATCCGAGCGGATCCGAGCTATTCTACGTTTTTTTCCTTCTTCTGTTTTTCCATGTTTCTTTTGTTTTTTCTCTTTTATTATTAGCATTATTATTATTATTATTATTATTATTTTTTTTTTAATACTATACGCCTCCGCTCGCGCAACAAAGGACTGCCGTCCCAGGTTCCAGTTGACGAGTGCACGCGCGCCCGCTCTCGTCCAAGTTTTATGTATTTTTATTATCTGAACCCAACGCGATTTTACGAACACAGTATATAGTAATATCATAAAGCGGTTGCGAAATAAATAACGATTCTGTCGAACTGCGGGAATTGAAAAGATTAACAACGCGCTTTTGTATGTATGTATATATATATATATATATATATATATATATATATATATATATATATATATATATATATATATAATGCGCCAATAATACACTTCTTATCTATAGAGTTAGATACGGTAATACAATGGCGGGGGAGGAGAAAAAGCCCGTTGTGTCCGACACCTTTTTATCGGTCTCCA
Organism: Sycobia sp. Sy_11; assembly: GCA_018907035.1. Classification (NCBI taxonomy): domain Eukaryota; kingdom Metazoa; phylum Arthropoda; class Insecta; order Hymenoptera; family Epichrysomallidae; genus Sycobia; species Sycobia sp. Sy_11. The sequence continues at coordinate 1,064,545 of JACCIC010000060.1, read as the reverse complement.
TTCTACCTCCCATATTATATATATATATATATATATATATATATATATATATATATATATATATATATTTCGAACGCTCGCTCGCGCAGATCCGCGCGGCACGGCGCGCGGCGCACACATCGGGAAAAGCATCCATTCGGTCGCGCTCGCTTTCAACTCGAGCGGACCTACGTATATACACTGATAATGATCATAATGATCAGAACGATAATGATAATAATAATCATAATAATATAAATAATAATACTCGCGCAAATGGCACTTTGAGGCAATGAAATTCACATTGCGCCGCGTGGTTTCTTCGTTTCTCCAGCCAGCGGATTTATTCCACCCCCCCCCCTTCTGATAGCTCCGTGATGCGAGAGGTAAGCGGAACCGAGTGCGCAAAAAAATTTGTACACGGCACTTAAATAACTATATATATATATATATATATATATATATATATATATATATATATATATATATCGCCGACGACGCGATCCTTTCCGCTTGCCGAGCGTGACGCGACGATTCGTGAAATATACGCGCGGGCGGGAAAGCGCGATACGCGCAAAATCTGCCTCTTAGACCAATAAATACACTCGTCGTAATTTTTTTCCTTGCGCGCCAAGATCCTCGTAATCGGTATTATATATTTTCGCGCGGCAGACCTGTCCGCGCGCGTCCGATTCTTCGTATAATCCTCTCGTCTCGGCGCGCGCTCTTCGCGCTCCCGGCGCCATTGCGCGCTAATTGCGCTGCAGTGGAAAATGGCATTTTTTTGCGCAACTTTGTCGTTCCAGATATGTACATGTATATATATATATATAATAGTAACAATAATAATGGGAATAGTGCAGCGCGACGGGCGCACCGAGAGAGAGAGTGAGAACGACTGGTGCGCTACGCGGCGAGCGATAGAAACGAGCCGATAAAGCGAGGTTTAGTCGCGGTTTTTGAATTGTGCCCTTTTTTTTTTTTGTTTTACTCTTCCTTTGTATCGAGAGCGTGACGCTGTAGATCGAGGCCGTTGCTTTTATCGTACTCAGAGCACGCTCTTCTGAATTTTCGATGTATTGAATCTTATACACGTATAGAGGATATCGCGTTGCCATGTGAAAGGCAAATTGATGTATTTGAAAAAAGAAACTTTAGCTGATAGGATTATATGTAAAATTTGATATAGCTAAATTCTATCGTTAGAGCGCACACGGAGGTAGATAAGAATATATATATAAAGAATGTAAGAAGAATGAAGATTTGGAAATTCAATTATTCTACCGATACCTTTCGTTATTCAGATGGAATAAATGACTTAAATTCGAAATTTTCTAACGTTCTTTTATTCGAATATTCAGTCTTTTCTTTAAATTCATTGCTAATGAGAACGATCATCGTTCGCTTCTATAATTAAGCGAATTAATGCATCCATTTCTCAATTCATAAATTCGGAAAAATGATCTCTTTATTAAATTAAAAATTGAAAAAAAGAGCACCGTCGAGTCTCCCCGTGTTCGTTCACCATGACTTCCCTTGTTGGATGTATATTGTAGATTCGAAATGTTTCCCTCTCGCGCACGTGCGCGACAGGGACACACTACACCCGATAGAGGGAGAAACAAGAGAGAGACTAAACAGACACGACCATAAGGTCATCGCTCGAATTATATTTGACGAGGATTGGGACCTGCTCTTTGTCGAGAGAGAGAGAGAGAGAGAGAGAGAGAGAGAGAGAGAGAGAGCACACGAGAGGCGAGTGGAGTCCCAAGCTACCATTCGTATAAATTATTACATATACGTATGTGTGTATCAAGAAAACTCTAGGGAAAACCGATGCGATCGCGAAGGGGATATGCATGTTCGACGGTGTGGGAGGAATGGGAAGGCGAAGGCAGCATGGAAGAGAGACAGGTGGTTAGGAGGGTATTATCTATCGAGAATTATTTGAGTGAGATGCCGTTCTTAGCGGAAATAAAGGTTGTTTTTTTATTCATTATTATTATTATTATTATTATTTTTTTTTTGAAGATTCGACGTTTTTCACAGGCTGCTTCCTCCGAGCGGCTCAAAGCTTTTGGTCACGGCTGATGGGCTTATAGCATTTCGGATTAACAAACGCCAGAGCGCTCACGGCTTTATGGGGGGGGGGGGAATAATAGTTTTCGCCCCGTCCACTTTCCCGCACGTTCCTACGAATAATCGTTAATATGTAAATTGCATTGAAATTACTTCAACGGAGGCCGAGGATCCGGATGGGCGGGTCGAAAAAAAATTTTTTCTCACTTTTCCGATATATCGTTACACGTGGCGCGGCGTTCGACTGTCGCCTGTGTCGCCACTGTCGGTCGCTGTTTTACTCGTTGTTTATGCCAATCCTGCCGACCGATTACTAATCCGACGCCGTTTGGAAATTGCCGGATAAACGACGAAACGCGTCGCGATGACGTAAGATCCTCGTGGCTGTCGTACAAAACATCGCTCGAGGAGAAGGACAAGAAAAAAAGTAACGTCGAGCATTCTCGCGATATCGCTTCGAAAGAGAGCAGCGGTTCGCATTCTCCTTTTTTTCTTGCCTGCATCCTAGAGATAAAAATACATCCGAGCGAGGAAATCGGTCCGATCGTGCAACAAAAAAAAAAAAAAAAAAAAAAAGAAGGAAAAGGAAATCCAGGCATGCATCGTGATCGAGAAGCGTCGATGCGATCTGTTCTCAAGATCAAGTGGAGTCGGCGGAACGCTCCGCTTTATTGTCGTTGGATTGAAAGATTTCCAAATTATAGCAACTTTATGAGTTACAAATCTATTCGTATGTATGCATGTGTTAGTATGTGCAATAAATACATTCGCGTATACGTTTTATTCTCCTCCGTTATAATGCTATATGAGAAAAATGCTACGCTATACCTCACGCTATTACCGCCCGCAGCGTGAAAAGTTTTACGAGATGCAATATATATGTATAGTAGATATATGGTATTACTATATATATATATATATATATATATATATATATATATATATATATATATGTATGTATGTATGTATGTATGTATGTATGTATGTATGTATGTATGTATGCAGGTGTGTATGTATGTATAAGTATAAAGGAACGTTATTGCGTTTCGCGGCTGACGTCTTATTGTCGACGCTCGTTGACGCTATTTTGGCCCGCGTCCAAGTGTCCGGCCGACTCTCGTGTGCGTATATGTTTGCACTGTTGCGGAAACGATGTATCGTACAAGGTGCGCATGCGCGACGCATCTCTACGTATAACGATAAACTTCTGCGCCGCGTGGACGTTGCTTTCCTGTCAGTGAAATAGGTTGATAGATAAATGGGAAGAGGAATAAATAAGTGTGTATATATATATATATATATATATATATATATATTAATATATATATATATATATATATATATATATGTATATGTATATGTATATATCATTCTTTTATTCTTTCTTTGAGTGAGCAAAAAAAAAGAGGAAAAGCAGTATTTTTTATTCAAATTGATCGATGCTTGTTTACTAGAGTATGTAAATGTGGAAATATTGGTGTTTTGACTAATATTATAACGTAGTTCATGTTTATATATATATATTTTTAAACATAACGTGTTTCTACGAAATGTAGCCCAAACTAGCGTTCAAATAGATTTTTCAGAATTTTCTGTGAAGAGCTTCGTCCAGAAACGAACACTATTATTATATCAATTCGTATACTCCTTGAGCTTTAAAAAAAGGGGGGGAAGACGACGAGAGCAGATCGGTATATCTACACATTTATCAACCCATTATCTTGTTCAGCTCAGCGGGTGCAAGTGAGTGCTGATGTCTGCGCGCAGGGAGACGGTTTCCTTATATACATATAATATATACATGTAGCTTCGGTTAAACCCCTTAAAAGCTTCTGAAATTGGAGCCGCGGAGCGAAAATGCACTTTGGGTAGCGGCCCTTGTTCCGAAAATTATTGTCGCGAGTCGTCAAGTGAGTCACTGCTGGGACCGACCCTAGGAATTTTCGTCTTCGTCCGGTGCGATTTCAATCGTTATATTATTATACCTGGACATTAACCGAGTGTAGCCCAGCGGCAGTTGGGACGACTGCTCGCAGCGGGTCTAGGGGCTGCTCTCCGTGTACCTCAACGATTCCTCTCTCTCTCGCTCATTTTACGATCCCTAAAGTTTCTTATTGGATTGCTTAACTGCTTTTGGCGCAAGGGAGAGTTGTAATATTTATGCGAGAGAGAAATCGTTAATAATTTGTCAAATCGTAAAGACAGGGGGACACGGGCACTGAATTTTCTAGTTTATTTGAAATATTATTATATATTGTTTATGGTCGGGGAGGGAAAGTATTTGTATAGTTGATGTGCAGTTTGAGTTGCAGTTTCAGGGCATAACTAACGAACACGCATTGCTCGTAAAGACGTTCGTATATATAAAAATATATAGACATATTACAAAAAAAAAAAAAAACACACAAAACAAAACAAAACAAATTTGACAATGGACGAAATTCATCTGTAATCTATGCACGTTTGGCAACAATTAAGAGACATGAAAAAAAAATTACATTTTCATGATTTTCGACCGAGGATAACTCGGAACGGTAGTCATAAAAATTCAAAATTATGTAAGGATTTATAGCTCATTTACAGCTTGGCCTCCCAGCGAATGAAAAATACGCGTATATAGTCAAAAATTTTCAACAGCGGGTGCTCCCTTCCCTATATATATATATATATATATATATATATATATATATATATATATAGATTTTTATAATGTATAACTTATTTATTTTTCGGGAGAGCAGAGAGACGGTACAGCACTCGCTCGGGGCACCGGACGAAATTCAATTATGTCAAGTGGGTAGACCTGTATGTATATATAAGCATACTTACGATGATCACCCCGAATACGCTCCATCAGCTAATATTATGATAATATCTCGATAATATTACTGGTGCCTCTATATATATACATATAGAATTGAAATAGATAGTAGGGAGCATCGCTTGTCCGCGTCTGATCCTCGTCATGAAGGCGAGAACCCCTCTTACATTATTATATTATAAAATGCTAACCAAAGGCATCTAGACCGGGCTTTTTACTCTTTTTCTATTATATATATATATATATATATATATATATATATATATATATATATATATTTATATATATAAGCACAAGCGGTCTTTGAAAGCCGCAGAAAAAGTCACGGGCCCATATATATATAGGCTATATAATACTCTTCAACCCTCGCTTCACCTCGCTCTCGCTTATCTGGCTCGTTCTATCTGTCTCGGGTCCTCTGATGCGTATATAGAACTCGGCCTACACTATGCAGCTTTTGTGTGCGCGCCGCTAAGCCGTATATAACGTATAACTCCGCTTCCTCGAAACAAGTTCGGATCGAGACAGCTACCGGGCTTTCTTATCCTACCACCTCCCCCTCCTTCTTTTGCCCGTGCGTTGATTTTTTCACATTAGCCTTTTTTTAATAAGGAATGATCATATACATATATATATATATATATATATATATATATATATATATATATATATATATATATATATATTGTGGCTTGGCGTCTCGAGAATCGTGCGAATTAATAAGTATATATAGTTTTGCATATATTATTTTTTTTCGCTCGTCCGGGACCTTGCAAGAAGTTCAGCCAACAACAAAGTATATTCTATCCTCTTTCGTTTTCAATGTCACGGTCGCTCTCTATGCTAAATCGCGTCGGAATTGATTATTTGCTCCGATTCGCGTGTATACAGACGATCCGTCATGGCAAAGCTGCGTCCTATTATAACGAAATTCCATATATTATTATCAACTTATAATTGGAATTTTGATGGACTAATTTTTTTTTTTTTAATATTTTTTCTTCTACTTATATGGCAGTTTTTATTTGCAGAAAGGATTTTCGGGCTTTTGATTTTTTCCCAGAATCAGTATTGCAAAAATGGATGCTTTTTTTTAAACTTTATTTAACGAAAACTGTTAATCGATCATGAATTTTTTTTTAATACTTTTATAGTAAAATACATATATATAATTTTTCGCCACTGTCAAAATTCAGGCTATACATAATTGAACTATCAATTTCATGTGTAAGACGGGAACAATGAAGAATTTTTTTTTTTCGTGAAGAAAAAATGAATTCAATACAATATTTCCAAATAAAATCATTACAAAAGAAGGGCAACAGTTTTTTCTTTTATTTTTTTATTTTATTATCGGGAAAGACGAGGCGTTCACAGATTGACTTCTGCATTTTTACAGAGGTACTTAAATTATTTACCGGGATATACCGAAAATTAGTTTAATATACGTTTACCGAGGTTTCCGTGTACAACTGGCAAAAAATAAGGGAGAAATTTTAAAAGCCCTCCAAGCATTTTTCAACTGTTCATTTTAATGGATGTGCATTAAAATTTTTAACGATGCTCTAATTTCGCAACTTATTCACCCTCTCTCTCTCTCTCTCTCTCTCTCTCTCTCTCTCTCTCTCTCTCTCGCTCTCTATCGCTTTCACTTACTCGCTCGCTCTTCCACTCGTTCCCTTCTCCTTCTCTCTCCGCGAGGTAAAAAATCCATTCCTCTCTTCTGTCGGTGCGCCGCGCCGCGCTCAGCTAAGAGTTGCTAAAAGCGCAGAAAATTATCTGCGGATTGAGTATGTGTGTGTATGTATGAGAGGAGAGAGAGAGAGAGAGAGAGAGAGAGGAGCCGTCAGCTATTCGCTATACCTCCTGCTTCTATACATCCACCCCCTCGAACCGACCATTCTCTCCCTCTTGTATCATACACGCGTGCGCGTCGCCGATGCGGCTATTTCGGACGCGCGTCGGCGTCTCTATATCTATATAGTGTACGAGGCGAAGACGACGGCGTCGCGACGCCCGTCCGCCCGTCCGTCGGCCCGGCATCGCCTCAGTTGAAAGAAGGCGTCTGCCGAGGACGCAGCGCACGCTCGCTGCTGCCCCCTCTCAACGACAGCCAACACCGACGACGTCGCCGGCGCCGACTACGACGACGACGACGACGACGAC